>LNAC01000697.1:227155-297798 GCA_002007465.1 Ailurus styani | reverse complement strand
GGGGGGGGGTTGGGGGGGGCACGGGTTGGGGGTTCTGATAAGAGCGGGGCGAGGCTACCAGCCCAGGGATCCCTCTGGGAAATCCTCACTGGCTCGCTCTCAGCCTTCAAACAATACTCAGTTGAAAGTGGTGCTCCTGCTGGTTACAGAAGCACTTTCCAATACTTTAACTCCTGCGGGGTAGCAGTAGCTGGGAGCCTCCTGGCTGTCTGAGTTCAAATCCTGCCTTTGCCACCTACTAGCTGAGTGATGTGGAAGAGTCGTTTAACTTCTCTGGGGCTGTTCGTTCATCTGTAAAACAGGGATGAAAAGCACCCACCTTCTAGAGTATTGAGAAATAAAGAAAGTAATACACCTAAAATGGCTAGAACAATGGCTGACACATAGGAGCCCTGGGTGCTCACCATTAGTGTTATTACTGCAACTTCTTATTCTAGCTTCTCCTTCACCTCTCTGTGCCCACGCCATCCCTCCTGGCCAATGGTGCCCCACCCAAACTGGCAGGTTTTGGTTTGGGAGACACTTTGGAGCAGTCCACATGGCCCACACCCTGGACTTCATTGGCCCTCACGGAACTAGAGCAACTCAGGCCAGGCCAAGCCCTAGTTTAGCCAGGGCAGGTTCTGGGAACCTTCTGTGGCCCGGGGCAGCACCTCAGCAGGCAGCCCCAGCCTATGCCCCTGCTGTTGTGACATCACAGAAGCCCTTGGTAACATCACGGACACTTCATCCTTCATCCTGTGGCTGAGCAGGGGTTGGGAAGACCATGTCAAGGCTGAATCCAGATGAAGTTAGCTCCTTCTGTCCTCAACTTCTGCTCACAAGCCTCTACCAATGCTCCCCAGGGACCCAAATGGGGCAATGAGTGTAGTCCACACCCCATTGTCCATTTCCCAGGAACCAGCTGTTGTGACATCACAGAAGCCCTTGGTGACATCATGAATCCTTCATCCTTCATCCTGTGGCTGAGCAGGGGTTGGGAAGACCATGTCAAGGCTGAATCCAGATGAAGTTAGCCCCTTCTGTCCTCAGTTTCTGCTCATAAGCCTGTATCAATGCCCCCCAGGGACCCAAATGGAGCAATGAGTGTAGGCCACACCTCATTGTCCATCTCCCAGGAACCAGCAGGCAGTGCCACCACAGCCGCTGTAACATCACAGGGGCCTTGGTGATGCCTTTTCAGAGGGCTGGGCAGGCAGGGCTGTCAGCTGGGAACAAGGAGGGATGTCTTGGCCTGAAACCAAGAACCAAAATGGAATTGGCCACGAGTGTACCTACCCTCCTCTACCTTTCTCTCCAATCCCTGCTCCCTCATCCAGTTCTGCTTAGTCCCTCCCCACCCCTGGTCATCTGGGTGTAAATGTGGAAGGAGGGGCCACCAAAGGCAGGGAAGGGAGGGACCGTTGGGATTATAAATTCCAAAAAGGCCACTTGACTCCCAGAGCTGGAGCTGCTGCACTTGCTACCATCCCCAGGGACCCTCATCATGAAAGGCCTGCTGCTGCTCATCCTGTCTGCTCTGCTCTGCTGGGTCTCAGGTGAGCACTGGGGGTGGGGGGGTGCACCCAGGGACTTCTACACCTTCCCCCACCCACTGCCCTCCATTGCCCACTGCTTGGGATCCCAAGCACCCTAGCCCCAACCGGCACAGCTCTCCTGTGCCTCCAGAACCTGGCCTCCCTGCGACAGGGTCCTTGCTCCATTTCTCAAGGACCCGTGTCTCCTTCACGCTTCTCCCCACCTCCAAGACCCACTCTTCTAACCTGCCAGGGCTCCAGGTCCCCTGTCCCCCACTCCACGACCAAACCCAGCTTACTGCTTTGTTCTTTCAGCACCTGCACTCAGGGGAGTCCTTCCAGAAACCTAGGCGTCCAGCCTGGGGCTGCTAATGTACCCCGCCCTCCCCACCTACTCCTTCAGATTCTGTTCTCAGTCATTTGAGCAATGGCCTTTACTAGTTCACCCCTGCTCTTCCCCGGGGAGCATACCTGCAGGGACACCAGCTTTCTGGAAGGTCCCAGTGATCTCCTAGAACCTCCTGAGGAACTGGGAAGGGAATGCCAGGGCTGCTCGCCCCAAGCATGAAGTGGATTTATTTCACAGAGGTGCAGTCACTGAACACCTCCTTCACCAAACTGCTCATGCAAGCCTAGAATTATCTGAGGTGGGAACCCAGAGGGTGACACTTTCTGCATCACCCCCTCTCCATTCTGGTAAGGTGCTCAGACAGCACCTGACAATCTGCTTCTCAGCTATTATTCTTTCCTGTCCAAGAGCTTCTGGAGTGATAGGGTCCCACTCAGGTCTGGTTCCTCTTCCCACACTCTTGGTGGTCCCAGGTGAGGACAGTAAATTGCTAAAGCTGGCCACAGGTGGCTTTGTTCCCAGCCTCCAGTCCCAAGCCATTGATGCAAGTGTTACAACCATGATTTTTATTTTATTTATTTTTAAAAGATTTTATTTATTTATTTGAGAGAGAGTGAGCCGAGCACAAGCAGGGGAAGCTGCAGAGGGAAAAGGAGAAGGGAGCCCATAGGGCTTGATCCCGGGACCCTGAGATCATGATCTGAGCCGAAGGCAGACACTTAACCAACTGAGCCACCCAGGCGCCCCAAGAGCCATAATTCTTATTTGTAGTATTTCTTCCCATTTCAAATCTCCGTCTGTGACATCTTCTGAATTCCTTCATCTTATCGCCCACCTCCTCCATTCCTTGCCCAAGGTAGTCTCACATTCCATCTGTCCCTAGTTCCATGTTTTTGTTGGTAGCTCTGCCCCTCTTGACTCATCCCCGAATGGGGTGGGGTGCAGGACGATATTTAGGGTGTAAGCATTCACAGAGCCACAACTCCACTCTCACCCACTTCCACTATTTCTGCTTCACTCACCTGCTCTGTCACCGCCAAACCAAACAGGTCAGAACACCTGCTCGATTGGCTCTTCCCCACCCTACCCCACAGCTCGGCTGGTCCCCAGGTGAGTCAGACATCCCATCCCATCACCCTGACTTGTGTCTTCCCAGCTGACATTCGCTGTCACTCCTGCTACAAGGTCCCCGTGCTGGGCTGTGTTGACCGGCAGTCCTGCCGCCTGGAACCAGGACAGCAGTGCCTGACAACAAATGTGTACCTTGGTAACATCCCCCTCTTTACTGGGGAGAGGGGGCCGGTGGGAGACTATGGCGAGGGCTGCGGCCCAACTGTGGCTCAGACTGAGATGGGACAGACTGTCCCAGCAATGATGATATTTGGTCAAGTATTCTTTTTTTTTTTAAGATTTTATTTATTTATTTGACAGAGAGAGAGAGATTACAAGTAGGCAGAGAGGCAGGCAGAGAGGCAGGCAGAGAGACAGGGAGAGGAGGAAGCAGCCTCCCTGCTGAGCAGAGAGCCCGATGCGGGACTCGATCCCAGAACGCCAAGATCATGACCTGAGCCGAAAGCAGAGGCTTTAACCCACTGAGCCACCCAGGCGCCCTTGGTCAAGTATTCTTACGTGCCAAGCACCATTCTATGACTTTACATGGATTATAGACAGCAATAAGTCCGAGGACGAGGACTGGGGTAAAGGGGTGGGGACGGAAGTGCAGGAGGACAGTCAAACTTACTGAGAAGAGATAAGGAGGGGAGGGCTGGAGCAGAGTCAGGAAGGAAGCCCGGGTGGGTGCCTGGGTAGGGGAGGTGGACACAGGCACGCCAGGCAACCATCCAGACGTGAGGTGAGCAGGTGAGCTGACCCCACGTCTCACTCTTACCCTCAGGTAAGATGTGGGTTTTCTCTAACCTTCGATGTGGCACGCCAGAAGAGCCTTGTCGGGAGACCTTCAACCAAACCAACCACAAGCTGGGCCTGACCTATAACACCACCTGTTGCAACAAGGACAACTGCAATAGCCCAGCCCCTCGGCCCACCCCGGCCCTGGCCCTTGTCCTCCTCACCTCTGTGGCTGGCCTTGGCCTCTGGCTGCTGCACTGAGACTCCATGGCTGCCCCTCCGCCCACCGACCTTAGCCTGAGTTTAGCCCTGTGTCTCCTTGTCCCCCAGCTCCCTACACTGGTCTCTCCTTCACTCCCTTCACTCAGAAAAGCATTTCTCCGGGCTCTTAACATTTCTTTAATTAGACAGTGGTCTCCCCACCCATCCTTCCACCTTACATCTTCCACTCGGCTTTTCCCGAGTCCCTTCCCATATCTCTCTAGACCATCCCAGATCCTCCACTGCTCTCCAGAAGAGCTCTGCGCGTTGTATCCTGCACTCTACCATGCCCAACTCAGGGAGGGACGGAGATCTGGGCCTGAAATGGGGCTTCTGTCCTGTCCCTCCATGAAGGCACCCAGGAAGGACCTGATGACCTCACTGTACGGGGCTGATTCCCCAAACCCTGGCCCCCATACATACCTCATCCCCATGCTCACCTCTTTGCATTTTGAGTAATAAATGTCTATGTCTGATAAATTGTGTGTTTATTGTCAAAAGACCTGTTGTCAGAGGCCCCCTCTCGGGAGATAACACTCTCAGCTCCTGCCCTTCCCCAAGAATCCTCCAGGGACTTTCCCTGGGAGTCTGGGCTGGGGCAAATGGAGAAACAGGTTTTTCAGGCCTCCATCCTTCTTTCCTGTGTCTGGGGTTGGCACACAGGTCCAGTGTTTGGAGCAACAATCCTTATCCCAAATTTGGCCACACCTCTGATGTACTGCCAAGATGGAGGTACAGCCTGGCTTGGGGGCTCCCCCAAAGAGGTAGGACAGCTGCATGGGGATAGAACCCAGGACCCTCTTAGCAGGCCCCAGTCCCTCAGGTTAGAGTCAAGGGCCTCACTTGGCCACGTTACCAAGCAGGGCACCAAGCAACCCTCCCATCACTGTGCTTCCATTTCCTTTCTCAATCCTATGGAGTCACACTGGGAAACAAGTTGCAAACGGGAGAAAGTGGAACAAACTCAACCATGTTCTTTGATTCCTGATGACCCCCACTCAGCCCAGAGCCCACTCCCCTTAGTGGTCCTCACTGCTAAGGAGGATTTTGCCTAGCAGTAGGATCCAGGGGTCACTTAGGGCAGATTCTCCCTTGTCCTTTGGGGTTTCATTGGTGAAGGAGTACACTATGTAACTAAGTCCGATGACGCATGGTAACCAGAGGATGCATGGCCCCATAATACTCATGCAATTCTCCCATCAGCGAAAGATAGATGGCATTTTCCGGTCAGCTCTAGAGTGGTGGAGAGATTTTAATGGCTCACAGAGGGGTGTTTTTCTTCTCACCTCACATCTCCTTTGTTCCCTTGCTCCCTTGCTCCCCTCCCCCCTCCCCAGCCTACTAGCCTCTCAACAGTGCTGGCAAGAGCCAGGCCAGGGCGGTGGCTGCTGCAGCCAGGACGTGTGGCGGGGCCACGGTGCTTGCCACAGCGCTGTTACACAGGTCTCCGACGCAGCAGTCCCTGTGGGTTGTGTAAGTCACGTCTCCCACCAACTCTGTTTCCACTTGATTGCAATGATGGGCCGCCACACAGGCTGGGTAGTGATGAATCAAGGTCACGGAGGCTGAGAGAGAGAACAAGACTGGGGTGTTGGACTCTTGGCTTGAGGACTTGCCTTCTAGGGCAGAGCGGATGTGACTTCAAGGATCACAGAGGGATTCTCTGCCCCCTTCAAAAAGCACCTCCATGAAACCAAGTGACCAAAATGAACATCGACATTGTGAGCCCTCTGATTCAATGGCACTGAAAAGGCCTGACCTCCCTTTGCTGTGCTGTTCTGGCCAAAAATTCATGACTGCGATCTAATTATAAGAAAAGAGTAGATAAATGTAAATGGAGGGATGATCTCTAAAATAACTTATGGGACTCTTGAAAAGTGTCAAGGTCATGGAAGATAAAGACGCAGAACTGTCCCAGATCCAGTAGACTAAGAAGACGTGAGCACTAAATGCAATGAGGGATCCTGGGTCCTGGACCAAAGCCAACGTCTCTCTTGTCAGTTCAGGTGGAAAATGGGCACCCCAGGTCCTGTCACCCACAGGCACAGCCAGACCAGCTGAGGAACACACAAGTCTAGGCTCAAGGGATAGGAATGCTTGCTTATCACTCAAAGGAACCTTCGGACAAGTAGTTAATCAGCACTATCCTAAAGACATAATCATTGGTTGTGCCTAATGAAATGTCTAACATGGAGAATAAAGATATTTTTTAGATTCCAAGTCTGTTGAGATGGAAAAGACTTCTGGGGGACCAGACGCAGTGGCACCATAGCGCCTGCTAGCATGATCTCGTGGGGCTCCAGTCAGCAGAGCCCACTTTCTCAGAAGACCCCTAGTCCCAATTTCACCCTCAAAAACTCTCACTCGCCAGCTGTCAGGGGGCAGGGGTGGGGACTTTTGAGCATCAGCTCCCCCCATTCTCCTGGGTGACACTGTACTAATAAATAGCCGAGTTTTCTTCGCTGAGGAAGCTCCATGTCAGATTTTATTGGCTTGCTGTGCAAGGGGTGGATGAACCCTCATTTGGTTTGGCTATAGGACCAGAAAAAAGACATGACTAGAACATCTGGCTACACTGAATAAGGTCTGTAGCTTAGTTGTTGTTGTTTTTTTTTTTTAAGATTTATTTATTTGAGAGAGAGAGAGAGAGTGAGCAGGGGGAGGGACAGAAGGAGATGGGGAGAATCCACAAGCAGACTCCCTGCTGAGCAGGGAGCTCAACTCAGGGCTTGATTTCAGGACCCTGAGATCATGACCTGAGCTGAAAAAAAGAGTCAGAAGCTTAACCGACGGAGCCACCCAAGTGCCCCTAGTTAATAGTATTGTACCAGTGTTAGTTTCTGATTGTACTGATCATTGTACTATGGTTATACTAGATGTTAACATTAGAGCAAGGGAGGTGAAGGATATACAGGAACTCTACTATTTTTGCAACTTTTCCGTCAATCAAAAATTATTTTAAATTCACACACACACACACACACACACACACACACACACACACATCCTGGTCCTTAGCTAATATCTGCAAGTTTGGTTTCATGTTTTGGTCCCTGCCTTCAAGGGACAGAACTTTTTCAACCACTTAGGAGTGAATGGGCCTCTGAGACTCTGGAGAGTGAAGAGGAGGAGGTGACATGGATAGCGGGCTGCCGAGGGGCTCAGTGCCAGAGCCAGAAGGGGCTCTGGACAGCTCTACTCTGCCATGGCACCATCTGCCCAGAGACAGACTGAGCCTGGGGGCAGGGGAGGGCTGGGGGAAGAGGGAGAGACTGAGGACTCACGGTTTCCAGACAGCTTGTTCTGCTCTGGGCTGGGCTGGGGCTTGCGCTCCAGGAAGCCACAGCGCTCCCCCTCCCCGCAGGTGGCCACCATCTCTTTGCAGGAGCTGCTGGGGCCTCCTTTGCACTCGAAGCACCGCATGTGGGTTCCTGGCAGGAGAGAAGAGGCGCTTGACCTGGGCTGACCGGGAGCCAGTTGGCAGAGGGGGACTGGCTTTGGCTGCCTCCTTACCCAGGGCAGACCCCAGCAGAGTGCTGAGCAGGACTGGGACAAGTAGAGAGTTCATTGTGTCTGCTGGCAAAGTCAGTATCACCTCTCTCCCGCCCCCCTCCCTGGCCCTGATCCGGCAGCCTTATATCCCCCTTGCCCTGGGCTTTATAGGGCAATAAAAAGGGAGGAAAGAATCTCCCCCAGCAGGCACTGGGGCCCCAGTGGGGACAGGGAGGGGCCCCCACCCCTCTGGAGAAAGAGCTCCGGGCGTCCTCCGGAGTCCCCAGATGTCCCATCCTCAGCAGCGGTTCTCAGGCTGTGGCCCCAGAGCTTCTGGCCCACCAGACCATGTCAGAGGGTCCTCAGTGGTCTTCCTTTCCCACTCAAATACCTACTCGAGGTTGGTTTTCTCAGCATACTTCAACCAAACAACATGTCCCAATAGCCCGAGTGTCATCTTCTATTCAGCCAGACTTTTATGTAATTCCCCAAAGTGGAGAGCAACGCTCCTTTTCTGTGTTTTTGGGAAAGAAGTTACTTTTCACAAAACTGTGTTTTGTTAGCATGTGATAGGTTTATTATTTTTATTTTTAAATAAACCTATTTAAAATGCTCTGTGCTGATTTTGACTATAGTAAATACCAATATTAACTCACACAGAGAAAAGCTCTTTGGGGCCTTCAGTAATTTTTAAGAGTATAAGGAGGTCCTGAGATTAAAAAAAAAAAAAAAAGGATATCTGTGTCCTTTGCCCTCCTCCCTCCCCTTTCTTACTCGCTCTCCTTCTCAAGGTCTTAAACCTCAGTTTTCCAGAATCAACCACCACCTCCTGCATTTCCCTGCATTCCTTCCTAGTCTTTCTGAACCCCCTCCAAGTGGAAACACATCTGTCCCTCTGGCCCCACCCATGATTAATTCCTTCCTCCACAGCAGTAAAGCTGGAAGAGATAATTATGGGGTATAATTGTTGAGGCTTGGGGGGATCAAAGAGACGTGAAGCTGGGTGGGGTCCCACTTACGCAGCTGAGCTTTGTATGGAGGGGTGGGTGGGAGAGGGTATTGTTGATTCTACATTCAGACACCACGCTGGAACAGTTCTGGGCCAGGCCTTCTAGGAGGGTGACCTTGAGAGACTCGAATGCACAGAGAGGGGAAAGATGGAGAAAACAAAGACAGGGAGCTGAGCTGACAGAGCTGAGAACAGCTTGAGACAAGGGGAGGTGGGGAGGAATGAGGGGGAAGGTGACAGACAGAACTCTGGAGCGGCAGACACAGCCGAGAGCACCAAACACAGAACAGAGAAGACCCCGAAGGCTCAAGCTGACTCAAGTAGGGGGCAGGGAGGATGTGAGAGGTATGGGGTGCAGGAGCCTCGGGCCAGGGCCCCTACTGCGTCAGGCTGGTGAATCTGGTCCCGGTTCCACCCCCCAGATTCACTCCCTAGGTGTGTTTGTTTACTGGTCCCTCCCTGTCTCGCTCAGATGCTCCAGCTCTCGGGATCTCGGGGCGCAGATCACATTCTCCCAGACTCCTGAGCCCTGGGTCCAGCCATGGGCACCTCCAGCATCTTCCTGTGCATCCTGTTCCTCTGTGGGGCACTGGGTAAGGGGGGGGTTGGTGGGAGAAGCAGGGAAGATGCTGAGCAGAGAGTTGCATGGGCTTTAGAAAGAAGAGCTCCCAGGAACGGCCTCAGGCCAGGAAAAGGTGGAACCAGAAGTTTCTTTTCCAAGGCATTTGAGAATAACTCTCTCTTCCTTGCTGCATCTTGACATCCCTCTGTCCTCTCTCTACCCTGGTCTTATCTCACCTCTGGCTTCTTTGCGGGGACCCCGTTGTCGGTGTCAATTCTTATTTGCTCTCTGTCTGGGGCACCATCTGCTTAACTTCACTGCCACCCTGCCTTCCCTGGTCTGGCTTTTGTGTCACTCTTTGCCTTTCTCTCTGATTCTCTTGGCTTCTGTCACGTCTGTGCCTTTCTCACAACCTCTGGATCCCTCTTGCCTCTGTGTCTTTTTCTTTCCTGAGTTGTCTCCCCTCCCTTCCCTGTGTCTCTTTGCTCCTTCTGTCTGCCTTTCTCCTTCCCTTTCCCCACTTCCCTCTCCCACTTTCTGTGTCACCTCTCTGGGTGAATCTCTGTCCTTTATCTGGGCTCCAGCTTCTCACGGGCCTCTTTGCCTCTCCTGATCTCTGCTGACTCCCTGCAGGTCTCACCACGCCCCCGCCCCCTGCCCGAGGTCGGCTCCGCTGTTACACCTGCAGCTTTGCCAAACCCTGCTACCCGGTTCCCACCAAGTGTCAGGACGACGAGGCTTGCGGCATCAGTATTGGCACCTCAGGTAGGACTCGGCCCAATGGCCCTTCTCCAGGCCAATTTCCATCCATCCATCCATCCATCCATCCATCCATCCATCCATCCTGCTTTTCCTGCTGCCACTCCCCCTGCCTCCTTCCTACCCAGACCTCAGCATTCCCTCTTTGTCCCACAGAGCAGAATGAGATCATCGAGCAGAAAGGCTGCCTCCCACGGGCCCAGTGCCCTCTGCAGGGCCGTGCCACCTACTGGTCGCGCTCCTACGCTCTGCGGCACCACTGCTGTGAGCAGGACCTGTGCAACACAGCCACTGCGCTGCGGCCGCTCCCCAGCCCCCTCCTCGTTCTGCTCCTCCTTGTGGCCAGCTTCACCTGGGGAGGCCCCCTCCTCCGCTGGCTTCAATCCATCTGCAGCCTTCAGCCCAGGACTCTGCCCCCATCCTCACCGCCCTTGAGACCCCTGCATCCGAGATATGCCCAAGAACCCGATTCTGTAGAGACCTCTGATTCCTGGCCTTACGCCTTCCCAGACCCCTCCCAAGGCCTGGTTCCCGGGGGCACCACTCTAGCCCCGATCGGCACCTACCCAGAGCCCCGCCTCATAAACAACACCTGTTCTAGGTCTTTTGTCTTTTCTAGATGCCCATGGATGATGCCCTATCTCAGCTTCAGGTCTTGGGCAAGGCAGGCGGTTTGATGGAGCTGGGGGTCCCAGGCAAGGGGATTGAAGGGGCACCACGTATGGTGAGGAGGACAGTCTTGCTAGGAGAGATTAATTTGGCAGGTCGGGAACTCAGGAAGGAGGTTCTTGGGGGAACTGTGAAGAGTAAATTTAATAAAAATGCTACCTGGGTGTCTAGGATGCTGCCGTGTGTGTGTGTGTGTGTGTGTGTGTGTGTGTGTGTGTGTGTGTGCGCGCGCGCAAGCGCATGCTCTCTCTCTCCCTTCAAAAGCAAACTAGAGCTTCTTGGTGGGTTGGGCGAGTCTTCCTTCTTGCTAATAGCTTAGCTTAAGCCCCTGTAGCATGGAGGCTTTTGATGACACTTATGAGAAAGCTTTTCTCCAGTGAGGCCCAGGCTTGAGCAGACACACAAAAGGGTGTCTGGTGGAGTTGCCTGTGAGGGTGTGGTGGGGAGTCCAGCTCCTTTCTGTCTGAGACCGGGGAATGGACCAGTTAGGAGCATCAGTGTACTCCTCGCTTGACCAGCCCAGGCTTGTCCGGGGCTCACAGACAGCCCAGCACACACCCCATTGGGGAATCCACCCACCCACCCCTGTGGACACTCCCTCTACCCAGGAGATAGCATGTGACTCTTGGGCCTCCCAGGGTGTCAGGAAGTTGATAAGCCTCTCACTGCTCCGGATGCCACAGGAAGTGCTAGGATAAGGAGAGAGGCTGGGGCTGGGGGCTGAGCACAGCCACCCCCATTCTGACTCAGTGCCCTCCCCGTCCATGTGAGGAAGTCTGAGATCTGATTAAAGATGCGTGTTCTCCCTCCACTTCTCTGTGGGGATGAGACTGAGCAGGGATGAGGGCATGAGGGTCGGGGGTGGCCGGGCTTAATTTCAGGGCAACCGGAGTCTTCTTCCCATTCTCTGTCATTCAGTCCTCCCACTTGGTGCTTCTGTTGTTTTCCCTCTCTGACAGTCTCTTTCCTCTAACTTGAGTCCCTTCCCTTCCCTCTTCGTTAGTTCCCTCCATTCGTCCTGTGGTTTCCCCGAGACTAACGCTCCACAATTGCTCAAATCTCTGGATTCTTCAGTATCATCTCTGCCCATCCCCACCCCTCCTCACCCCCTGCCAGCCACCCGAGGCTCCCCTCAATCCCATGGTACTGGAGGCTCAGGACCACCCCTTCACTGACTGCTATGAAATAGGAGACCACACCTTCTCACAGGTGACATCACAGAATAATGCTCTGCTTTCCTTCAGCGCCCCCTAACACACACACACACACACACACACACACACACACACACACACACACACACACAAATGGCTTGACTGCTGGAGACCAGCTGGACTGTAGAGTAGTACTCTCAGCCCTTCCCCCCCTTGCCAAGGTTTTCAGGCGAAGCCTTCAGGTGCCAGATGGCCAGAGAGACAGCAGGTCACACTTCCAGCAGATGTCATGGAGATCATCTGATCTTGGGGGCAGGTGGGCTGTGGGTTTTGAGAAGCAGAAAGAAGATTAAGGATACTTCCATTCTCCACCTCCTCGGGAACAGGGGCCCCCATACCCACCCCAACCCCAGTCTCCTCTGGGATTTAAGCCTGCACCCCCGAGTGTTCCTCACCTGAGACGGGTCAAATGGATGTTCTCATAGACCTGGATTTCAGGTTTGAACTGAGGAATTGAGGCACCTGGAAGAAGGAGCCACATGGGGTGCAGCAGAGAAATCATCAGATAACTCAGAGCTATATTCCTTACTACCCTCCTCCCCTAGAGAAGATAGGGTATAGAGGCAAGACATGAGCCCAGCCCTCTGCCTCACACCCACTCACACCATATTCTCTTCTTTCCCCCTGGGAGGGAGGGACTCACCTCTGCACTGAGCCCCCTGGGCCCTCTGTCTGCAGAGCATGATGCTGATGGCCAGGATGGTGAACCCCTGACCCACTGTGAGCGACAGCATCAGGATCCAGGACACGTCCCAGCCCGTGGAAGGGGCACAGAGGGAAGGGGAGGCATCTGTGGAGGCTACAGTAAGGGCAAGACAATAGGGATAAAGAAGGACGTGGTGAAGGGTTTGTTCCTGTGCCCCAAAAAGTGGCTTCCCCCCATAGTCCAGTGGGTTCTTCCCACCAAAAGACTTCATAAGCTTTTTTGTCTCCAGTTTCCACCAACCCACTCTGCCCATTTTCAAGCTTCTCATGCTGACCCTGTCAGCCTCTGTTGGTAGCGAATATCGACACACCTGCACCCACATATGGACAGCTAACTCCAGAACAGACCATCAGCCATAACTGCAGTCTTTCTTCATATCCTTAATAGCAATCCAAACTTTCAGGAAAAAGTAGTGCCTTCCAATTCATTCTTTCTTACACTCTTTTAGTCCATAAGCATTCCCTGAGTGCCCACCAAATGGCAGGCACCATATTAGGTGCTGAGGATGTAGAGGGAAATAAGACCCAGTCACTGCCCATTAATTGGCCGTTGCTTACCAAAATAGTGGCCATTTGCTCCTCCCTCCTGTCTTGTAAATGTGTTATTCTACATTCAATAGCATTCTTTCTGTGGATAATGGACTTCTAATTGTAAAACAATTATATATATATATATTTCCCCTTCTATTTTCACTCTCATTTGTCCATTATAACATTAGCATATGTATCTTTTCTTCAAAAGACAATTCCCCCATCAATAATTCTTCTTTTCTTCCTCTCTGCTATGAGATATTCCATAAAAGTCATAGACTACCCTGTTTCTAAGTAATGGTATATTCTGCCAGAATCCTTCTCATCCCTTTTGGCCAATGGTCTTTTCCACCAGGGAGTTGGCTTAAACAACTGCCTTCTCTATTAGGGAGTTAGTCAAGGAGAAAAAAGGCCTTCTTCTTATAAGTGATGGTCTGCTCCACAGAAATCACCCCCCACCCAAATCTGGCCAATTACAAAGTCACATCCTCCTCCCCTAGCCAGCAGGTGCAGAATGTGCCAGAGGCAATGTCCTCTCCCATATCCTCCCTCAGTTTACCTGTTAGGCTAAAGCTGACCCCTTTGTTGTGAGGCATGAGGCAGCGGATGATTCTTGGTCTATGTTCCCTGGACTCAGAGAGCCCCTCCCCAGGACACACCAAGAGCAGGGCAGCCCCATCGCCCCAAAATGACTGTACATGGCCCCTCACAGGACCTTTTCCCTCTAGCCAGGTCACAGAGTCCAGGTGTCTGGCAGGGGCCACAGAGCATATGAGGACAGAGCAGGGGGATCCATCGGCAGCCCTCGCGGATAGCTGGGATCCTGTGGGGAGAGAGGGACCTTAGTTCTCTGCTGGGCTTCCTGGCCCCCACTGGCCCCGATCTACGTGCCTTCCACTCACCTCCGAGCACGGAGACATCATACATCCTCCAGTTCTGGTACCTGTGGTGCTGACCTAGCACGGCACACCAGTACCGACCGGCATCTCCCTCCTTGGACCCTTCCAGCCACAACGAGAAGTTCCCCAGCAGTCTGAGCCTGGATGCCCTTGCGGGCTTCCCGGGGTCTGGGGCTGGCCTGGCCACTTGGACTTGGGTCACCAGGGCAGTGGAGGAGCCTGCTGCTGGGCTGCGGAACCAGGACAAGAGTTCGTCTCCTCTCAGGGTGGGGGGTAAGGGACATGGCAGCTCCAACGCCTCCCCCGAGGCTACATAGATGGTCTGGATGTTGTCTGTGGGAAGGAGGTTGTATGAGACCAGAAACAGCTCCCATTTGACCTCCAACCCCCGGCTTCTGCCCCTCCTGGGATCTCCCCCTGCATGGGGCTGGCTATGAGCACAGTTCTCAAGTGACAGCTACAAAAAAGTGAGGAGGGGAGGAGGAGGAAGGACCTTCCTCCTCCTCTCCTCCAGTGGGTGAGGGAATCTGAAGGCAAGAGAAAAAAGGCTAGAATAGTTGGCAAAGCCCCTTTCTCTTTCTCCTTTCTCCTTTTCTGGATGGATTTTCTCATCTGTTCTTATTTTCTTAGGGAAACTGTACATAAACAAACAAAAAGACTCTACAAAACATAACAAAACCCTCCAAAATTAAAAAATTAAACATTAGGGACGCCTGGGTGGCTCAGTCGGTTAAGCATCTGCCTTGGGCTTAGGTCATGGTCTCAAGGTCCTGGAATTGAGCCTTGCATCAGGCTCCCTGCTCAATGGGGAGCCTGCTTCTCCCTCTGCCTGCTGCTCCTCCTGCTTGTGCTCACTTGCGCTTTTTCTCTCCCCCGATAAATAAATAAACAAATGAACTAATTAAATAATAAAATCTTCAAAAAATTATACATTAAACAAAGAAAAAAACTGTGTATGACCTGGACCCTCATTGTCTCTGGGTCCTCCCCAGAATTAGAGGCAGTGGGGAGTCAGTTGGGGTAAATCTATCTTCTTGAGTCAAATGCCTTTCCCAGGCCTCTGAGGAGAAACAGCAGCAGTTCTTTACAACCTTTCGAATAGCCAAAGAATCCCCCAGCTCCTGTTCCTTACCTGCAGCAGCCCGGGGGTTCCCACGTAGGAACAGAAGGAGGAGGAATAAGACGGCCATGGGGAGAGGCTGCCAAGTTCTCTTGCCCAGGACCTGGTGCTCCGTGGAGGAAACAAAACCCCGATATAGTCCCACACTCCCTGGTCTGGAGTGACATGGGCCGCTGAGGGGATGGGAATGCTGGGGAGATAAAGCCCAGCTTCATGTCTACTGGGGAAAAAGTGACCACCACCTTCCAGCCCGCAGGGGGAAAAGACCCAGTCCAGGGTGTTCTGAAGAGCACCTCCTCACACTTCAGACTCTACCTCAGCCGAAGGACACAGATCAAAGACTTCATGCTAAAAAACCTGCACAGAAGGGGGCACAGCTGTCCACCTTCATTCAGTTTGGAAGTACATTCTGTGCTCTTTCCTCCATCCTAGGAGAGATGCCAACCATGAGCAAAGAAGCTGAGTCTTCATGTTGGTCTCCACAGAACCCGGCATAAGACTGCATACTTAGTCAATACTCTAGGCACCTGGGTGGCTCAGTGGGTTAAAGCCTCTGCTTTCGGCTCAGGTCATGATCTCAGGGTCCTGGGATCGAGGCCCGCATCAGGCTCTCTGCTCAGCAGGGAGCCTGCTTCCCCCTCTCTCTCTGCCTGCCTCTCTGCCTCCTTGTGATCTCTCTCCTGCTGTGAAATAAATAAATAAAATCTTTAAAAAAAAATACTCTATAAATAATTTCGAATGACTTTCCCCGTGGCTACCTGGCACTGCACCGACCTCTTCTGAGCCCCTGATGAGCGTATTAAGTTCCTGCAAAAGGAAGGAGATAACAGGGGCCTGGAGAATTCACCAAATCCCTTTACCCCAGGCAGGATTCTCAAAGCAGAGTTTCATACAGCTCTAATAGTTTTTAATGTGTTATTTATTTATTTATTTATTTATTTAAGATTTTATTTATTTATTTGACAGAGAGAGACACAGCGAGAGAGGGAACACAAGCAGGGGGAGTCAGAGAGGGAGAAGCAGGCTTCCCACTGAGCAGGCAAGCCGGATTTGTGGCTCGATCCCAGGACCAAGGGATCATGCCCTGAGCCGAAGGCAGACGCTTAATGACTGAGCCACCCAGGTGCCCCATGTGTTATTTATTTTTAAAGGTTATTTTAAAAAAAATTTTATGGTTAATCTATTTTTAAGTTTTTATTTATTTTTTAAAATATTTTATTTATTGGGGAGAGAGTGCAGGAGCGTGAGAGAGCGTGGTGGGGGGGACCACAGAAGGAGAGGGAACAGTAGACTCCCCACTGAACAGGGAGCCTGATGGACCCTCGATCCCAGGACCCCTGGGGATCATGACTTGAATCATGACCTGAGCCAAAAGGTAGGCACTTAACTGACTGAGCCACCCAGGAGCCCCTTTAAGTTTTTATTTTAATTCCAGTTAGTTAACATATAGTGTTAACTAATAAAACTAGTTTTATTAGTTACTAGTAACTAATAAAATTAGTTTCAGGTAGTAACTAGTAAATTAGTAACTAGTAAATTAGTTTCAACTAGTAACTAATAAAATTAGTTTCAGGTGTACAATATACTGCTTCAACACTGCTATACATCACCTGGTACTCATCATGACAAGTGCCCTCCTTAATTCCCATCACCTTTTTCACCCATCCCCCACCCCCCAACCATCAGTTTGTTCTCTATAATTAAGAGTTTGTTTCTTTCTCTCTTTTTTCCCTTTGCTTGTTTGTTTTGCTTCTTAAATTCCACATATGGGGGCACCTGGGTGGCTCAGTCAGTTACACGTCTGCCTTTGGCTCAGGTCATGATCTCAGGGTCCTGGGATGGAGCCTCACATTGGGTTCCCTAATCAGCAGGGAGCCTGTTTCTCCTCTCCCTCTGCCACTCCCCCCAGCATGTGCTCTTTTGTACATGCTCTCTCTGTGTTAAATAAATAAATAAATAAAATCTTTTAAAAATTCCACATATGAGTGAAATCATATGGCATTTGTCTTTCTCTGGCTGACTTATTTTGCGTAACATTATACTCTCTAACTCCATCTATATCATTGCAAATGGCAAGATTTCACTCTTTATATGGCTGCATAATATTCTGTACACACACACACACACACACACACACACACACACATCTCACATCTTTCTCCATTCATCAATCAATGGACACATGGGCTGCTTCCATATCTTGGCTATTGTAAATAATGCTGCTATAAACATAGGCATGCCTGCATCTCTGAACCGGTGTTTTTTAATTCTAATTTTTTTCTTTTTTTTAAAGATTTTATTTATTTGAGAGAGAGAGAGCACAAGCGGGTGGGGGGTGGGTAGGGGCAGTGGGAGAGGGAGAAGCAGGCTCCCCACTGAGAGCCCAACATGGGTCTTGATCCCAGAACCCTGGGATCATGACCTGAGCCAAAAGCAGCTGTTTAACCAACTGAGCCACCCAGGTGCCCCCTTAAAATTGTTTCTGATGAAATATTCCATGCATACCAAAGATTATACCAAATGTAACATAACGAGTAGAAGAAGCAAGAAGAAAGGGGCATGACTTTTATGATTCCATTTATGTAAAATACAAAATTAGGCAAAACTAATCTATGAGTTTAGAAATTAAGATAGTGGTTAACCTTGGTGGTGCAGGTAGTGGTTTAAGAGCTTATAGATGTGGTATAATGTATTCTTGATCTGGATGCTGATTACATGGATATATTCAAATGATGCAATTTTCTGTATAGGTGTTTACTGCAATAAAAAGCTGAAGAATGGGCGCCTAGGTGGCTCAGTGGGTTAAAGCCTCTGCCTTCAGCTCAGGTCATGATCTCAGGGTCCTGGGATCGAGGCCTGCATTGGGCTCCCTGCTCAGTGGGGAGCCTGCTTCCTCCTCTCTCTCTGCCTGCCTCTCTGCCTACTTGTAATCTCTCTGTCAAATAAATAAATAAAATCTTTAAAAAAAAAAAAAGCTGAAGAGCTAGGTCCAGGCAGCCGAAGAGTGTGGTTAGCAAGATGAACAAAGATGCGCAGATGAGAGCAGCGATTAACCAAAAGTTGATAGAAACTGGAGAAAGAGAATACCTCAGAGTTGCTGAGAGCTAAATTAATTGAATGTGGCTGGAAGGGCCAGTTGAAGGCACACTGTAAAGAGGTAATTAAAGAAAAAGGACTAGAACACGTTACTGTTGATGACTTGGTGGCTGAAATCACACCAAAAGGCAGAGCCCTGGTACCTGACAGTGTAAAGAAGGAGCTCCTACAAAGAATAAGAACATTCCTTGCTCAGCATGCCAGCCTTTAAGATTGAATTAGACTGTGTTGTTTTGTGGTTTTATTTCTGAAAGTAAAACTTGCCATAAATTAGGAATCGATTTCCCAAAATAAAATCCTTTTTTGTATGATGGTATTTAGTTTTCAGTAATGATGTATACATTGTATTAATTTTTTCCCTAAATGTGTTATTTTAATAAATATCTCATGAATGAGGAAAAAAAAAGCTGAAGAATGTATATATTAGGTAGGTGTAAGGTACAAAGAAAAAAAAAACCTGAATCTCTATTAAGAAATAGTATTACCATTTCAAAGATCCTCTATGCTGTCTTACACTATTCTAAATTTGCTCTTTGTCTTTCACGCTCTTGATCATTAAATTATCTTTTTGGATGTTATACAATGGTGTCAGGTTGTATGTAACCTGTGGCTTTCTTTTTTCCACTCAACATTACGGCTTTGAGGTTTTGAGATTCGTCCATGCTTAAGAGCATCCTTTCCTTTTTTGTGACCAGTATTTCACACCCCTTAACAATACTGAGTCCTCCTATCCATGACTGTGATGCAGCTCTCCGTTTACTCAACCCTTAGATTACTTCTCGCAAAAACTTTTGTAATTTTCTTCGTAAGATCTTGCACTTCTTTGATTAGATGTATTCCTAGACACGTTTTCTTTTTTGTTGCTCTTGTCAAGTGCTCCTAATCTTAGGCCTCGTTCCCACTCTCGCTCGAGAGCCTGCCAATATTAAGGAATTAAAAAAAAGCCGGGGGGACTTAACTACGCCTGATAATGTTCTAACTCTCCGCGTTCCAAACGCCTCCAACTAATTTCTGGCCATTGCTCTACCCGTAGATCCAACTGCACGAAAACCGTCTCAAGCAGCGCGGAAAATGTCTCCCCTGGGCTCGAGGCGGAGCCGGTACGTGCTGACGTCAAGGGCACGCAATACCTTAGAGGCCGGGAAAGGGCGGGGCCAGCGAGGGGACCTGCTGCTGGGAGAGCAGCGGCCGGAGCGGGGGCCATGGCGAAGCTGCTGAGCTGCGTCCTAGGCCCCCGGCTCTACAAAATCTACCGGGAAAGGGACTCAGAAAGGGCCCCGTCCGGCGTCCCCGAGACTCCAACTTCAGTCACTACCCCCCCTTCCAGCTCCTGGGTGAGTCGAGTTCTCCCCTGGTCAAAAACATGGTACGGCCCAAACCCCTTTGCGGCCTTTGCTCCCCAGAAGCGTCCATTATTGGAAATCGGGGGAGCCTGCTCGTCAAGCCAGTTGTCTGCAAAGTGCTCTTTGTGCTTCCTGGGTTAAAGTCACGCCTGCGGACCGGCTGCCTCCTTTATCGCTGTTTGCCACCGCTTTCTCATTCTGACCACCACTCCTTGCCTTTTCCTCTCGCGGGCCCCCCCACCCTGTCTTTCGTGGTTCGTGCTGGTCCCAGTTGACTCTAAGTCCTGGAAGAGACCCTGCGCGGATTCGAGAGCTGGATGATTTTGCCTTCAGACTCTCGATTTCTTCTGACTCGGTGCCTTCCCCAGTTCTGTTTTATCTTCCTTCTACCCTGGCCTTGAGTTTCAAGATGACTTCGACATACGTATCCGCTGCCCCCCACCCAACCGCCCACCCTACCTTGGGGGCCCCAGGGCCATCGCATCCGTGAAGGCTGGGGGTGGTGGTAGGCTGTGCCCCTGCATGTTCTCTACCTTTTCATTGGTAGTCTCAAGATTATTTGCCCTCAGATTTATTGCCCTCCAGAACTGCCCGCCCTCAGCCACATTCTCTTCCTTAATCACCCTACTGTTACTTCTGATCTTTCCCTCTTAAAGTTGTTATGGTGTCTCTCCTTTCTTCTCTAACTCCTGTCCTCATATGCACATGCCCACAACCCATTTGAAACTGGATTGTGGAAAAGAGCACGAAATGTCCAGTGAGGCTGTCACTTTTGCTCCCAAGTCCAGGCCCCTATGTTCTCATGTTCTGGGGTAGGAAATCCAGTTGGAGTGGGGAGGTTGGGAAGAGTGGCTTCTTTGGGGGCCAGGGATGTCCCAGGAGGGATAGCTTTGGAGGCTAGAACCAGAGGACACACATCAGGGCTCCCAAAAGGGAAGAGGAAGGCCTTGTCAATGGACATGGTCCTTGACGCGGCTGTCTGTTTTGGCAGGATACGTACTACCAACCCCGTGCCCTGGAGAAGCATGCCGACAGCATTCTGGCACTGGTATGTCTGCCCTGACGTCTGGGACTGCTGCATCTTTTCCGACCAGTCACCCTCCCGAACTTTGTCCTCCCCAGCCTGGGAGAAGGCAGCGCCCCTCGGGGTTGGGGGGTGCTCTGGGCTCTGCAGCCGACCTCTCCAACACATGCGTGGACGCGCTCTCAAGCACACATACTTGGCACTCCCCTTTGGTGTGTGCACTGCTTTCTCTGGGGCAGCCTGAGCCCTGAGGAAAATGTGTTTACTCTTGGGACCGTCTGCAGGTGCTGAGTCCTGTGGTCCCCAGTGACCTGTCCTCCCTGGCAACTAACCTCTTTGGCTGCTAAGACAGCTGTTTTCTCTGGCAGGGTTCCTATGGTGACGTTTGTGCATCTCTTGGGGACCAGGCCAGGCGCTGTCCTGAGCAGGGCTGATTGAAAAGGCTTGATTAACTTGAGCAGAAAAAGAAACTGGCCTTTAAACGTGATGAAATTATGTCCGGAGACAAGAGGAAGAAAACAGAACCTGTGTCTAATTTCCCCAGCCTCTGTCATGCTCTGATACGTTACCTTTCAACACATATTAAGCACCTACTGTGTTATGCACAGAATAGGTACTTGATATGATCTCCCTCAGGTTATCCACTTTGCTCAGAGCCTAGGCCTGGAAATGGCAGACCTGTGTGTGTGTGTGTATTGATTGCTTGTCCCTATCTCTCTGCTGCAGGCTTCAGTCTTCTGGTCCATCTCTTATTACTCCTCTCCCTTCGCCTTCTTCTACTTATACAGGAAAGGTCAGTGTGGTTTCAAAGGTGGTGGGCAGGTTGTTGGCAGATGAGCCAATTCCCCTAAAGAGGAAAGGGGACCTGTGAGGATGGCTTGGCTTCCCTCTTCCATCAGGCATCTTCTTCCTCCGAAGGTGTGGCTGTCCCAAAGAGAGGGTATAGGGCAGAGGTGGGGGCTGACCTGGGAAGAGATGCCGAGGGGTAGTGCAGAAAACTTCTCACATTATGCCTCTCCCCTCCTAGGTTACTTGAGCTTGTCCAAAGTGGTGCCATTTTCTCACTATGCTGGGACGTTGCTACTCCTTTTGGCAGGTGTGGCCTGTCTCCGAGGTAAGTCCAGAGGGAGCCTGGTTTGGATCTCCCCTTCACTGGGTAAATGTTTATTAGGCAGCTTTTGCAAATATAATTTTGTGTTGGGCCCTGGGGGGTAATAATTGGGAATGATGAAGACATGATCTTTTCCTTCAAGGGTTTGGTTGTAAGTATGAAAAACTAATTGGCAGAAAACATTGCTATTACCTGGAAAAGATGCATATACCCTGCAATAATTGCGCACATGTCCATATATATGTTTGTAATAATCCGAAACTGGAAACAAGTCCATGGCCACAAATAGTAGGGTGGATGAATACATTAGAGGGTCTAGTTCTACAACAGAACACAACACAGCAATGTGAGTGAACAAATTTAAGCTGCACTCAGTAACACAGACAAGTTTCACAATTGTAATGTTGAATGCAAGGAGCATTCAACATTATAGATAACGTATGCGGTGTATTTCCACTTATGTAAAGTTCAAAAGGGATGCATATATAAGTGGCAAAACACAGGCATGGTGGGGCGGCTGGGTGGCTCAGTTGTTAAGCGGCTGCCTTCGGCTCTGGTCATGATCCCAGGGTCCTGGGATCGGGCCCCACATCGGGCTCCCTGCTCTGCGGGAAGCCTGCTTCTCCCTCTGCTGCTTCCCCTGCTTGTGTGTCCCTCTCGCTGTGTTTCTCTCTGTCAAATAAATAAATAAAATATTGGGCGCCTGGGTGGCTCAGTGGGTTGATGCCTCTGCTTTCGGCTCAGGTCATGATCTCAGGGTCCTGGGATCGAGGCCCGCATCGGGCTCCCTGCTCGGCGGGGAGCCTGCTTCCCCCTCTCTCTCTCTCTGCCTGCCTCTCTGCCTCCTTGTGATCTCTCTCCCTCTGTGAAATAAATAAATAAAATCTTAAAATAAATAAATAAATAAATAAATAAATAAATAAAATATTTTAAAAAAACAAAAACAAAAAACACGGGCATGGTTAACTTTTGAATCAGGAGAGTGATTACCTGGGAGAGGGAGGGAACAGGATGGGGAGGACTCCTGGAGGGACGTGACTCTGTTCTCTTCCTTGACTCAGGGGATGGTCACATAAATGTTTGCTTTGCATTTTTTTAAGCTGAATGTGTGTTGTATATATGTATGTTATATCTCACAATTTAAACGTGAGGAGATGATCCAAATCATTGCCCCTTGGCAGATCCACATGACAAAAACCGGGCGAGGGGATGCTTGGAGAGGGAGTGACGGGTCAGGAGCTGGATGTCTACAGTTGGGCCCCGACAGGGGTGAGGACCTGCTGCCTGCAGTGTTCTGCCCCCCGATCTCCGCTGGGCTGGGCTCCCTCCTCAGAGAGGCCTTCCCTGACCTCCTGATCTAAAAGTAGCTCTCACTTCTCGGTTTTGTCTTACTTTTAAATTTTATTTATTTTTAATTTGGGCACAAAAACTAAATACAGAAGAGCCCAGAGAACACAATATCATAATAATATAATAATTATTTTTTTAAAGATCTTATTTATTTATTTATTTGACAGAGAGAGAAAGCAAGCACAAGCAGGAGCAGGGAGTCTGCTCGATCCCATGGGGGATCGATCCCAGGACCTTGGGATCATGACCTGAGCCAAAGGCAGATCCTTAACTGACTGAGCCACCCAGGCGCCCCATTATCATAAAGAACTGAAATGCTTATGTTCTGTGATACTGCTTCAAATACCTTTTGTCAATAAAATACTGAAGCCTTGCATTCAGAGCTGGCATTCCCATTGGAATCTTCCCCAGTTCTGTGTTCCTCTTTCCCCAGAAGTCACCATTGCCATTTGGCGGGGTATCTTTCCTGGTCACGTTTTTATACTTTTACGAAAGATAGGCCTCATTTGATCAAATCTAAGCTGTTAGGAAATGTAAAACGCATTCCAATTCAGTTTTCAAATGTGAAAGAAAAATAGGCGTTTTAGAATCTATGAAATATGGTAACTAAAAACAATATATAGTCCTTCTTTTGTTCATTTTACATTTTTGGCACAAATGGCATCACGCTGTACAAATCATTCTGCACCTTGCTTCGTTCTGCATATCGTCTGGGGTCTCTAGCCCTGATGATAATAGCATTCTAGTTCATTCTGGTTTTATTTTCTTGATAGCAACTTACCCCTCTCTGAAACGTTCTTGTTTACTTGCTTACCATCTTTCTCCAGCCCCACCTCACCCCCAGTGCCTCCCATGTCATGGTGCCTGGCCCGTGACACCTGTCAGGTCAATGGAAGCAGAGAAGTCAGGGCTTGAGACTCCTTGGCAGGGAAGGGAGAGCAGATGTGACCGCCAAAGGGCCAGGTGAAGAGATAAGAGAGCTGAGTGTTGAGGATGGCTCTTGTTTCAGAGAGGAAAATGGAAGGAAAGCTGGGAGGAGCAGTCTGGGAATCGGAAGGTGGCAAAGATGGACCCAGGAAGTGGAGGAGGAAGGCGTCTCGAGGGACAGGAAGAGTGCTGAGAGGCACAGTTGGAAGACAGGGGGGACAGAGGAAGGGGACTCGGATTCAGTGAGGAAGTGATTATGGGGCGAGAGCAGGAGCCAGGAAGCCAGATGGCAGGGAGTTAGACTGTACAGAAAAGAGAAGGAAAGCAAGCAGCAGAGAACGCTGGCAGGGAGAAGAGAAACTCCGTGCTCACCGGGGTGGGTAGTAAGGTTGCATGACACTGTCGTAAGACTGGGAAAGTGAACATTCTGGAGGGTGGAACTTTGGTAGCCTATCAAGAAACAAACTGAAGAAGCTGGGTAGGAGGAGAACACTGAAGGTAGATACGAAGGAACGGGGTCAGCTCAACTCTCCTATTTTTCCAGACTCTGGGCCATCTGTTCCTTTTCCTCCCACTTCTCTTTCCAGGGCCTTCTCCTTGCCCATCTCCAACCCTCTTCCTGAAACTCACTCAGCTTGCTCTTCCACTTTTCCTAACACTGTTCCCTGTCCTCTCTCTACCAGGCATCGGCCGCTGGACCAACCCCCAGTACCGGCAGTTCATCACCATCTTGGAGGCAACACATAGGAACCAATCTGCAGAAAACAAGGTGAGAGGTGCCAGATGGGTGCCCTGGTGGCAGCCTACCCAGCTGCCTCCCTGGAGCACCAGGCACCAGCTTCTGCCCGGGGGAGGAGGTGGGTTTTGCAACAGACCACACTGGGTTTTCACTTGCCCATCGCTGTATCCCTTCCTCCTCGTGCAAGTGAACTGTCCACCCGAGGACTCTTCCTCCCCGCCACTCCTAATGGAACATTCCACGGTGTTTCTTAGAAGGGGGTCTTCTCTCTATCACAGCAGCTCAGTTCTGTAAATGGTGTTTATTTTGGCCACGTGCATCGAACACCGTACTAGTTTTGTTCAGGGATGGGATGAGATGGACAGGTATGTCCACTCTTATGCCCGGAAGCACAGCATGGTGCCATGAGTGAGAAAAGCCAGGGCACAGTGTCCTTGGAGTTGGGCTAGCCCAGCTGGTGCTGGAGTGTCATTATCTTTTAGAAGGGGCTTTGGGGCCCTATAAAGCTCTTTCCTGTTACAAAGGGTTTCCTGGGATCAAACAGCTGTCACCCCCATCATCATGTCCCACACTGTCATTTACGGAGCTATGGAATGATGTTCTAGCACGCCGCTGTCTGAGGCATTTTGCATACACCCTTCCCAGTCCTTGCAACAACCACATGAGGTGGTATTATTATACCCCTGAGGAAATAGACACAAAGAGGTTAAGTGACAAGTAGAGTCACAGAGCAAAGGAAGTGACTGGGTTTGGATTTGTGTCCAGGTCTGAGCAAAGCCTGCCTGAAATTTGCTTTTCTTCATTTTGTTTTGTTTTGCCATTTACATTTTTGTACAGTGTTTCTATTGTTCCCTCTTAGTCAGGTTATTTTTGAAAATGTCAAGAAATTTCTGTGACAGAAAATAAAAAACCGCTCTCAAAATAGAGTGCTGGGCGCTCTGGAGGTGAGGGAGGGAGTACAGCAAAATAGAAGACACAGCTTCCGCCACCCTCAAAAAGCATGTGGGAAGACTCCGTGGGGTGATTGGAGGCATAGATGGTCTGGGTGGCCTCACTAGCCCCTGGCTGCAGAAGTTGAAGGAAGGGAGGTGGCCATGAGGACAGAACAGTCGGAGAGGGCCTCATTCAAGAGGTGGTCCCAGTGCAAAGAAAGCACTGTAGGTATGACTTCCCTTCCTTACCTGTCACCCAGTCTCCAGGACAGCATCAGGTAAAGACCCATTGGGGGAGGGGTCATATCCAGTCAACAGACACCCCCACCCCCACTTCCTTCCTCAGCACTAGCACCTCCAGCCACCCATTCTGGGAGTGGGTCAGTCTTACATTTTGGAAAGCAAAGACTATTAAGTTCCTTTTCTGGAAGCAGCCAGGCCAGTCTTGATAGCGGATAGGCATCCTGTCTTGCCTGATTTTTCAGGCCATGACAGAGCTTACCCTCTGTGAACTGGGTGGGGGATGGGGGTGTTGACTTGGCTCCCCCTGGATGTGTAGGGGCCAGTCCTGTGGTTGATGAGGGTGAGACGAGATTGTGTAGGTAAGCCTGCCCTCTTAGTCACCCTTTTCCTCCCCCTCCCCTTTCCCTGCCCACCACAGAAGCAGCTTGCCAACTACAACTTTGACTTTAAGAGCTGGCCAGTCGACTTCCACTGGGAAGAGCCCAGCAGCCGGTGAGGTCCCAGTTCTTTCACTCTCTCTGTGCTCTGTCCTGTCCCACACCTCCAGCCCCATCTTGGGCCCCAGGGCCTGCTCTCCAGTGCTACCTCCTCGTTCCTAGACCCCCTGTCGTCTGGACCTCAGATGTCCAGCTTGCTGCTCCTGACTCCATCCTCCCCTGCATCTTTCCACCCTCAGGAAGGAGTCTCAAGGGGGCCCTTCCCGCCAGGGTGTGGCCCTGCTTCGGCCAGAGCCCCTGCATCGAGGGACAGCAGACACTTTCCTCAACCGGGTCAAGAAGCTGCCTTGTCAGATCACCAGGTGGGAAGCAACAGGAAGAGAGGCCCGCTGGGGTGGAGGGGATATGGAGCCAGGACTCCAGGAGTGGGTGCTCCATTGTAAGGTGGATGTCATTTATTGGGCCTATTTGTGATAGTTTCTAATCTAGATTTGTATGTGAAGAAAAGAGGCTCAGAGAGGTCCAGAATCTCACAGATGGTGAATGAAGGATTGGCATATTAACACAATTCTATCTGATACAAAAGCTCGTTCATTTTGTTATTTTTGCAGTTTACTTAAGTAAAGCTCTATACCCAACCTGGGTCTTGAACTCACGACCCTGAGAGCAAGAGTCACATGTTGTACCAACCGAGCCAGCCAGGCCCCCCACAAAGGCTCTTTTAATGAGGCTGGGAGGGAAGAATGAGGTTGGGGGTGCAGTGGAGACGCATAGCCTTAGCTGGAGCAGGGTCTCGTGGCAGCTGCGTCCTTGTCCTGGACCCTCAGTGCCTTGGCCATCCTACCTTACACGAGCTACAGTTTCTGCATCCGTGAATAACTCACCTCATCGGATTGGTGAGATTAAATAGGGTAACATATTCACAAGGTCTTATCCACCTTGTGGATATTCACAACATATCCACCTTGTGCGGGTGCCTGAGAGCACATGGCAAAGCCCAAGTAAATCGTAGCTGTGGACACTGACGATGTCAGAAGTCGCAGCAGTAAGCATCCGTATCTTACTGTGGCACAGATGCTGTGGGAATTTTCTGTTGCTGGGGCCTGGGAGGCAAGTTCTGGGATACCAAGGAAAGGGGAGGGCTTAGCAGTCAGTGTGGACTCTGCGCCCCTTTGTCAGAGGGGCAAGCCAGATTTGCAGTTTTGAGGGGGTGCTGGACGGAGTGGTAGTGTTTTTCTGGGGACAAATCCTATTTCAGGATTAACTGGAAATGGTTAATTGCCTTTTTCAGGAATAGCACCTACCTATCTGTCGAGATTAGCTCATGGGTTCAATAAATATTTAAGCCCCTCTTCTGTGTTAGGCTCTGGTCACCTTCTACATGGCAAATATAGGGCACATCACAGTAAATAGAACAGTCAGGTCTCAGTCCCTGTAGTCTGCAGTCTGGTTTGGTGTCTTTCAAACAATAGATCTTGGGGCACCTGGGTGGCTCAGTCGGTTGGGCATCCCAACTCTTGATTTTGGCTCCAGTCATGATCTCAGAGTCATGGGACTGGCCCACCTCTAGCTCTGTGCCCACTTGGGAGTCTGTTTTCCTCTCCCTCTCCCTCTATCCCTCCCCCTGCTCATGTATACACACTCTCTCTCAGATATGTAAATAAATCTTAAAACAAAAACCAAACTATGGATCTCGACCCATTCATGAATCTTGAAATCAATTGAGTGAATTATAGCTGTCGTTTTTTTTTTTATGTATTATTTAGCTGGGGACTTTTAATAAGTTGCATTTTTAAGATTTATTTAAGAGAGAGAGCCAGAGCGTGCACATGCACAGTAAGGGGCAGGGTGGGGGAGGGGCAGAGGGAGAGAGAATCTGAAGCCGACTCCCAGCTGAGCCCCGAACCTGAGATCATGACCTGAGCTGAAACCAGGAGTTGGAAGCTTAACCAACTGCAGGCGCCCCTAAGTTGTACTTATACATTAGCGGGATCATAATTAATAATAACTTTGCTTTTACTTATCATATATAGAAAATATTATCTCCAAAATTTTCAGTATATGTACAGATGTGTGTACTGGGCCACAATATAAAATGTGCCCCTTGTAAAGGTTGTAGTAAAAAAAGTTTGGGGTGCCTGGGTGGCTCAGTGGGTTAAAGCCTCTGCTTTCGCCTCAGGTCATGATCTCAGGGTCCTGGGATCGAGGCCCGCATCGGGCTCCCTGCTCAGCGGGGAGCCTGCTTCCCCCTCACTCTCTCTGCCTGCCTCTCTGCCTCCTTGTGATCTCTCTCCCTCTGTGGAATAAATAAATAAAATCTTAAAAAAAAAAATAGTTTGAAAGACACCAGCTTGGTCCATACGATATTTCATTAAGTCCTTCAAAAAGGAACACAAACCTGTAAAGGTCAAGAAAACAAACCTGAAGGTCAGGGTTCTGAAGCGGGCCCCCGGGGTCTCTGGGTGCTAGGGCTGGGATGGTCCCTGGGCCCTCCTGAAGTCAAGGATCGGCTAACCCCCGCGTTCCCCGCAGCTACTTGGTGGCGCACACCCTGGGGCGCCGGATGCTGTACCCCGGCTCCGTGTACCTGCTCCAGAAGGCCCTCATGCCTGTACTGCTGCAGGGCCAGGCCCGACTGGTAGAGGAGGTGAGGCGCTCCCGTCCCCGTGCCCCGGTGCTCCTTCTCCCCCGACCAGGGATGTGATGTCCTGCCCCTCACATCTCCCTCACTCAGTGTCACGGGCGCCGGGCGAAGCTGCTGGCCTGCGATGGCAATGAGATTGACACCATGTTTGTGGACCGGCGGGGGACAGCAGAACCCCAGGGACAGAAGCTGGTGAGAGGGAGCAGGGAGCGGTGGAGGCAGTGGAGGCTCTGGGGATCTCAGGTCTCCAGCAGCCCCAAGGAAAGACAGCTGGGGATAATCCCCATCTCCCAGCCCCACCCTCAAGACGTCTTTCAGAAAACCCGGCCATAGCAAAATGGAGGCAGTAGAAGTTGACATTCAAGGACCAAAAAGTAATCTTGTAACAGTCACTACTTAGGCAGCACTTATCATATAGAAGGCCTATGTTTCACCCTAACCACAACCCTGTGGAATAGAAACTAATATTTTATGTTAGCCCATTTTACAGATGATGAAACTAAGGCCCGGGATAATCTTCCCAGATCATACAGTAAGTGAGAGAGCTGGGATTTGAACCCGGGCAGCCTGGCCTCCCAAGTGGCCTGCCTCCATGAAACAGCCCTGGAAGGAGCCCTGAGCCAGCAGTCTCGGGAGCTGGCTTCTGGTCCTGGCTATCCCCAACGCCGAGACAGTCCATGCAAGCCCCGTCATCTCTGGGCGTCAGCATGGGGCACCGTGGAATGAGAGTTTATCTGCCTCCAAGTCTGGAGCCCAGAGATGGAAAGCTATTGGCATACCACACAAGACAAAAGTGTCATGGGAAAAAATAGACCCAAAAACTAGAAAGGAAAAAAAGTATCCCTACCCAATTTCTGAGGGCTAGCCCCCTGCTGGTCTTCCAAGGAGAAGTGGACACTGTGCTGGGTGGTTGCACACTTCCTCTTCCTCTGAGGGTTCAGTTTGCTAAGCATTTGCATCCACTTTGCTGCTTTTCTTATGCACCTGTGGGGTGAGAAATTTCCATTCCCCAGGAAGAGAACAGGCCCTTTCCTCTTCCCACATCCTACCACATGGGGCATTTTCTGTCCCAGCTTGGCTCCTTCCCAGTCCTCCTTCCTGCCTCCCTCCATAGGTGATCTGCTGTGAGGGGAACGCGGGCTTCTATGAGGTGGGCTGCATTTCTACACCTCTGGAAGGTAGGCCCATGGCTCCGCTCTCTTGTCCCTGCCCTTTGAATGGAATGGCCCCACCTTCCCACACAGATAGAACCTCCCTGCACCCCATCACATAGTCTGAGTGAGGTTTAAAACTCACATCTGGGGGAAAGTGTATTCCCTGTTTGCTTTGCTAACCGTATATCCCTCCCTTTGGGCTGTGTCCCTAACAGGATGGCCTTTGTCTGTCCCTAGACGCAATCACTTATCTCTCCCTTCTGCTGTCTCAGAACCTCCGGTGTCCTCTCCCCATTCTGGGAAGGCTTGAAGTTATTCGCCTCTGAGTTTGAGGGTGTTTAGAGCTACAGGGTTCTGTTGCTTTTTCCCCCAGGGTTGGAGGGGGCTGGGGAGAGGTGTGCACCTTGAGCTCCTAGCCCCTCCCCCTCCTCCTTTGCAGCTGGATATTCAGTCCTGGGCTGGAACCATCCAGGCTTTGCTGGAAGCACGGTGAGACCCTCTCTGAAATCCCTTTCTTTTCCTGAATTATGGTCTATCTCCCCCTGGTCAGCCACTGGAGTTAGGGAAAGGGGTGGCTGTTTCTAGTTGGTGAGCTCCCACTCAACTGTCACCTGGGTGCCAAAGGCAGGGAGCCAGACCCTTCCTTTCGCAGTGGGGAGTGGCAGGCAGGCTGGTTTCTGGAAAGTGCAGCCCCTCCCCATCTGTTGCAGGGGAGCTTCAAGAAGAGTCCATGCTGGGAGCTTGCCAGTGACCCAGGCTGCCTTTGGTGCTGACTCACTCCTGGCTTTGCCCTTCCTCCTGCAGGGGGTGCCATTTCCTCAGAATGAGGCCAATGCCATGGATGTGGTGGTCCAGTTTGCCATCCACCGCCTGGGCTTCCAGCCCCAGGACATCATCATCTATGCCTGGTCCATCGGCGGCTTCACTGGTACCAGCCTACCTCCTGCCCCCCTCCTCTCAGTTTGTGCCACCCCTACCCCATCCCAAGGAGAGGTAGGGAAATGCACTGGCGGCCCAGCAATGGGGTCGAGGCTTAAGGGAGGAGAGGATGGAGGTGGGATATCTGCATGGGTCTGGAAGATGGTATCCTGTTTGTGTACATTCTCATTTCCTTCCACTCTTATGCCCGTTATTTTTTTTTTTTTAAGATTTTATTTATTTGAGAGAACGAAGGGGAGGGGCAGAGGGAGAGAGAATTCCAAGCAGACTCCCTGCCGAGCATGGAGCCTGACACAGGGCTCAATCTCCCCACCCCGAGATCATGATCTAAGCCAAAACCAAGAGTCGGATGCCTAACCGACTGAGCCACCCAGGTGCCCCTCTTTTGCCCATTATTAAAAGTAGACCAGGGTCCTGGGCAGGGAAGCGAATCTTTCCTCTGCACATCGTCTTCAATGCACTTTAATGTTCTCCCTCGATCCTCTCCTCTCCGGAGAGTGCCCTGGCCAAGTGATGTCAGGGGTTAAGGGAGACCCAGGGCTAACCTAGTATGGGGGATGACGTCAGTCTGTAGGGTCGGTGAGACAAGGGTGGGGTGGTGGGCAGGAGCTTCTTGGTCCTCACCCTTCGTCTCTGTCCTGGTACCAGCCACGTGGGCAGCCATGTCCTACCCAGACATCAGTGCTGTGATCCTGGATGCCTCCTTTGATGACCTGGTGCCCTTGGCCTTGAAGGTCATGCCAGATAGCTGGAGTGAGTGCAGCTCCCGGGCCTGCCCTTCCAGGGAAGGGGTAGGCTGGAACTAGGAGCTTAATTCTAACTGGAGATGATCCTTTTGCTGTGGGTGGGGAGTGGGTCACCCCATTGTGGAGAAGCAGGAGGACTCCCCTGTCTGGGGCCTCAGTTTTCTCTTTCTGTGAACAGTGGGGACCTTTGTGTTGGGCAAGGGCTTTGTCTATGTCATCCCTTCACTGTTATCCCACTCCAGGGGGCCTGGTGACCAGGACAGTGAGACAGCACCTCAATCTGAACAACGCAGAGCAGCTGTGCAGGTGAGGGAGGGCAGGCTGGCATCCGGCATGTAACACCCTTCTCACCTCTCCCCTGTACAAGCTCCCAGTAAGGCCAGACTTTGGGCAATGCCCATTCTTAAATATTTTCTCACCCTTGGGTGATGGGCTAGCCCATGGGGCCCTGAATAGTAGGAGATGAGAAGGCAGACCTTTTGGTGGGGGGTGGCCAGTTGTTACTGTCTCCCTCTGAGCACTCCCTCCCCCCGACACTCTCCTCTGAAGGTACCAGGGCCCCGTGCTGCTGATCCGCAGAACCAAGGATGAGATCATCACTACCACGTGAGTGCCGGGGAGCCTCTGGCCTCCTGGATCCCAGACGGAGCTAGGAAGTTGCCCCTCCCACCTCTACCCACCAGAAGGTGTCTAGACCCTTCCTCCCCAACCACCTGCCCCTCCAGTGTCCGTTCTTCTCACCTCCAGGGTTCCTGAGGACATCATGTCCAACCGAGGCAATGACCTCCTACTGAAGCTCCTGCAGTATCGGTGAGCCAGGGGTGTACATGCGTGTACTGACCCGGCACAGCGGGGAGCAGGGGCAGAGGGCTGGGGGTGAGGAGCGAAGGGAGCTGGCTCCTGACCTCCCGTCCCGGCGCTCCCTCTGTAGGTATCCCCGTGTGATGGCAGAGGAGGGTCTTCGAGTGGTGAGGCAGTGGCTGGAGGCCTCCTCACAGCTGGAGGAAGGTGCACGGGGATGCTGTGAGGCCTTTGGGTGGGGATGTGGCAAGGCCAGGTCACTGACGGGCACTCCTCTCTCTCCCTGAGCAGCCTCGATTTACAGCCGGTGGGAGGTGGAGGAGGACTGGTGCCTGTCCGTCCTCCGCTCCTACCAGGCAGAACACGGGCCTGACTTCCCCTGGAGCGTGGGTAAGGAGGTCCTGGGTCAGGAGAGGATGTCGGGAATAGTGTGGGAAGGGGATGAACACCCGGATGTGTGGTCCCTGTGTGAGCGCCTCTTCTCTGTAGGGGAGGACATGGATACAGACGGAAGGCAGCAGCTGGCCTTGTTTCTGGTGAGCTAAGGGGTGGCAAGCAGGAAGGGGGTGCTGGAACGGCGGGGGGCACCTGTGGGTTTGGGGACAGCACTGGAAGTGGCAGCTTGTAGAGAGTGGGTGGTGGTTTCAGGGGCCGTGGAGGTGTTTGGTGGCTGCTGCTTACCGCAGCGTTCTGCACCCCACCTGTCCTGCCCTCTTTCTTCAGGCTCAGAAGCATCTGCACAACTTTGAGGCCACACACTGCACTCCGCTCCCGACCCAGAACTTCCAGATGCCCTGGCACCTCTAGTGACCACAGTGGAACTCATTCGGAAAGAGTGGGACAGGAGGAGACATGAGGAGTAGCCTCTTATTCGTGATTCTCTGTGTTTATGTTGCTGTTTATAGTTTGTGGAAAGTGGGGGACTGTCCCCCTTCTCACTGCCCTCTTGCACGTTTCCCCTCATCCGTCTGGCAGGACCTAACCTTCCCCACCACACACCCTGCATTCGATGAATGGATTATTCCTAATAATTAATAAAAAGGTATTTTTTCTACAGTTGGGCTAATTGTTTGACTTCCCAAATATCCAGGAGCCTGGGGCTGGCAGTGGGGACAGCTGAAGCCCCAAATGGCTGGGGTTAGGGGAACTCAACCCCAGCCAGCCAATTTAACCCTTCCCATCCCTGCTGTTCCCCCAGGCCTTCAGCCCCCCAACCTGAACTGTCCTCATGCGGTGGGTCCCCAAGCCTCCCTGTTTGCTGGTCTGTCTAGTAGTATCACCACGTACAGCCTCCCTTTCCTGCGCCCCAGTCCGTCCTGCATAACCCTACAGCCTCCCCAGGAGCTCACAGCTTTATCGCTTACAAAGTGTTTTCCAGTACCTGATTTCCCCTACTTAGGAATCTTCTGCAGATTTCCAGATTCAACCCGCGTGGCTTCACCATCAGTACCCCCAGTGTTCCTTGCTCAGCTCTTCCTATTCCCATGGGGAGTGAGGAACAGCCCACTCCCCACATCTTAAGCAGCAAACCCTGCACACCTCCTCGATGTGTCAAGGCTCCTTCCTCACACATTTGTTGCAATTCAACCACAGGGCCTGCCAGGGAGTGAGCCCTGAGTGCCAAGGGCTCATGTTCTCCCAGAGCCACACTTCACCTGAAGAAATTGGTTTCCGCTAACTTCTGTCCTATTTCTAGTCCTTGGATTTCATGGAACAGAATCAGCCCTTCTCCCATCCATCAGTATGTTCCCTGGCCACCTCCTTTGGGAACCTCTTTTTCTAGATGATACTCCCAGATTTACCACGTTGGCCACCGTTTTGAACACGCTTAATGTGGGCAAGCAATAATGCTCATGTCCTGGAGGGCCTCTGGCTAATTTCAGTGTCTCCTGAGCCCCAGGGTATGAAGGTCCTTCTGCAGTCTCTGGAGCAGGAGCATACTGAGTCTTCACGAAAGGGTGATCCTTGAAGCTTGTCAGATGATAGGACACCTGGTATTTGGGGTTAAAAGAGAGGAGGTGGCCACAGCTCCACCACTTTTAGCAAATACTGGAAAGTTGATGCTGGCACTCCACTCCTCTGTCCCGTCCTAGGGGGTAAACGAGGTGGGAAGTGTAGGACGTGAAGCGGTAGGACCAGGTGCCAGGTTCTGAACCCCACCCTCCCTGATCTACCAAGACAGTTAGTTAATCCCCTGGAAGACAAGTCTGTTCAGCTAAGTCAACAACCTCCTTGAATGCAAATAGGGGGCACCTAGCCCCACCTTTCACACCCTGGAGACAAAGGACTCCCCCTTCTTGGCCATGGCCACTAGGGACTCTGTTGACCTCCTTCTACCACCACTTCCCCTTCCCCCCTTCTTCCTGCACACACTATAAAGAACAGTGGATGTCATGAGGAGCGCTTGGATATCCGAAGTAGACGGGGAGGGCTAGGTTTAACATTTGAATTCTGGACCCTCCCCCTCACCCAGGGGCCTAAGTCTACCTCCTTAGATTACTTCCCTGCTGGTAAAGCTCACATCAGCTGTCCATTTTCAGAACAACCACCTACCGGGGGTGGGACCAGCTCCATGTCCACTCTTTACCCTATACAGCAGGGTTCCGACAGTCTCAGAACAGCTGAGATGCAGATCCCGCATCTGCTGGGGCTCTAGACCTTGCCTTATTGGGCACCAGGTAAGGGCCAGACGGCCAGGGGACCTGAGGAGCTGGGCACACTGGGAGACAGGATAGAGGCTGGGACAAAGAATTAGCACCTGGGCAGGAAACCTGCGAAGGAGAGGGGGCCCTGGGCTGGGCCGTCCCTCATTTTCCCCTATCTTATAGACTCAGGCTCGCCCTGCGCGGCTTCCAGTGTGAGCTGAAGGAGGCCGCTGTGGGCTCTGTGTTTGGGCTGAGAATTTGCTCCACTTCCCCAGGAGGGGCAGGTGTCTCCTTCCCGGTTGTCACAAGTGAGTGAGGGCCAGGTACCTATCCATTCATTCATCCAGCCACTCAACAAGCTATCCCAACTCCCTGAGGGAGAAACCAAGTCATTCATTTTTTTCATTCATTTGTATTTGGGTTAAAGTTCGCTTTGCCAGTTCCTCTCCACACCGCCTGCTCTAGCGGTCCGGCTAAGAGAACTTGGCTCTCGGCCAGCCCAATCATCTATGCCCCGCCCCCCGCTGGTCCCGCCCCATTCCCCTGATGGTGGCGTTCTGCCCTCAGGCCCCACCTCCTTTGTTTCGTCACCCGGCCGCTTACCCCGAAAGATCCCTAGTCCCGGGGGAGGGGCACCCAGCGCAGATACCGCCCCCCGCTGCTGTCACCATGGCGACTCCAGCAGCGCCCCGCCTCTCCACCCCGGGTAAACCTCCTTGGAGCCCGTCACCGCGGCAACGAACTCACCAGGCTCTGCCCGCGCACTGGCCGCGGCTGGTCGCTTAGAGTAACAGAACGAAACAGGGGCAGCTTTGATGGCGCTGAGGCCACGCCCCTCCCGGACACCTCGCCCCGCCCCACCGAGCCCAGCCCCGAACCACCACTCGTGTCTTCCCTCCCGCCGCGCGCGGCTCTCCAAGTCCACAGCGAATCTTCCCGGACCTCTCGGGGGGACTCCTTCAGGGGGCCCAGCCTCAGCTACCCCTAACTCCCTAGTGCTTGGACTTTTAGTTGCGGTTATATTCGAGAGAGGGGTTCCGGGGACGCTTGCGAAATTCCTTCTTCGCTTCCACAGTAGCCCCCCGCTGATTCTCTTCATCTACCTCTGTCGTTTCTTCAACAGACATTTCGGCTGGGGTGGGGGTGGGGGAGACCGCCAGTCACCAAACTTCATTACTCTGACTTTTCAATAATACATCTTTCTTATTTCATTCATCCCAAGGCTCTTGGGAGCGCAGTGGCGTGCGTTTTCCTTTCGTGTTTCTTCTTTCCCGTGCCTCTTCCTTGGCGCGAGTCTCCGTCCATTTCTTCGCATCTTCCCCGTCAGCACCCCGAGGCCGGATGATTCTCGGGTGGTCCGGGGATGTAAGGAGAGAGCCCTCCGGCAGGGCCGCACCCCAAACCTCCGGACCGGAAACTCGAGCAGGTGATCCGCTCCCGTACGCCCAGCTCTTCCCATAGCCCACCCACGCTTGAAGTAAAAACCCCGAGGAGCTCCTAAGTGGCTCGGTTGATTAAGCGTCTGCCTCTGGCTTGGGTCGTGATCTCCGGATCCTGGGATCAAATTCCGCATGGGGAATCCTTGCTCAGCGGGGAGCCTACTTCTCCCTCTGCCTGAGGCTCCTCCTGTTTGTACTCTCTCTCTCTCTCTCTCTCTCTGACAAATGGATAAATAAAATCTTTTAAAAATATAATAAAGTGAAAACCCCGAGTCTCTCAGAGAGACTGGCCTGGAAAGGCGCATGCAGAGCCTGCCAAGAGGACACGCCAAGCAGGCCACGCCCCCCGCAGAGGAGGTGGGCGGGGCGCCTGGGACGCCCGCCGCACCCGCTTTTTTTTTTTTTTTTTAAGATTTTATTTATTTATTTGACAGAGAGAGATTACAAGTAGGCAGACAGAGAGGACGAAGCAGGCTCCCTGCCGAGCAGAGAGCCCGATGCGGGCCTCGATCCCAAGACCCTGAGATCATGACCTGAGCCGAAAGCAGAGGCTTTAACCCACTGAGCCTCCGGCCTGGAGGGCGGGGGAGATTGGTGGCCCGGCAGCGCCGCCTTCCGGGGAAGCCGCGTAGTGCTCTGGGTGTCCATTAGGGGTGGATGTCTGGGTCCGACGCGGGTAGGGCTTTCCCAGGTTTTCTTCCCAGCCTCTCCCCGCCGAGAACCGAGCTTGGCCTGGGGGCGGCCCTGCATCCTCCTGGCAGCGCTGAGGTGCAGTCAAGCTCGGAGCGCGAGCGCACGGCGCCGGAGCCTGTGGGAGACGGAGATCAGAATCACTGACCTGCAGCTGAGCTTAGGCGGGGCGGAGGAAGGGGGGCGTAAGGAAAGGGGCTAGCCACCCGGAACCCCCACAGAGGCCACTGGACTAGGTCAGGTCACTGGGGACCCAGGTGTCCTCGCTTTGGGATTTCTTATCGTTCCACGTTTTCTCCTTCTTGGAAAGTGGCACCACCAACACCTCCTTGTGCAAGCCTATCCCCCACCTTCACTCTTTCCGTATTCAGTCTAACTCCAGATCTGTACAGTCTTCCTTCTAAATGCGGGTCAGATTCATTGATGCCTTCTCCTGCCTCTCTTCTGCTAGACCAGGCCGCCATCTTGTGACTATACTCAGGAATAGCTTCCTAACTGGTTTCCTGGCCTCGGTAAACTTTTACGAACAGAAATCTGATCTTGTTGCTCCTTTGGTCAGTGCCTTCCACTGCCCAGGCGCACCTGAGAAGCACTTGTTTTCCCCCAGACCCTCAATTATTCCTTGTTGTCTCCCCCACAAGACTGCTCTGTGAAGGCGGTGATTTTGTGCAATGTTGTATCCCCCGCACCTGTTACAGTGAATAAACTTCTGTAGATTAGATATGAAAGAAAGTTTCCCTCTCATTGCCCTCGTGCCAGGGTCCTGTCCCCAAGGCAGGATATTAGGCCTCAGAGGGTCATGGGTGAGGACACTCTGTCTCTCTTGCTATTCTGACACTGATTTCCACTCCAAATGGGTGTTACCTTCCTCTTGGCCAATTTCTCTTTCACCAATATAAGCCCCAACTGGAGGCTGGTGGGCAGTCATGCATTTTATGGCAGGACCTGCAGGTAGCCAGAGTATGAGGCCCCTGGGCCTGTACACTGTCCTTTTAACAGTGCTGGTCATGATGAGCTTGGTGTTTGGTAAGTGTCTCTAAGGGGTCAAAAGGGTCTCCTAGTCTGCTGAGTGGAGAGACCCATAGATAGCGGGTGTCTGGGTACATCTGCCCAGGATGCTCAGGTAAACCCAGGCAGGGGGAAAGATGGGATGGGTGGGCTTGATGGGATAATGCCTAGGGACTGGTAGTAGACTGATGTTCTCTCTGAGGGAGATTTCTAGTTTTCACCCCAGAGCCATCTAAACAGCAGTGACCTGAATGGAGATACTGAAGGGACCCCATTCAAATCTGGGGCAGTGCAGAATAGGGAGGGTTCTGGGAACATGCTAAATGACAGAACCAGGATCCACAGAGTAGAACAAGCCTCAATCCAGCCTGATAATCTCCTCACTTGACTGCAAAACACCACCTATGTAGAGACAGGATTCAAAGTGCTTGTTCAGTATCTGCCTCACACTAAGTGCTCCACTGGGTCTGGGGACCCATTAACATGTGGTCTGGGCCAGGGACCAGAGGAAGAGAGAGCTGTATATACTTATAGCTGGGGAGGGCTTTGGTGAGAGTTTAATATGAGTGAAAAGCCCACCAAAGAAAGAATGTGGTGGTGGGCTACTTGAGGTCTGTCTACACAAAACACAGACTCCTCCTATCCTGTGATGATGCAGTCTTGTTTTCACGTCTGAACCTTACAGATTAAGGAAGCATATTCAAAAGCAAGTCCATAGGGGTGGGGGATAGTAAAACCAAGTCCCAGAGGAAGAACTGTCCTTACCGAACTGCCCAAAGCTGGAATGAGGGTCCCCTGCCTAACCTTTGAACTTAGAAGCTTGCAGAGTACTAGGCACATGTTAGCACCTTAAATACACGTTGAATGAGTGAATGAATTCCTTAATGAGTTCCTTATTTCAGGAGGTTTAAGAGGAGAGAATGGAGATTTTAACAAGGACTAAAGCCTCTGATAGAAGATTAAGCCAGATGGTTTTCAAGAATTGGTGATCTTACGGTTTTCTGACCTGGGGAGGTGGGGAGGGGTTGACCAACCAGGAAATTAGGTGGGTTTGGAGTCCGTGTTTCTCTGTGTTCTAGGTGATTTTGATCCTGATCCAGTTCAGCTCCCCAAATACCTGCGCTGCTATCGATGCCTCTTGGAGACCAAGGAGTTGGGATGCCTTCTGGGATCTGACATCTGCCTTGCCCCGCCTGGCAGCAGCTGCATGACCCTCCTCATAAAGAACAGTGAGCTGCTTGTCTTCGGTTCAGCCCATTCCCGAAATGCATCTCTCAGCTGCACCCACTGTTGGGCTTCTGCCACCCCTAGACACTGCCCCCCATCCTGGTCTCCTTCCTTACCTTCAGAGCCATTCTCTGTCTCTGCTTTCACGCTCCTGTTCCCTCAGCCTGCAGTTGACCAGCTTCCGCCTTCCTTCCAGCACACATCCTAGTGGGGAACCCTTGTGATCACCAGATCCCCCAGCCTATCCTCAGGCTGCCTTCTCCCTGCCTGTCAGCCACAGCTCCTGCAGACAGGAACAGTTCTCTGCCTCATCCATTGCTTCTTCCTGGTCTCTTTCCCTGGGTCTTGCCTATTCTCCTTGACCCTTAAGGGTTCATGTTCACCAAAGTTTGGGCCTTAGCTGTCTTCCCGATTTACTCTTCCCAGAGGATTTGCTCTGCTTCCTCCTGAATTTGAATGTTAGGCTAAGCTGTCATGTCAAATGGCCCTCTGGACAGCTCCATCTCATTTTCAAATTTGTTGAAAATTGTCTACATTCCCTTTCTCATGCCTGCTCTTTTCTTCTTTCTTTCTCTCCTCCTCTCTTCCTTTCTCTTTCTTTCGATTTTATTTGTCAGAGAGAGAGATCACAAGTAGGCTGAGAGGCAGGCAGAGAGGAGGAAGCAGGCTCCTGGCTGAGCAGGGAGCCCGATGCGGGCCTCGATCCCAGGACCCCGAGATCACGACCTGAGCTGAAGGCAGAGGCTTTAACCCACTGAGCCACCCAGGCACCTTCTTTCTTTCATCCTTCCTTCTTTCGCTTCTTTTCTTCTTTTTCTTTCTCCCCCCCCCCCTTCTTTCTTTCAGCTGGGTGCCTCTCCCTTACCCTTTTTATTTATTTATTTATTTAAAAGATTTTATTTATTTATTTGACAGAGAAACAGAGATCACAAGTAGACAGAGAGGCAGGCAGAGAGAGAGGAGGAAGCAGGCTCCCTGCCAAGCAGAGCCCGATATGGGCCTCGATCCCAGGACCCTGAGATCATGACCTGAGCCGAAGGCAGGGGCTTTAACCCACTGAGCCACCCAGGCGCCCTCCCTTACCCTTTTTAAAACACAAAACATGTATAATGTGCCAGCACTATTCGAAGCACTTACAACCTCTGAAATAGGTATTGTTATTACTAAGCCCCCCCCCCTCATTTTACAGATGAGGAAACAGAGGCACAGAAAGGTCAACACTTTGCCCAAGCCTCCTAGAAACTGAGTCAGTTTGTGGTGATTCCGGAGATGGTGCTCTTACCAACCACTACATGAAATTACCTACAAATTCAAATTCAAGTCTTTTTATTACACTTCTTAAACATAGATATGGTCCAATATCAGAGTACTCAAGCATATCAAAGAGAAGCCTCTTCCAACTTTTTATATGGTCTCAGCTAAAGTGCTCGTTCCCCCCAAGAAAGACCCAAGTCAGCCCCCTCCAACCATTACTATATTTTGAGTGGCTCTTTCCCACCAACCTTCCACAGAATCCATAGCTGGCGACTCCCTGGCATTCCCTGCCCCTGCCCAGCTCCAGAGATCTTTGCCTTTTTGGGGATCCAGGGAAGGGTGTGGGGGCAGTGATGCTAGGTCCATATGGAGGGAGGGGATGGAGGGGTTTGGGGCTGTGCCTGGGACCTGGGATCTCTGTATCACTGGTTGCTGCCATCCTTCCCCAGATAGTGGCTCTGACATCATGGTGAGTGACTGCCGCCACAAGGAGCAGATGAGTGATTGTTCATATACCCGCTCTTCTCCAGTGTTTGGCTTCTGGATATTTTCTCGATGCTGCTTCCGGGAGCTCTGCAATAACCCCCAGAACAGAGTCTTCTATATTCCTTAGAATTTCTGTGGAGAATTTCAGAATAAAATCCTGCCTCTCGCCTTTCATCTTCCTGATTTCCTGCAGGCTGGCACAGCCAGAACCACTTCCAGTTCCTTCTACTATCCCCCCTGGCCTCCCTCAAGTTACTGGACCCCAGCCCTATCTGCCTCTTGGTTGATACTCCTCAACACTCCTATTCCCACTCTGCCCTCCCCAGGCTCCCTCTCCAGAAGTCTCTGAGTTTCGCCTTCAAGTCCTCGCGGTCTGACAGCTTTTCTCTTCTCCCGCCTCTCAACTCCTTCTTTGCCTGGCTTTGCCCTTTCTCCCACCATAGGCCTTGCTCACTCAAGTCCCCAGGTGTTCCTCCCAAATAAATTGGTGTGCAAACTATATGGCTCATCTGTCTCTTCTGGTAGTGGTGGAGGCTGAGGTCCTGCCTGACTGCCCCGCTCTGGGGCCAGTTAAGGGGTTCCCAGCTCTGCTGAGCTCTGCTCCTCCCCAGACTCCATGTCTAGGATTCAGCTCTAGGCACAAAAAAGTGAAGAGGAACCGGAAGCACTCCTGCAGGGAAGGCTGAAAGGGCAGGGGGCATCCTTGGCAGTGGGGTCAAATCCAGAGCTATGTAAGAACGGGAAGGGAGGTTCACAGAGGTTAGAGAGGGGTGCTGGTGGGAGCGGAGCTGTGAGGCCCAGGCCAGGCCCAGGGTGAAGGAAGCCCTCTGTGCAAGAGTCGCTAGGTCTTGTGGAGCCCTGGCCTGATCCCAGGCTCAGCGTCCCTCTTCAAGGACCGTGTGGGAAGTTACCGCAGAATTTTGGGCCTTGCATTCCACAGCCTCTGAGACTGTCCTCCACTTTGACTTGCTAGAGCTGTATAAACCTAGACTTTTACATTTAAGTCAGAGGTGATGGAGAAAAGTGGGCCCACACAGAGTAGGGTGCACACTGAAGGTTTGGACCTATTTTTGTACCTCCAACTGCTTCCTGACCTACAAATTAGTATCGGTGCTTCCTGCCAGAGCACAGGCCATTAAAGGGACCATGGAGCTCTGTTAACATTTGGACAAAAGGTGTTAAGTGAAAATATATGCTCTATGATGCCATTTGTATCAAGCGGACGAAATTCCTCTAAGCAGCTACAACTCAGGACAGTGGCTACCGCTGAGTGGGGAGACATGCCTGGGAGAGTGCACGAAGGCAGCTTTGGGTGCTGACAAAGGCCTTTATACTGACTCGAGGACTGGTGACACAGGTGTGTGGTTTACAAAAACTCAAGTTATGGTGTATGCAAGCTTCTGTGTTTTGCCAAAGAAATTTAAAAATAGGCCAAAGGGGCACCTGGTTGGCTCAATTGATACGTGTCACTCTTGATCTTGGGGTTGTGAGTTTGAGCCCCTCGTTGGGGATAGAGATTCCTCTAAATAGTAGTAGTAATAGGGGCACTTAGTGGCTCATTTGGTTGTGTCTGCCTTTTGGGCCCTGCATCAAGCTCCCTGCTCAGCTGGGGGTCTGCTTCTCCTTCCCCTTCCTCCCTGCTTAGGTTCTCTCAAATAATACATCTTTAAACATTTCAGAAAATAGTAGTAATAATAAATCCACACATACACAAATGCCACAATCTGTATGTACCTTTGTCCCTAAGGCATGTGTCTATTTCGGAGGCTCTCATTCTCACCTGTGCACACACTTACATGGATTCTTTCAATCCTGTGAGGTACTAGCCCTCCTTGACAGGTGACCAAAGTAAGGTAGAGACCAACTTATTCAAGTGGCAGAGGAGCTGGGATTGGGTTCCCCAACCACAAAGCTGTATTACTTTTCAGAAAAAGGTTTCACAACCCTAGCACTGGTTTACGAGATTCAGAAGGACAAGCACCTAGCTGTACTCATTAACACCAAGTCCAGAACAGTGCGTTTAGTGCATGTATGGAAAAAGTTATGAATATTCATTATTGCTTTCCGTATGCTTGTAGTTTTTCAAATGGAGTATTAAAGATCTAACCACTGTAGCTCCAACCATGTATCTCTGACCACCCCAATGCCCCAACCTAGCTCCTTGAGGGGTCCTGGGTACCAGGATCCTAAAAAGAACTAACAGGCAAGAACCCAGATCCCTGAGCACCCAAACTCTGAGATATAGACCTGGGCCCCTTGGTTTGCCCCCGAGTTCTCATTCAAGGGTTTTTCCACCTCTCTTAGATGGAAAACCCTGATGTAACAGGGCTTTAACTTTCTCTGTTTTGATTCTAGGCAAGGCAATTTTTTTATATTAAATATTTTATTTTTGAATAATCTCTATACCCAACGCGGGGCTCAGACTTAGAACTCCAAGTTCAAGAGTTGCATGCTCTACTGAATGAACCAGTCAGACACCCCTATGGGGTAAGTCAAAGGCTGAGAAATCCTAATCCTCACACCTAAACAGATCTCTAGCTAAGCAGAAGGTGGGATGGATATCAGCTCTTAGGGGACAAGACATGAGGAAGCCACAAAGGCCAAGTGGAGTAGACCAGGCTGTAGATGGTTTGATCCCCATGCCCAATCAACCTTCTTTAACTGGTCTATAATTGCCCATACCTGAACCTGACCCCATCAACAGTGTGACACAGTCTTAGCCCACTACATTTATTGTGGAGGTTGTGGAGAGCAAGCAGATGTGGAGCAGAGCAGGCCAGACCCTCGCCTCTCCTCTCTCCTGGCATCTATTGAAGTGGGTGTCAGGACTCAGTGATGCCAAGTGGAGCTGAGAAGGCCAGGGACTGCAACAAGAGAGGAGAGAAGCAGACGACCAGGGCAGGGATGGGGGTGGAGGCAGTGAGGCAGGGACACCACAGTGCCTAGTCAGGAAGTATGCACAAAAGTCTACCCTTCGTTCCTCTTGTTGTAAGTTCAGTCTGGGTCTTAAGACAGGCATAGGATGTGATTTACAACCAGATCTGAATGGGGGCAGGTGACCAGACTGACAGGGGATTGGAAGGATGAGGGGGATGATGGACTTCAATGACAGGAAAGGGATGAGGAAGCCAACGTGCCTTCCCCAGGCTGCCCTGCACAGACTCTGAACTCATTATTCTCTAGGAGGGACAGCACTGCCAATTTCTGAGAAGGAAAAGACACCAAACCCACAGTCCCGCTGGAAGTACAGTGGAAGGGAGGCTAGAGAAATCACAGAGCAGAGAATGTGTGTGTTCTAGGAGGGCAGCGCAGGGGTCTGTGGTGTTAGGGAAGAGGTACTGGAATGGAGTGAAATCCAGGAAGGCTAAGGCATCAGGGCCTAGCCCAGGGAAGAACCAAAAGTCCTGAGCTGTTGAGGAACAAATATATGTGACGCAGATCAGCAATGGACAAGTTCAGATTCAGGGGCAGGATGGCTGTGGGGGCCAGGCCTTTGGGCTCCTTCCCAGCATGGAAGCTGTGGAGGGGCAGTGAGAGGTTCAGGGCCTGGTAGAACCACTGGATCTGGAACTCAGACAGGGGCAGGGCCCAGGCCCCAGCCAGGGGATCAGGCAGGGAGCTGTGGAGCTGGGGGCTGGACCAGGAGTTGCAGTAATCGTACTGGCAGCACTGGGCCTGGTACCAGTACTCCGAGAAGTAGGTATTGCGTTTTTCTTGGCAGCGGTAAGAATTATACTGTCCACAGCCTCGGATGAGGAAACGAATCTTGGTATCTGGAGAACAGGGAACAGCTAGCTAATAACCCCTACTGCCTCCCATAGTCTCCAAACCTGTTATCCTTACCCTAGATTCTCCCCATCCATCACCCCCATCTGACTTCCATCCCAGACTCCTTCAGAAGGGGCCAGAAAAACTGGCTCAGTGGACCCTCCAGAACCCTGGACTCCTTCTTCCAGGATTCTACGGTCTTCCTCTTGCACCCCAGGCCCTAAGCAGCCCTCATCTGAGAGGAAAGACCAAGCCATGGGCTATCCCACCAACAGCCCCTTCCTGGGGCTTCACTCACCATAATAGATGGTGATCACCATACATGGCGACGGGGTGCTGATGGTGCACTTCTCTGAGCCTGAAATGCACCCTGTAGAAGGGTCTTCTAAGAGGCAGAGGTGGCAGGTCCGGACTTCAGGAACAGGAGCTGGGGAAGCAGAAGACAGGAGGGACAGGAGTGTTGGCTCATTCCAAGTTCTGCTTGCAGGGAGCCCATGAACCAGGGCTATAGTCCCACCCCCTTCCAGGACTCAGTCACTTCTCCCTCCTTGCCCCTGGGCCCCACTTACCTTTACCCACCGCGAAGCCCACCATGACCAGCACACCTACAAGCATATGGGCCTTCATGATGAAATTCTGGGGAGAAGGGCAGTCCCTCAGGGGTAACCCAAATCCCCACCTTCCTGTGACCATGCTCCTTGATCCTGAGCTGCAGGGTGGTTTTGATAGTTTGAGCAAGAGCTGTAGACCGAGAGCTATATTCCTTGGCTGGGGGAGGAAGTTATTAACTTGGCTGGAGGACAGCGTGTCCTCACCCACAAGGTCGGGTTCCTGAAGGTGGGAGCAATGGCCCAGACACCACCACCTGGGCCTTTATCCAGCTATCTTTTGTCTCTCATGCCCTGAGAAGATCTATTCCCACACCTCAAGGGTCCATGGATCAGCTTCTGTCTCTGGTACCACATGCTGTCCTCCCCACAGTAGAACTGTCCCTACTGTGCTGGGAAAAACTTTGGCCAGGCATCCAGGGTCCCCATCCTTCTGAGATGGACATGTCTTAGCTCCCCCAGCAGGGGGCGCACAGAGACACCACTCTGCAGCAATTGTGGACCTTGTCCCTCTCTCCACCCCTTACAGTTCTATTTCAGGACCACTTCTATCAAAACCGGAAGATTTTGTTGTTGATTATACTCCTTACGGTATAAATATACAGCCTTAGGTGGCTGAAAAAGAACAAATATGTCTCTAGACTTTGAAATTTGATTTTCCCCTGGGTCTTTTCCTTGTGGCCTTACACATCTCCACATCCAGTACTAGAAATTCTGCTCTGCTGCTAAAAACCTTACCCAAATCCACTGGGCACCAATCTGTGCTGGTTTTCAACTGGAGGAGGGTGGGCTAGGCCATGAGGGCCCCTGGAATCAAGCACAGCAGTACCCTCCCGGCTCCCAACCCCAAGCACGAGCAGACCAGCTCATGGCCTTTTCTTACACTTTATTTCATATTCCCACCACAATAATGACTCCTTTAATTTAAACTAAAAACCATAGAGGGTTCCTGAAAGGGTGGCAGCAAAGGATCGGAGGTGTCAAAGACCGAGGGACAGGTGGGATGGGGAATCAGCGAATCGTCTTGACTGGGCTCTTGAAGTTGCTGGCGGCTTGGAGCTGCAGCTGGTAGGCCATTGGATGGATCTTGAAACCGTAGAGCCTGGGCCAGGGCAGAGGTCAGAGAGGCAGCAGGGTGAGCCCCACCCTGGCCCTGCCAGTGGCCTGAGTTTCCACCTCCCCACCCCGGCATCTCCATGGGTCTGCTCAGTGCTTAAGGGCAGTGGCTCCCCTCCAAACGTCTCCCCTCCAGAATACTGGGAAATGTACTTTAAACAGCCATTAAAACTCAAATTCTAGGGCGCCTGGGTGGCTCAGTGGGTTAAAGCCGCTGCCTTCGGCTCGGGTCATGATCTCAGGGTCCTGGGATCGAGGCCCACGTCGGGCTCTCTGCTCAGCGGGGAGCCTGCTTCCTCCTCTCTCTGCCTGCCTCTCTGCCTACTTGTAATCTCTCTCTCTCTGTGTCAAATGAATAAATAAAATCTTTAAAAAAAAAAAAAAAACTCAAATTCTAGGCTACATGTAAACACATACACACACACACACGTATGTATGTGATTGCATGTTTGTGTGTGTGCGCATTAGCACTTGTTTCAATATAATGCCAAACAGCTCTTCCCAGCAAATGTGATGTTCCAGGAAAATAAACCATACTTTTTCCTGGCAAAAGGTTGAACACCCAAGATGATGACAAAAACAGGTACCATTTAAATGGTACTTCAGGTGCCAAATGTTTTTCAGAGCAACTCACTACTTAAATACACCTTATTGGTCAAATACTATCATCATCCCCATTTCATGGATAAGGGAACTGAGGTACAGGGTGGTAAATACTTTCCGCAAGGTTACTTGCTCTGGGAGAAGCAAACCTCAAGAAAGGATATGCCCTGTCCTCCCTTTTCTCTAGGGAAATCCAAACCTCTCCTTTGACCCTGGGTGATTCTATCCTTGCTCCCTACCTGGGCACAAACTGGTTGGCGGGCCGCTTGGGCCGGTACTCGGGGTGCACCATGAAGAGCATGTGAGGGAAACCGGTGCCGAAGTAGGCGCCGTCCGTGTGATGGTGCCTCGATGACTTGGGTGTGTACACGTCCATGCACTTGGGGCAGTAGAGTTTCACCATGGCCTCACCTGGGATGTCCGAAAGGCCTGGGAGACAGCCAGACTCAGCAGGCCGGGCACCCCCAAGCCTGCCCCACCTCCCTCCCAGACTCAGGCCCAGACCTGCTGAGCTCCAACTCCTTCCCAGGAGTACCGGCCATTTGATGTGGCCTCCTTTCCCTTCTCCAACACTCACCGATGGGAAGCATTGGCTGGTTCTCACAGTACACACGGGGACAGTAGCCAAAGTCTCCCTGCTGGTACTTTTCCAACTGAGGCGAATAAAATGAAAGGGGTTGGTGGGTAGGTATGAAGAGAAGAGGCAATCCCTTTGTCGGCCCAACCCACATTGCTCTGTCCTCCACTCCTGCCTTTCTGTCCAGAGACCCCTTCAAGCCGGCCCAGATGGGCCCTCATACTCCCCAGCTTCCTTTCCTCCAGTTAGGCAGATTACAGACCGTCAGAGCCATTTGCTGTTTGTTCCCTGAGGAAGAGGAAGACTGCAACAACTTCCTGTCCAAGGTCACGTCTCCCTCCCTGTAAACACCTCAGTCAGCACAACCCCATTAGGATTTAATTCCCAGGCCCCGTATCTGGGGTTCTTCCCCTCTTCTCAGCTACATTCCTTGACAAGGTTGAAAACACGTGACTCCTCGCTGCAGGAACCTCTGTTTCTCTTACTGCCTCAGAGGAGTCAAGTGGGAGCAGAGAGGCCTCACCATCTGGGCGATGCCACGGTTGGTGAGGATATAGCGGGCGTGGATCAATCCATAAAGCATCTCGGCTGCCTGCTCAATCAGGTCGCTCTGGTTGGGGTTGTCTTCCAGCTCTTCATCTGAAACATGGCCCCAGCCAACTGAAACCACTTGTCTTACAGCTTTCTTAGATGCCCCACCCACCTCCGGGGGCTGCTGGCTACACAGTTTGCCTGGGACCCATCTTTGCACCACCCATCACCTGGGCATTTGACCCAGAAACTCCACCAACCCAAGGCACCTCTGCCTTCTCTCTACAACTCTTTGGCCTTTATTCTCTTCTTTCCCTCCCAACTCTCAACAAACAAATGAAAAATATTAATGCAGAAGATGGAACTCTAGACTAAAAAGTAAGAGGCAAAACAAAGAAACAGAAAGTGAGACCCATGGGAAACTAGCATTAGGGGATAGAGCCAAACTACAGGATCAAAGTGTGGGAACATGTGGTATAAGTCACAAAACCAGGCAAAAGTCAGATGGGGGACCAAAATGAAGGACAGGACTTTGGATAAAAAGGAGTCAGAGAACCAAAAGAAAATTCAGAAATTCAAGAAGCAGATAAACAAGTATATGAAAAGAAAAACAAAAACCCATACACACACAAAACAACCCTGACGGTGCCTCACCAGGCTCCAGGTCCAAGATCATGTCTAGAGCTTGTCGATAGTGAGGCACCTGCTCATTGAGTCCAGTGAGATTGAATTTGTCCTGGATGTAGTCTTCATCCACCTGTCAGAATGTGGAAGTCAAGAAAGCCACAGCAGAATCCTCAGCTTTGACCTGGGCACACTGCTCTAACTGGTGGCTTATTCTCAACACAACTGCTTGTTTCCCCTCATTCCCCAATTCCAACTCAGCAGAAGTACTTGAGTCTCTCTCCCCAGTTCACATACACTGCCATCCCCTAAAAGCTTTCGCTTTTCTTTTAAACAACAACAATCTCCTCCTTAAAAAAACATTCCTTTCAAAATCCCTGTTCCTACTCCTGCCCCCATCCCTACAAATCTGTTTTGTCCTCTCCTTAGGGGCACCTGGATCTCTAAGGAAAGTGGAGACTGAACAGCTTGGATCCTGTGGGCAGGTGCAATCCTTTGTGTTACCAGCACACAACTTTGCACGTTACAAAACATTTTCACGAAGAGCATTTTAATTCTAATAGACTCCCAAAGTATGCACTACCAGTACTAGTCTCATCATCATCATCATCATCATAATAAAGTTGATTTGTCCAATGTTACATTGCTGCAGAATAACAGGCTTGGGACTTGGGCAGTCTTGCCACTTCACAAGTTAGTGAGGGGGGTTACTGAAGGGACTCTTCCTTGACAGGAAAAAGTTTCTATGGCAGCCTGTGAGAGAAGTGTGTGGAAGCAAAATATATTGGAATGTATTTAGCCAAACTTTGTGTGGAGATGGCTGAGAGACTGAGGAGAACTCACTTCACAGAAGAATTCATTGCCACGGAGCCCACAGAACCAGGAAATCCAGGACACCTCCTCTGAGCTGCTCATCTTCACGTCAGCTGGTAAAAAAAAAAAAAAAAAAAAAAAAAAAAAGGTGTAAGTAAAGCCCAAGCTCTCCCACCCTGCCTCTGGTATCTCCCTCCTCCCACACTCTGCTCTCCAACCATGGAAGAATCTGGGGCCACCTTTCTTTAAAGGATTCTAGACTCTGGAGCCCCCCTCTCCAGTTCCTGTTATTCACACCCCGGGCCCTTTTCTGAGATTAGAGATTCTCTGGAGCCCCACCTCTTTTCGAGTCCCCCCACTTTCGACAGGTCTTAACCACCAGTCCTACCCACAACGCTAACGCTCCCTAAGACCTGCCCCTTCTCCTCTTCATGTCAACTCCAGCAGGGCCCACGGCTCGAGATACCTAACCCGCAGGTCTCTTCATGTCCCCCGCGCCTTTCCCAAAGGTTCCGAAGTTTATCCTTTTCCAAGCAAAGCTGGGCCCCTTTTCCTCTCACGGCCTCGGGGTGGCCGGGAGGTCCCTTTCACAGGAGTCCCCACATCCCGCCTCCGCCCCTCAGGCCATCCCTCCCTCCCCCAGTGCCGGACCGGGTCACTTCCTTCCCCACCCCCACATCAACGCGCGGAGACCCCATGTGCCGCGCTTAAGGACAGGGGAGTCGGAGCGGCGACGACCTCAAACTCACCGGCTGGACGGGGACCGGGAAAAGGGTGGGGGAGGGGAGTTGCTGCTCCTAAAGAACCGCGAAGGCTACAACGCAGGCCGCGGACCCGACCGCGGCAGGCGAAGGGAAGGGGGGGGGGGGGGGGNCGCGCAAACGCCAAGGGTCGGGCGCCGCAGTGAACGCCGGGAAATGGAGTCCCCGGTAAAGAGAAACTGGCGAAGCGAGGGAAAGGCGAACTACGAATCCCAGGACGACTCAGGAACGACCCTGGCGTCGCGAGGCCCAGGAGCAAGCCGCTCTGGGGGCGGGGCGCAGCGGGGTGCCACCGGAAGCGGAAGCGCAGTACGGCGTTCTGGGCCAGAGAGTATGGGAAATAGAGTCGTAGGATTCCGCGACTGAGGGGCCGAGAGGGGGCGGGGAAAGGAACGAGGTGGGCAGGCTGGTTTCCTGTACCTCACGCAGCGAGGGTCGGCTTCAGGCGCTCGCTTGAACCCCTGGGTACTGACCTCATCCCCCGGCTAACCCACTGGGTCCTCATTGCCTGTCGAGTCTCTCGCCCGAGTCAGGCCCGCCACTGGAGGCCCCATCGGGGCCCGTGTTTCAACCCGGGGTCTGGTCTCCTCAGGCGGGAGGTGAGGCCCGGCGCCTTGCTGAGGGACGTGGGAAGGGTGGGCTGGGCTGAGGTGAGGTGAGCGGTGTGAGAACCCGGACGGCCCCATGCGCTAACCTGTGGTGGCGCCAGCCACTCTGCTGCTCTTCCCCTTGCACTTCTCCATTTCCTCTTAGGACTTGAATTGGGGGGGGTCTTCTGCTGCGGGCACTAAGCGTGACCTTCGAACCCTGGTCAGAATAATGGTGAGGGGCCGCGTGAAGTTATTTCATGTCATAGCTCCAGGGCATTCCACAGGTTTCCTTCCGCCTCCTCAGAGCCTTTCTTAACTCACAGAGTGGTTTCGCAGCTTCAAAAAATGAGCCCGGAGCGGGGGCCACGTTCGGAAAGGCGAAGGGCATTGTGGGGCGTTATGTAAAAGTAGGACCCTAACCGACAGATCTCTGTCCTCGCGCTACCTAGGCACGTGGCATTTTGAGCAGATGCTATTGGAAGGGTCCCGGGGTGGGGAAGCTGAACCTGGCGCTTTGCATATACCTGAGCCCTCGGGTTATGGGTGGCTGGGTGGGGTGTGTGTGTGTGTGTGTCTGTGTGCAGCCACGCGTGCGTGTTCGGGTCGTGTGGCTATTTGATCGTCAGCTCCTTTGCTGAGAGTATCATCGTTTCGCCCTACGGAGACTACGAAGTCACGAGACTGGATCTTCTCCCCCAGATCTCCCTCTTATTTCTGAGTTAAAGTCTGTTTTTGGGAAGAGGAGACTCCGACGTAGGATCAAGGAAGATTTAAAGAGCTAGGTTGATTGTTTTCTTAATGGTACATTTTATCTGGTGGTCAAGTTTCAGAAAGAAGGTGTTTATATTTATTACTGGTGAGGTTGGGGATGGGGGCAGAACGCAGGACCTCTGGGCAACTCTCATTGAATCTTCTTTGTTAAATTAACCTTTACTAAACCGTATGGGCTGTTATTGTAGGATTCCCTGTTTCTCCACATGACCTATGGTCGTTAGGCCCCGCAAGGTTGTAGGTTGCGGGGTCACTTAGGGAACGAGAGGGTTTTTTGACTTTAAGACCTCCTCCCAGCAGGTCTCTGGGGGTGGCTGTGGTCGGTGTAGAGCCACCCAGGTATTGGCTTGCTTGTCTCACACTCCCTTTATCTAGTCTCATCTTCTCAGTTCTCCCAAAAGCCATGTCCGGGCCCTCCCTCATCAGCTTCACTCCAGCCACCAACCCCAGTGACCTCTGGAAAGATGGGCAGCAGCAGTCACAGCCTGAAGAGCCGGAGCCCACCTTGGATGGGGCCGCAGCCCGGGCTTTCTATGAGGCCCTGATTGCAGATGAGAGCGGTGTCCCTGAATCCCAGAGATCTCAGCCTGAACCTGCCAGTAAGAGAAAGAGGAAGAAGAGAAGAATGATGAGGGAAGCTGCTGCAGGAGCCTCAGGAGGACATGGACAAAGGAGATCCCTTGAGGCAGAGGACAAGATGACCCAGTGGATACTGAGGGCAGCTCAGGAGGGTGATGTGGCAGAACTGAAAAGGCTGTTGGATCCCTGTGAGGAAGGGGGAGCTGGGGGCAATATCAATGCTCGGGATGCCTTCTGGTGGACCCCCCTGATGTGTGCTGCTCGAGCAGGCCAGGGGGCTGCTGTGCGTTATCTCCTGGGCCGTGGAGCTGCCTGGGTGGGCGTCTGTGAGCTGGGTGGCAAGGATGCTGCTCAGCTGGCCGAAGAAGCAGGTTTCCCTGAGGTGGCGCGCATGGTCAGAGAGAGCCATGGAGAGACGAGGAGTCCAGAGAACCGGTGAGGGGAAGCCTTAGCCCATGCCTGTCTTCAGTGTGTTCTGCCCTTCCTAGCCTCTGCACACCAGAAGCTCCAGAACAGAGCTGAAGTTTCTCTCCCTGATCCCCCAGTATAGGTTTATGAGGCAGTGTAATAGCATGATAATAAACTTGAGCTCCCTGGGTTGAAATCCTAATTCTACTTACTTGGGCAAGAACCTGATTTTTATGTCCCTCATTTTCCTTATCTGAGAAATGCAGGTAATAAGACACCTTTGTTGGGGTGCTTGGGTGGCTCAGTGGGTTGGGCCTCTGCCTTCGGCTTGGGTCATGATCTCAGGATCCTGGGATCAAGTCCCACCTCGGGCTCTCTGCTTGGCAGGGAGCCTGCTTTCCCCCCTCTCCCTGCCTCTCTGCCTACTTGTNTAAAAAAAAAAAAAAAAAAAGACACCTTCGTTAAAGCGTTGTTAGGATTTAATGGGTCAATATACATAAAGTGCTAGAATGATGCTTATCACATAGTAAGCACTGTATACATATTAATTGTCATTATCTTTTAACATTTTTAAAAAAGATTTTATTTATTTGACAGAGAGAGAGATCACAAGTAGGCTGAGAAGCAGGCAGAGAGGGAGGAGGAAGCAGGCTCCCCGCCGAGCAGGGAGCCTGATGCAGGCCTCCATCCCAGGACCCTGAGGTCATGACCTGAGCTGAAGGCAGAGGCTTTAACCCACTGAGCCACCCAGGCGCCTACTTGTAGTCATTATTATGCTTTACCAAGAGCTTGTGAGGACTGGCTGCCATTTCTTCTCCCAACTGCTCCCGTTTGGGTCCCTCACTGCTAAGTGGGTTGGAAGGCAATTTGGTTTTTAGCAGAAAGACTGGAAGGACTTCCCACCTTGCCACCCCACTCTGAGGCCTCAGAGCTTTTTCCCTGCCTTGAACTCTTTCTCTTTCTTTCCTCTGCAGGTCCCAGTCCCCCTCCCTCCGGTACTGTGAGACCTGCGATGCCCACTTTCAAGACTCTAACCATTACACATCCACTGCTCACCTGCTGTCACTACCCCGTGATCTTGGGTGCCCGAACCTGCCCGTTGGCGTGCCCACTTCCAGCCCAGGCTTCAAGTTGCTGCTGAGGGGAGGCTGGGAACCTGGAATGGGGCTGGGACCCCGGGGTGAGGGCCGCACCAACCCCATCCCCACTGTCCTCAAGAGGGACCAGGAAGGATTAGGCTACAGATCAGTGCACCAACCCCGAGTCACACACTTCCTGGCTCGAGATACTCGGGCCGTGGCTGGGAGGGAGAGAGCCCCTCGGGTGACCACACTGAGCCGGAGGGAGAAGAGAAGGCAGGAGGAGAAGGACAGGGCCTGGGAGCGGGATCTGAGGACATACATGAACCTTGAGTTCTGACCTTGGTAAGTAAGGTCTGATCCTGGTCTATTGCTAAAGTCTGAACTTGGACCTAGGCACTTTGGCTTTTACTTCCTGGGGTCTGTCCAGGTCCCAGACCCTCAGATTTTAGTCAGTGGGCTCTGCCTTTGGAAGAGAGGAGCCGAGAGCTGAAAAATAAATCAAACTTCTTCCTCTTTTGTGTTTATTCACTTTTTTGGAAGCTGTTGTGGGAAAGCCAAATAAGTCTGGGAGCCACATGCAAGTCCCACCTGAGCCAGAAGGGGTAACCCTTCCTGGTGGCCTGATAGCATCACTTCCCTGCCAGTCTGGTTCATTTCCAGGTCTTAGCCCCTCCCTGGAATTCCCCACCTATTCTTTCAGTCCCCTTAACCAGGAATTGGCCAAGCTCTATGCCAGTCTTGCCTACCCCAGAAAGCATCCCCTGACCACTGCAGCCAATTCAATCACTTTTTTTTTAATTTTTTTTCAGTTACTGATTTTAAACAAGATCAAATACTATATGCTAAGAAGAGGAGTAAGACATTTCCAACTTTGAAATTGCTCACAGCTAGAGGAGGCAGCTATGTGATCAAACAGACAATGCATGGTGATAGGGGAAGTCTGGGAAAGCTCATGAAAGTTATGAGAGTAGATAGGGTCTTATAGGAAGAGGCCAGTGGGCTGGGAGGGCCTAAAAATATTCAGCCTCTGCCATGATGTTGGCCGAACTAGAGTCAGAACCTCCTAGTGTACGTTTGGCCTCTCAAACGTAACCTTTAAGTCAAGGTTCTTCATTTTACTATCTGAAAACACCTGAGGGCAGGAGCACATTCTATTTGTCTACACTTGTCTCCCCTTCTGTTCCCCCTCCCTTATACCAGGTTCTGGGCCTAAGGAGAGCTCACTGTTGCCAGACCCAGGAAGTGAAATCTGCATAGAGGGGCAGGGAAGATCAACATAAGTCCTAGGGAAGCAGCGTGCTTTCCCGGAAAAGACTTTTATGAAGTCGTGGACATGAAAAGGAGGAGTGGGGGGTGGGGGGGTGCAGGGAAGAACCAAAGGGCAGGAGGCTAAAGGGAGCGGAGGAGTTTGGGGGGGAACTGGCGGCCCAGGGACCTGTGGGCGACGAAGATAGATGGCAAGGTTTATACTCCTGGCCCGACCCTACCAGACCTCGACTGGCGCCCTGCGGAGTGGCGCGTACTAACGGCGCGGGGGCGCGGGGGGCGGTGGCTCCGCAGGGTCCGCCCCGCGAACTGCGGGCTCCGCCCCCGTCTGTCCCTCCAGCCCGGGTGCAGCTGCTTCCGGGCTCTGCGGCTCCGGGCGGCCTCCTGAGGCCGCGGCCCCGACGCCGGGCCCCGGAGGAGTAGCAGCGCGAAGCGCCCGGACACAGCGTCCGGACGCCTGGGTCCCCAGGCAGGCCCGCGCTTGGCCTCTCGAGGAGGATCTCCCGGGACATCTCTGGCCTGACCTTGCGGAGACCGCGTCTCAGCTGCGTGCTCGGGGACCGGTCGGGCCGCTTTGTAGGATTCATAGCTCTCTAAATCGAGAGAAGAACACTGCTGGCTGGAGTTTGCTGAACACCTCTCTCCTAACCCCCAATAAGAGACTGCCTGTTCTTGAGCTCCCTTAGGTCAGCAGTTCAGGACTCTCCAGATTGGGAGCACCTGAGACCCAGGGCCACCTTCCTTCTTGGATGGAGCACCGCCTCCCCAGTTTCTGGGGCACCTTGGGGCGTGGCCTTGGTGAGTGAAACTTGGGGTGCTGCCTGCAGGAAAGAAAACCCAGAAACCCAGGGAGGACACCGTGGGGGTGACCCAGGCCTTGTCAGGTCCTGGGGATTCTTGTCCTGAATCTCGTGTTTGGGGGGGTGGTGGTGGTGGTGGTGGTGAATGAATTTGGATGTGCCTCCCTTCTTTACCTCAAAACTGAAAAGGAAACAAGCCACTTGTCACTCTTGAGGCCGCAAGCCATCCAGGGAAGTGGGGAGCCACTTTTGAATTCACAGTAGGACTCACGAAACAGATAAGAGTTCTTCTGAGCTTGAACAGACTTTGGCTTCCGAGGAGACAGCCCCCAAACTTGAGAATCAAAGCAGTTCCAGGAAGCAGGCCCAGAATTTGGGGGCTCACTACACATCCCAACCATGTTCCTGCGACGGCTTGGTGGCTGGCTACCTCGCCCTTGGGGCCGCCGGAAACCAACGAAGCCTGACCTGCCTACCCCAGAACTCAGACAAATGGACAGCTCCTCTGAGAATTCAGGGAGTGACTGGGATAGTGCCCCAGAAACCATGGGAGATGTGGGGCCTCCCAAGGCCCAGGACCCACGGGCACGGAGGAGCTCTGAGGCTGCTCCAGGACCAAGTAGGGAGTCCCGAGATGAGCAACTGGGAAGCAACAGAATGGATTCCTTCAAGCAGGACAAGACGGTCTCTAACACTCAACAGTCTGGGCGACTGGAGACTGGAGGGACTGCTCCCAAATGGGGCCAGGATCCTGTGGGCTCAAGTAACACCAGACCTGGAGCGTCCCCTGAAGAGGTACTAAGCCCCCTTGGGCCAGAAGCCCCAGTGGAGAAGCCAGGGCGGCGTCAGAAGCTGCTGGGCTGGCTGCGGGGGGATCCAGGTGGGGGAGCAGGGGCCCCCTTGCAGTACCTGGGGCGCCGAGAAGAGTGTCTGCAGATCTCAACCAACCTGACTCTGCATCTGCTGGAGCTGCTGGCCTCAGCCCTGCTGGGGCTGTGCTCACGGCCTCTGAGGGCAGCTTTGGACGCGTTGGGTCTGCGTGGACCGCTGGGCCTCTGGCTGCATGGGTTACTGTCCTTCCTGGCTGCCCTGCATGGGCTCCATGCCGTGTTGAGCCTACTTACTGCTCACCCCCTGCACTTTGCCTGCCTCTTTGGTCTCCTACAGGCCCTGGTGCTGGCTGTCAGCCTCCGGGAGCCCAGTGGGGAGGAGGAGGCCACTGACTTGGATGTCAAGAAGTTGGAGAGGGAGGGTAAGGAATAGAGGAGGGGGAGACCCAGGGAAGGGGCTGTGATTGCAAGATGAGGTGTGACTGAGTACCCCCATCCTGAGTGGGGTGGGAGCAATAGTGAAGATAGTGTGGCCTGGAGGAGAAGAGTGGGGGCCATGACCCAGATTGTAAGCACAGGGACCTCAGGGATGGGGAAGAAACCCCAGGGTATGAGGGCGTGGCCCCCCTTCACACACAGGAGAGAGTAAAGCTGTTTAGGGTATCTGTTTATGGACAATAGGGATATCGCCCTTGAATTCACCAGCTGTTGTTACTTCTTGCTTTTACATTTCTCCCACTTTCAGTTTTTCCTTTCCACCTTTACTTTTTAAAAGAAGAAAAGAAGTGTGGTGGTGAACAATAAAGACTAAAGAGTCCTCTTTACCTTTCAAACAACCCAGGGGTGGAGGAGACCAGAGGCAGGACAGACAGGCCTCTGACTAGGGTAAGAGGGTGGTTGGAGACCCAAGGGATCCCTTGGATTCCAGGATCTGAGCCACTTAGGGAATAAGGGACTGTGAGGTCAGTGGATTACGGGGTGTGGATAGGAGCCAACGGTGACAGGGAGCCTGCAGGAAGCATCTGTGTGTTCTCAGGAGCCAGGGTGAGTGGGGATGGTGTAGGCAGTATTGGCAGGAGGGCCAGTTCAGAGAGGTTGGCAGCTCAGACAGGCAGTATGGGGAAGCACTGGAGCTTGGAGTCCCCACTCTGGGGTTAGGGGTTTGCACACTCAGCAATAAACAACTGTATCACACCGAATCCTAAATATACCACTACAAAGAGAGTTACCACCACTTAGTGTCCTTCCTGACGCCGTCCAGCTGGGGGTTTAGGTGGTAGAAAGTTCAGGGGGAGTACTGAAATGGAGATGGGGGGATTAGATGTCTAGAGACAAATCCGAAATGAGATGAGGATTGAAAAGCCATCTTTATCGCTCTTGAAAGGGAGTTGGGAATCTCCAGCTTCTCTTCCCCCCAGCACAACTGCAGCTCCCACCATATCCATCTGGGGTACAGATGAAGCCACAGGTCAGTTACTGGACAGCTCGCAGGCCTCTGGTGGGAGGAGGGAGAAAAGAAGAGGATGGAAAGGAAGGAACTCCAGGGAGAAAAGCAAGGTTGGTGGTAATGGGGTGGAGGAGAATGCATTCCCGCTTTCCCCGCATCAAAGAAGCAGTCCCTGAAGCCCTTTTCTCTATGTGTCTAACCCTCTGCCCCTTTTATCCATTGGAAATGCAAGAAACTTCTCTTTTGAGTAGCCCAGAGCCCATTCTGGCTCCCTCAGGTGACACCACAGCTCTTGGCCACATCTTCCTGGTGCCATCACAGCCTATGACACAAATGGAGATGTCAGCACAGCCACTCTAATGATGTCAGCCTTTGACCATGCCCTCCAGTGACATCACTTGAGTCCCTTTCATCCGGCACCTGCAGAAGACTTGGTGAGTCCTAGTCCTCGTCTGTGGGACTTTACCTCCTCACCTTGATTCCTGGGAGTCCGTAAGAAGGCCTTGAAGTCCAGGCAGGAGGTCAGGGACTGGAATTCTTCCACGCACTTCTCAGGAGGGTGTGGTGAGCGATCTGGAAGAGCAGGGCAGGGCCAGGCCCATCAAAGTCCTAGCTTCCCAGTACCGCCCTGGTGAGGACCACATGGAAGCACCCAGCCCTTCCTGGGATGATATCATAGGGTCCAGAGTGAGAGGCTCTCCTACCCTCTCCTTGTTTCTCTCCAACCCTTCCTGCCTGGCATTCCCCACTCACTGTAGAGGAGGAAGCGGTGGTATCCCTGGCCTGACTCTTTCAGCATGATTCCACCTGGGCATGAGCTGGAGAAGAGCTTGGTCTTCATGTCAGGGCGGCCTGTTGGGGCAGGGGTTTGGGGGAGAGTGTGAGGACAGAGATGCAAAACTAAGCCAGCCCAGGGGACTTGGGGAGGGTGAGGGCTGGAGAGAACCAACCTTCAGTTCTGAGATCTGTGCTCCCCTCAGTCAGGTGGTAGATCCATTTCCGGGGCACACAGAGTCCATTTTTCCTGCAGAAGAGGTGGCAAGGACGAAAGACTGAGTGACACCCCAGCCACACAGTACCAGCCTCTATTCCATCTTATTTCTCTTTGAAGCCCAGGCTTGGATTTCAAGCTACCAAGGGACAGTTAGGCCCATCTCTCTTCAGAGGGAAAGTAATAGAACTATTGAACTCAGTGGGCCAAAAATAGTGGCTATCCCTAAGAGCCTAGCTCTCTGTGGGTGGGTGCTCATAGTCTGGGCAGAGACTGCACCTCCTGGTGCCTCTGACTCCTCACCACTCACATGCGGATGGTAGCGCGAAGCTGGAGCTTCATGGGGACAGAGCCTGTAGCCATGTTGAAGACAATGTTGTCCACAGGGTCAAAAGTCACCAACTCCTCCTTGGTGGGAGCTGCCCCTGCGATAAAGTACCACCTGCCCAGGTGTGGTTCTGGGAACTGCAGAGAATGAGGGGATCAGAAGAGGGTGGGTACCCGCTACAGGGCCCATTCAACCTCTTCATCATCACTCTTAAGACGGCAGGACTTAGCAGTGGAGTGGGAGCTGCTTTTTTCCAATGAGGGGTTGGGTTATGACAGGAAGTCATTAAGCAACTTTTCCTTTGTAGCCCCTTCAATCAACCTGAGTAACCACCCACCTCCCAGTTCTACCATGTCTCCACATTGATGGCCACAGTACTAATATATATATATTTTTTTACTTGTTCTTGCATTCATTATCGTGATACACCTTTTCTCCCTTCCTTTCCCAGCGTGGCTTTTGGTCATCCAAGGCCACCCACCCAAGTCCCTCAGAGCCCCTACCATCAGCTTCCCCCATTCTCAGTCCATACCTCTTTCCCATCCACTCCCTGAGTTGTCAGTTGACTGTACTCAGGGCACTGGTATATGGAGTTAAGGAGAAGACCACAGAGGTAGAGCAGAGCTGCCCATATTTGGTGGAACATCTTCATGCAGGAGGGAGCTGGTGCTCTTCGTGAAGTGGCCGGTGCCTTAACTGCTCTCTCTCCCCCTGCTAGTTATTCAGTCCACTCTGCTTCCAGCCCCCTTGCCTCGACCCTTGACCCTTTCACCTGCTAATGAGTAACTTCAACCTTGTTTTCCAACCCAAGCCTGGATTACCTACAGTATTTGGGCTTTCCTCCCCCTCTTCTAGATGCCATCACTCTGGCATACCCTGGCATGTCCAGGGGCTCTCAGGAATTATGAGAGCTGAGCCCTCTAGGTAGAAGCCTGTGGTCTTTAAACCAGTATCTGAGCTGGATATCTGCTCTGTGGTACAGCACTGAAGAGAGGTGAACCGATTCTTTCATTCATTCACCTAGCAAACTGTTGTGAGTCCCTGCTGTTTGCCCAGCTAAGCCCTAGAAACATAAAGAATGACATAGTCCCTGGCCTTGAGAGCAGTTAAAAAAAAAAAAAATACTGTGTAAATGAAACAAAGCATTGCAGTACACAGCCTGGTAAGTTATTTAGAATAGGTATGAACCAGGTGCTGGGGCCTGGTGGACGGGAGGCCTTCTCTCTGAAGTTTGTAGTTAGGAGAACAATATGTACGCCCCTGAGAAAAGTTCACTGATGCGAGCTCCTTCAGTCAACATTTATTACTAGAAAAAGAGGGTACATCGCATAAGGGTTAGAGAATAGATATTGGTGTTAGGCAGAATGGGTGCAAACCCTAACTCTGGTATTTGTTAGCTCTTGGAACATTTTATTAATCTCTGTGCCTGTTTTTTTTTTTTTCACTTGTAAAATGACCAAATCATCAATCTCATAGGATTAAAAGAGAGAATGCATGTAAGCCCTTAGCAAAGGCCTGCACATGGTTAAATCCAAAGTAAATAGTCGCTAAAATTAATGTTTGTAAAGGCACCTATTACAGTTTCTGGTGGGCTATAGGTTCTCCAATAATAGCATGGAAAGAACTGTCAAGAGGCATTCATTGGATAGTGCCAAGTCGGTGGAGTTATTAATGCCGTGAACGATGGGGCTTCCTTAATAGATTTTTTTAAAAGATTTATTTATTTGAGAGAGAGAGAGTGAGAGAGAGCATGAGAGGGGAGAAGGCCAGAGGAAGAAGCAGACTCCCCATGGAGGTGGGAGCCCGATGTGGGACTCGATCCTGGGACTCCAGGATCATGACCTGAAACCAACTGAGCCACCCAGGCGCCCCATTAGATTTTGTATAACCCACACAGTGCCAAAACATTTCTGAGAGGTGAGGCTTGCTATGGGCTTGCGATTTAGTTGAAAAGCACCAACTTGGGCGCCTGGGTGGCTCAGTGGGTTAAAGCCTCTGCCTTTGCCTCGGGTCATGATCTCAGGGTCCTGGGGTCGAGGCCCGCATTGGGCTCCCTGCTCAGCGGGGAGCCTGCTTCCTCCTCTCTCTCTCTGCCTGCCTCTCTGCCTACTTGTGATCTGATCTCTCTCTGTGTCAAATAAAATCTTAAAAAAAAAAAAAAGCACCAACTTTGATGCTGGTGATGGATATATGAGGGCCCATTATAACATTTGGGGGTAATATTTGTTTTTTTTATAGTAAGAAGCAAATATATATAAAACACAACAATTTATTGGGGTAGTAAAGTAAAAGTGCTTGACCCGGGGTCTGGTAGGCCTGGACTTGTCAGTTCTGCCACTTACATTCACCTAAGTGTACTCCCCTGTAAAACGGATGTAGTAACTATCTAAGGTGTTGAAAGGCTTTTAAATGGGACAATACGCAAAACCCTGAGCAAACTGGCTGGCACACACCAGGAGCTCGCTGAACAGGTGTTTATTAGAACTCAGCTGAAACAGTACTGGGACATGGGTAGAAACTACGAATCCCAGAAAAGGCTATGGACACCGGGGGCAGGCAGGCCCGCAGCAACGCGGCGGCTAGAAGTCGCAGCGCCCCGGGATCAGGGGCCATGCCCGAGGGTGGGGGCGGGGCGCGACTGCCCAGTCGACCCCGGCCAGCGCAAGGCCTTCGGCGGCCCCTTCAATACCCCAGGATCGGAATCCTGGGCTTCGGTCCAGTCTGACTCCAATCGCTCCCAATTCCCAAACTTGGAGGCGCCCTTTCTGACCAAAGTCCTGAAAAGCAGTAAAGCCTTAGCTGCTCCAGAATATGGCGTGTCCTCCCGGCCGCACACCGCCGGCGAGGAACATGGCGCCCACCCCACCGAACGCCCACGGGGCAGCGCCGAGGTCAGCCCCAACGACGCGACCGCACGCCCAGGCGGCTCGCGAACCACCTCCAACCGCCTGAAGAAAGGATGGCTTCCGGAGGCGCCGAAGGAGGAGCGCCGCTAGGGCCAGAGTGAGAAGTCCGAATTTTAGGAGGCTAGCACAGTGCCGCCTCAAATTTTCTGCCAGCCAAGACTTAATAGATTTATGAGGCACAACCCCCAGTCCCCAAACTCCCAAGAGGCACACAACTGTCCAAAGCCTCTCGAAGTATAGCGTCTCATCTGGTAATTACTTTCAGGCATTTATAGTAGCCACCTCAACCTCCCAACGCTCAAGCGCGTGCACAGAAGAAATGAACAGCGTTAGCAGGGGTGGGGGCGGTGCCTAAGAGTGTACGCATGCGTAATGCAACGCACGCAGGCGCAGTACGGTCCCCCGGGCGACGGCGGTGGCGGCTCCTCAGGGTGCTTGGCTCCCTCCCATCCAGGCCGGCCCCGGCCCGTCTCGCCCTAAGGAATTCACTGTTTGGGGCCGCGAACTTCCTCATAGTGCCCCACAAAAGTAAAGCTTGGGGGCCTGGGGGGAGCCGGAAGTACCGCCTAGCGATCCCCAAATACTATCGGGGAAACGGAAGTGGCCATCGGTGGCAAGTTGGGGGAGACCGGAAGTGACGGTACCGTGGGGAACTCGGGGGCGGAGCCCGGGGTGGTGGTGTTGGTAGTGGTGGGGTGTGTGTGTTTGTGTGCGTGTGTGTGTCTTGTGTGTGTTTGGTGTGTGTTGGTTGCGCCGCTCTGCTGGAGCATCGAGGGAAGGCGGAAGAGGGGGGCAGTCACCTAGCCCGTCTGGCCCCCCGTGAGTGTCCGTCATCTCGGGTCTGTCGTGACTTAGGCGGGTTTGATGGGCGTGGCGTGGCGCGCGTGCGCGAAACCACTGTCTCCGCAGAGTCTGGCGCGAGACCCCGCTCTCGTGTGCTCCCCAGGGTTTGCCGAGCTTTGGGGCCTTTGTCGGGTCGCGACTGGTGATGACACTGGTCTCCTATTTCCTGTCTTCCTGGCTCTCTAGCCTGACTGGCCCTCCCTTATCGTGATTGGCATTGTGGAGCCCCTCCCCGTCCTCCAGCTCCCTGTGCCGTCGATCTCCTGCCCTTTGTGTTTCTCTCCTTGTGCCCCGGAATCAGAAGGGGGATGGGGGCGGGCGTGAGTGTGTGTGCTTGTGTGGGAGAAGCTCTTTAGGTATTAGGGAGGAGACTCAGGCCGGGGAGGCTTCCGGGTATATAAAATCTGCTTTGGGCGACAGCAGGCCTCCCTCCCTCTGTTCTTTCTTAGAGAGCTGTCGGCCATGGAGCCCAGCGATAGTACCAGTACCACTACCAGTATGGAGGAGCCTGACAGCCTGGAGGTGCTGGTGAAGACCTTGGACTCTCAGACTCGGACCTTTATTGTGGGGGCCCAGGTGAGACCCCAGCACTTCTGGACGAGACCCATTAACTCTTCTTCTTATAGGCCTCTTATCTTGAGAGAAGAGCCTGGTTTTTTTGGTCCCTGAATCTTCTTTCATTGGTCCCTTTGTTCGTATTTTAGACAGGACATTTTTTGTTGTGTCCTGTTGAGTGAGAAGATATGGCTTCTGTTGAATGAGGCAGATTTTGTTCCGCCTTTTTCCACCTTGATAGAACTCGGTGCAGAGGGAAATATGGAGGATGGAGGAATCTGTATGCCATCATCATGAGTGAATCCCAGCCCAAAGGGGCAGACATGGCTCCTGCCTTTGGGAAGGGAAACAGAACAGAGATCCAAAATTTAAGTCTGAAAACAAAAATTGGTCAGACCCATATTATGTTTTTAAAGGCTAGAAATCAGAGCCCATAGCTCAGGCAGATCCCTAACAGACTGTTGAGTGGATTTACTAGTATCTCTGGCATAATTTGAATCTTTTGATTTTAATGCCAGAGACACAGCTCTTGTGTGCCACTAATTCCTGTGATACTTAGAGACAAAATCATGAGGGGTTGGTCCATAGCTTTTAAAATGTATACAAAAAACCGTGTAGGCTTTTGTGATTCAGTGTTTATAAACAGTCTGGTACTTTGCAAAGACTCACTTGTCCAGTTAGGAAAGTTTTTGTTATTTTCTCTCTGCTCGGTTGAGTCGTCTTTCCTTAACTTGATTTTTCCACTACCCCTTCCTTGTCATTGCATTTCTCTTTGAGATTGCAGAGTTGTATCATTTTGTGTTTGGGGAGGGGACACTGGTATCTGTAGACACACATTCCTTTCGGACTGAGGGAGAGAAGGGAATGTCAGTTAGCTTTTCTGTTTCTCAGCCACATAATTTTCTTGTGGGCACTTAACCTAAAGTTTTTTAACGTTTATCGTCTGTTTTGACAGGTGTTAACGTGTCTTAGTTTGGGCTTTGCACAATAATTACCTCACAATCAAGACAAATGGGTAGTGATGTTATGATTGGGTGGTTTTTACCCCTCACTCCCAAAAGCCAGTTGTCCCCCTTCTGTCCTTCCCCTTTTCTTACATTTGCTGATAGTTCTTGGGCTCTCTTTCCTTGTAGATGAATGTAAAGGAGTTTAAAGAGCACATTGCTGCTTCTGTCAGCATTCCCTCTGAGAAACAACGGCTCATTTATCAGGGACGAGTTCTGCAGGATGATAAGAAGCTCCAGGAATACAGTAAGAGTTTGGGGGAGGCAGTTGAGAGGTTGAGGGATGATCTGAGGCCTTGGGCTTACCTGATTGTATAATGCTTTGCTGTGTATCTTTTTTTTTTTTTTCTGCAGATGTTGGGGGAAAGGTTATTCACCTGGTGGAACGGGCTCCTCCTCAGACTCAGCTCCCTTCTGGGGCATCTTCTGGGATAGGGTCTGCCTCAGCCACCCATGGTGGAGGACCCCCACCTGGTACACGGGGCCCTGGGTCCTCTGTTCATGATCGGAATGCCAACAGCTATGTCATGGTTGGAACCTTCAACCTTCCTGTAAGCTTGTGTTCCACTTAGGCCAGTTTTTGTGGGGAAGGGTGGCTTGGTTGTGGTAATAGCAGAGAGCTCATAAGACAGGTGTCTCAGTCTTTAGATTGGGTTTCCAGGTCCCTGAGGTCTGATATGGCCTCAGTCTTTGAGAAGAAGGGTGGGGCTCCAGAGAATGAGTTGGAGGTGTGGGGGCCTTAGTATTTGGCTTCTCCCAGAGCAACTTCCCTTACCCTTTTCCCAGAGTGACGGCTCTGCTGTGGATGTTCACATCAACATGGAACAGGCCCCGATTCAGGTATCACGGGCCTGGGAGGGTCAGGGAAGGGGATCTGGGAGAAGGAGGCCATGAGGTGGGGGGTTGGGGGAACCTGGCTCAGGAGCCGGCTGGGTCCTGGTTCAGTGGGTGGTAGAGTTCATGACTTTATCTTAGACGTACCCTCATTTTATTTCTCTTACTGTATAGAGTGAGCCCCGAGTACGGCTGGTGATGGCTCAGCACATGATCAGGGATATACAGACCTTACTATCCCGGATGGAGGTCAGTGGGCAAGGCTGGCTAGGGTTGGTCTGTCTTTTCATTCTCCCTTACTGTTCTGTGTCTGCCTGGCAGTGAAGGCATGACTGGCCATATGAGCCAGATTGTTCCTGCCTAATCTGGTCTCTTCTCTGCAATCTTCACTCTTTGGGGCAGAAAAAGTATCTTTGTCAGGCTATTTTGTCCCTGCCAATCCTCTGTGTGCCTGGTATCTGGGAAGTTTGTTGCAGACCTAGCAAATAATTCTTGTGGCATTTTTTTTCAATTACAGAAAGCAGTCTATGCTTTTTTAGTTTTTTAATTATTGTATTTGATGCCGAGGTGTCCCGGTTCCATTAGTTTGTGTTGTGCCTGTAGCATGTGATCTTTTTTACTTTTCTCGTGGAGGTTTAGGGAACCATCATTTCTCTTTTGTTAGTAACTCTCAAGTCTTACAGGTGATTTATCGTATGTCTTGTTTAAGTTTTGTGCTGGTTGCTGGGAAGTCAAAGACACAGGTGCAAAGCCCTGCCTTCAGGGAGCCTAGTTAGAGCTCCTTCTCTACTTGTTCTCCGTTGACCTGAGTGATCTGTGGCAGTCTCATCCTGCCTTTGGTATCCTGAATCTCTCCCCTTCAGTGTCGAGGGGGACCCCAAGCACAGCACAGTCAGCCGCCCGCACAGACTCCGACTGTGGCCCCAGAGCCTGTAGCCCTGAGCTCGCAAACATCAGAACCAGTTGAAAGCGAAGTGCCTCCTCGGGAGCCCATGGAGGCGGAAGAAGTGGAGGAGCGTGCCCCAGCCCAGAGCCCAGAACTCACCCCTTCTGGCCCAGCCCCTGTGGGTCCAACACCTGCCCCAGAGACAAATGCACCCAAGTGAGAACCCTGAGGGACCCTTGGGAGGCAGGTGGGGGATCCTCAGTGAAGGATGAGAATTGGAAGGGTATGAAGGGAGAAGGGGGCAACCACCGGGCAGTGTTACCTGTAGGGTTAGCATGGCGGGGCAGAGAGAGGCTCGGGACCAGCTGAGTGAGGTTGGGGCTGGCATTTGAGTGGGAAGCACTGCTGTCCCTGGGGCAAGGAAGCCCAGGTGGTAGTTCCTGTGCCCGATCAAGATGCTTTTCCCTGAGTTCACACAGGTGGTGTTTCTTCCTTCAGAGTTCATTCTTTGCCATCATAGGGATGGGATCATGTGGTGGGGAAGGCAGAAGCAATTATTTTCTTCTCCTTGTCTCCCCGTGGGTGCAATGAAGGGTGGATGTTCTGCTGGTCCCAGAAGGGATTGGGCCAGAGTCCTGGAAGGCTGTGGAGAGACCGGGCAGTGTAGTCTAGGTGAGGTGGGAGGCTGGGGATCCAAGGAAAGCCTCGGCTCACCACCTCTCGGGGTCGCCCACAGCCATCCTTCCCCGGCGGAGTATGTCGAAGTGCTCCAGGAGCTTCAGCGGCTGGAGAGCCGCCTTCAGCCCTTCCTGCAGCGCTACTATGAGGTTCTAGGCTCTGCTGCCACCACGGACTACAACAACAACGTGAGCGCTGCCCGCCCCCTCGCCCCCAGCGCATCCCGTGTGGAACGGGCTGAGATACAGATAACCCTTTCCCCCCAAAAAATGACATTGTCAGCAACAAAACAAGTTCTCTGTAGACTTGGGAGTGAGTGACGGTTTCTTCCTTATAGGGAAGGTGATTGCGTTGGGGATGTCTGCTGCTTTTATTTCTCGATCCCTTGAGCGAGTTACTCAGGAAGCTTACATAGAGCGAGGGAGAGGAGTAGATGATGACGTGCTGATTATCTAGGGCTTGTTGCAATGGGGAACTTTCTGTATATGCGAAGTAGAAGTTACTTGCGGAGAGCAGGCGCACCCGGAAGCTGCTCAGGCTGTGCCCGAAGGTGTAGAGAGCATGGTGTTTTTCGGGGATGTTACCGCTTTTGTTACTGAGGTCCATTCCAGCCTAATATGTTTTGCCTTTCTGTGCTTGGCCCTGGGGGGACAGCAAGAGGGCCGCGAAGAGGACCAGCGCTTGATCAACTTGGTGGGGGAGAGCCTGCGGCTGCTGGGCAACACCTTCGTGGCGTTGTCGGACCTGCGCTGCAATCTGGCCTGCACGCCCCCACGACACCTGCACGTGGTCCGGCCCATGTCGCACTACACCACCCCCATGGTGCTTCAGCAGGCAGCCATCCCCATCCAGGTGGGTCAGGGGAGCTTGGAGGGATGGACAACTCAGGTTGGTGGAACGACCCAGAGTAGCATCAACTTGAAGTGACAAGGGGTGGGGACCTTGCAAATACAAAGGGATGGAGAATGGGGAGGCTGAAGAGTCTATCTCGGGGTGCCCTGGGTTAGGCTCTTCCTTTCCTCATTTTTGCCTCATCTGTCTCCTCTAGATCAACGTGGGAACCACTGTGACCATGACGGGGAATGGGACTCGGCCCCCTCCGGCTGCAAATGCGGAGACAGCTCCCTCTGGTCCTGGGCAGGCCTCATCCCTGGCTCCCACTTCTACCACTGTCGAGTCCTCAACCGAGGGGGTCCCCCCGCCAGGGCCAGCTCCCCCCCCGACCACCAGCCATCCGAGGGTCATCCGGATTTCCCACCAGAGCGTGGAACCCGTGGTCATGATGCACATGAACATCCAAGGTGAGTTAGGGCCAGTCATCAGTAGAGCAGAGCTGCATGACGCGGGAGGCGGGTTGGCAGGGAGGTGTGACAGAGCGAGGATGTGGAGAGGAGAAGCCAGGGCTGGCTGCGAGAGCAGAGGAACCGGGACAGAAGCTTTAGTCCGCAAGTGTGGGGAGGGGCAGGAAGGACTGCTTGTCCTTGCTGATTTGTGTATGTGGCGAAGGGAGTGCCTCCTTCCTATCCAGATGGAGGGAAAGGCAGGCTTTCTGGTGGAGGGGTAGGGGCCTGAAGGATGCTGGTCTCAGGAGGACACAGTTAGGCCTTGGCCCTGCCTGTCTCAGGGCCACTCTCTCTGTCTCCCTGCCCAGATTCTGGCACACAGCCCGGTGGAGTTCCGAGTGCTCCCACTGGCCCCCTAGGACCCCCTGGTCATGGCCAGACCCTGGGTAAGAGTGAGGGCATCAGAGCAGGCTGAGCTCTGGGTAGAGAAGGGGTAGGGCCGAGTGGGTGGGTTGAAGGGGGTCCAGGTTCAAGGTTACATCAGACCCGCCCCCCAGGCTCCACCCTCATCCAGCTGCCCTCCCTGCCCCCTGAGTTCATGCACGCCGTCGCCCACCAGATCACTCATCAGGCCATGGTGGCAGCTGTTGCCTCCGCGGCCGCAGGTAATGACCTGGAAGGGTAAGCTGGGGAGGTGGGGCACGGTCCACCATGGTGGTGGGTGCCGCTGGCTGGCGGGCCGGGGCCCAGCCCTCAGCCTTTTTCGGTCTCTCCCCTCTGCCACCCATAGGACAGCAGGTGCCAGGCTTTCCGACAGCTCCGACTCGGGTGGTGATCGCCCGGCCCACCCCTCCACAGGCTCGGCCTTCCCATCCTGGGGGGCCCCCCGTCTCGGGTACTCTAGTGAGTAAGGGTGGAGGAGTTCTGGCGGAGGAGGGTCTGGGGAGAGAATCCTGGGGTGGGAAATGGACAGGGCAGGATTGAAAGCCTCTCCTCTGTCCGTTCAGCAGGGTGCCGGGCTGGGTACCAATGCCTCTTTGGCCCAGATGGTGAGCGGCCTCGTGGGGCAGCTTCTGATGCAGCCTGTTCTCGTGGGTGAGTCCTCGTTCCTCCCCGCCCCCAACTGAAGGGGTGGCCACAGCTCTGGAGGCTGGCGCTCCTCTCCTGGTCTCCTCGTGGGCGCTTCCCAGTTCTCTGCATAGGTTCCTCATCTTTGCTTTCGTGCTGGGGAGGCCGGAACGGCAATGCTGTGATGTGTCATTTTTCTGTAGAGTTCAGCTTTTCTCTTTCGGTCTCTCTAGCTCAGGGGACCCCAGGAATGGCTCCGCCCCCGGCCCCTGCCACTGCTTCAGCTAGTGCCGGCACCACCAACACTGCTACCACAGCCGGCCCTGCTCCCGGGGGGCCTGCCCAGCCTCCACCCCCTCAACCCTCCGCAGCCGACCTGCAGTTTTCTCAGCTCCTGGGGAACCTGCTGGGGCCGGCAGGGCCGGGGGCTGGGGGCCCCGGCATGGCTTCTCCCACCATCACCGTGGCGATGCCTGGCGTCCCCGCCTTTCTGCAGGGCATGACTGACTTTCTGCAGGTGAGTAGCTGGCTTGCTCTTCAGCTCACCCTCCCTTTTCCTCAGCCCAGCCAGGCACTGGTGTTTTGTCGCTATGATATTGCTGCTGGGCTCCTGCCTCTGGGGGCCTGTAGGTGGGAGGGAGCCCTGGGACTTCCTTGACTCTCATCCCCCCACCTCCACCATTTGGAAGAGCAAGACAAGGCTGTGAAGCCTGCTTTCTGACCTAAACCGTTCAGAGGGAGAGGGGCTGGTGCTCCACCTGAGTCTGCCACCTAACCACACGTTCTCGTTCTGCTCCGGGGAGAAAAGACCAGAGTGGAGCGTTCTGTCTTCCAGGTTCCTTTTGGTGTGTGCCTTGTCTCCGTTCTCACCTTGTCTTCTGTTGTGTGTTCCTTCTCTGCCAGGCAACACAGACGGCGCCTCC
>LNAC01000697.1:207229-226903 GCA_002007465.1 Ailurus styani | reverse complement strand
CCGCCACCCCCACCCCCACCCCCAGCACCCGAGCAGCAGACCATGGCCCCACCGGGGTCCCCTTCTGGTGGCGCAGGGAGTCCTGGAGGCCTGGGTCTTGAGAGCCTTTCACCGGAGTTTTTTACCTCGGTGGTGCAGGGTGTGCTGAACTCCCTGCTGGGCTCCCTGGGGGCTCGCGCTGGCAGCAGCGAGAGTATCGCTGCTTTCATACAGCGCCTTAGTGGATCCAGCAACATCTTCGAGCCTGGGGCTGATGGGGCCCTCGGTGAGTGAGTCGGGGGTGCCTTGGCCTTCTCCAGGGAGGGTCAGGTCGATGGCCTCTGTCGAGGGGTGTTGCCGAGGTGGGAGGAGGCTGACGGGCTTGTGGTGGGCGGGCAGGCCAGGTGGTGAAGGCCGCTGCTGACTTCAGCTCCTGTTCCTAGGATTCTTTGGGGCCCTGCTCTCTCTTCTGTGCCAGAACTTTTCCATGGTGGACGTGGTGATGCTTCTTCATGGCCATTTCCAGCCACTGCAGCGGCTCCAGCCCCAGCTGCGGTCCTTCTTCCACCAGCACTACCTGGGTGGTCAAGAGCCCACACCTGGTAACATACGGGTAAATGAAGACCCTGGGCCCCAGAGCTCTGGCTTCTACTCCGCTTCTATTCCTTCTTCCTGACTCTGTTTATCTGTCACCAACGATTGCTCCAGCCCAAGCCCTGGACTTACTGGAGGTGGAAGGGAGGGCACTGTCTTGAGGGTTGGGGCTTGGCTCTAAGCTTGTGCTATTTCCCCCATAGACGGCAACCCACACGTTGATCACGGGCCTGGAAGAATATGTGCGGGAGAGTTTTGTGAGTAACGCTTCCCCATCCCCTCGTCTCCCGGGTGTCGTCAGGGTAGCTGCTGTTCCTCCTGTACCCTCAACCCTTAGTCCTGCAGGGTTCCTGATTTGGGGTGTCTTTGTGTGTTTTGTTTCTCAGTCTTTGGTGCAGGTTCAGCCCGGTGTGGACATCATCCGGACAAACCTGGAATTTCTCCAAGAGCAGTTCAACAGCATTGCTGCTCACGTGTTGCACTGCACAGGTCAGGGGCGGGCATGCGGGGTCACGGGCATCAGGGGTGTCAGAGGCGCAGGGCTGCCGGGTGCCAGCGTCCCCTCCTCACATCTTGCCCTCAGACAGTGGATTTGGGGCCCGTTTGCTGGAGTTGTGTAACCAGGGCCTATTTGAATGCCTGGCCCTCAACCTGCACTGCTTGGGGGGACAGCAGATGGAACTCGCCGCAGTCATCAACGGCCGAATTGTAAGCCCCATCCAGCCCCCACCGATCTCCAGCCTTTTGTTTTCTAAGGGTTCCATTCTCTCTGCTGTCCTGCAGTTGTTGTTTTGTTTTTGTTCTCCAAACTGTTATCCTTTACTCTTTAATACCTTTTAAAAGCTGGTTGAAGATGTTGTGTTCCAAGGCTGCTTTCTGCCCTCAGCGTCGCATGTCTCGTGGGGTGAACCCATCCTTGGTGAGCTGGCTGACCACTATGATGGGACTGAGGCTTCAGGTGGTTCTGGAGCACATGCCCGTGGGCCCTGATGCCATCCTCAGATATGTTCGCAGGGTCGGTGATCCCCCCCAGGTAAGGGCCCCGATGGGCTATGGGGTCTGGGGACTTGAGGGAACTGGAGAGGCCTGAGAGGGCCTTTTGTGTTCTCCTCTTCTGTCCAATTTCATAGCAACTTCCTGAGGAGCCAATGGAAGTTCAGGGATCAGAGAGAACTTCCCCTGAGCCTCAGGTACCAGGGAGAGGTGGAGAGGCTGGATAACTGGGAGTGGAGGGCTGCAAGTGGAAGGGCTGGAGGCTAGGGATGCTCAAGCCCGCATCTTCCTGCTGACCCGCAGCGGGAGAATGCCTCCCCGGCTCCAGGCACTACGGCAGAAGAGGCCATGTCCCGAGGGCCACCTCCTGCTCCCGAGGGCGGCGGCTCCCGTGATGAGCAGGATGGAGCTTCAACTGAGACAGAACCTTGGGCAGCTGCAGTCCCCCCAGTGAGTGTCCGGAGGTGAGCTGGGAGGCCAAGGGCAGCTGGAAGTTGTGCTAGTTTCTCCTCATCTTCTCCCTCCCCAGGAGTGGGTCCCGATTATCCAGCAGGACATTCAGAGCCAGCGGAAGGTGAAGCCGCAGCCCCCCTTGAGCGACGCCTACCTCAGTGGTATGCCTGCCAAGAGACGTAAGGTTGGTCTGCCTCTTCCCTGAGGAGCTCTCTTTATCCCAGTTCCCTTGTCGTGTTCAGAATCAAACTAGTTAGAGCTGGAAGGAATTCTTCCTACTTTCGTCCTGTCGCTGAGCGGACGAGGAAGCCTTCCTGGGACTGGACTTGCTCACAGAGGCAGAGGCGGCAGCGCCCATCACGCTAGCGTGTGCCGGCACTATTGTCCTCCCTGGGCCACCTGACCCCTATGTGGCTAGGGCCCATTTCCTCAAGGTGGGCTTCCGCTCGTGGACTGACTAGCTCTGAGTGCTGGATGGCTCGACTCCTCCTGCCCCTCCTGTTTTGAAGAGCAAGGTTGGCACATGCCATGCCCTCTCAGCCAGAGCCAGTTAAAGCTAGGAAGGCATTGGTGTAGTCAGAGTCACCTGCGGGCTAGTTCCCTTCTCTCTGCTAGCCTAGAAACTCAGTGGTTGGCTCCTGGAAAGGGTGAGTTGGGTGGTGGCACTGGATCTGACGTTGATCCTCTTTTCCCTCCCGACCCCCTGTCCCCCAGACGATGCAGGGTGAGGGCCCCCAGCTGCTTCTCTCAGAGGCCGTGAGCCGGGCAGCTAAGGCAGCCGGAGCTCGGCCCCTGACGAGCCCCGAGAGCCTGAGCCGGGACCTGGAGGCACCAGAGGTTCAGGAGAGCTACAGGCAGCAGGTGCCCCCACCTTGAAGCAGAATAGGGATGGTCTAGTGGGAGGGGTCGGGCTAGGGCCCCTCTTCTCTGATCCCTTCAGAGATGCACTGGTCAGTCTGGGGCTACTACTTGATGTTTTTAAAGAGTTTTTCCCTAGTGGCATCTGGGAAGGCTCAGTGATGCCATTATTGGGCTCCTGACAGTGTGGCTGGTGGGAAGTGCTAGCTCCTAAGGGATGGCCTTGCGTGCTTGGTGGGATCCTAGGGCCTTGGCCAATGCCTCTCCAACCTACTTGCTCTCTCTCTCTAGCTCCGGGCTGATATACAAAAGCGACTGCAGGAAGACCCCAACTACAGCCCCCAGCGCTTCCCTAATGCCCACCGGGCCTTTGCTGATGATCCCTAGTTCTTTGCTCTATGGCCCTCCCTCACCAGGGGACCATTTCCCCCATCTTCCTTCACAGTATTTAAGAAATAAAAGTCAGATTTTCCTGGCTCTTGTGTTTCTAAGTTTTCTTTTTTTTTTTAAAGATTTTTATTTATTTGGCAGAGAGAGGCACGCCAGCAGGGGAAGTGGGTGAGGGAGCAGCAGACTTTCCTGCAGAGCAGGGAGCCCAATGTGGGGCTTGATCCCAGGATTCTGGGATCATGACCCGAATCAAAGGCAGACACTTTAACAACTGAACCACCACCCAGGTACCCCTCTAAGTTGTCTTTAAGTGTAAGTACTTTCTGCCTTCCTTGAGCTTGTTTAAAATGAATAGTTCCTAGGAACCCAGCCATAGAAGACTTTTAACCTTCCCAGGCAAGCAGCCACACACTACCACATTTTACTCTTCACGTGGCACAATGCTAAAATGAAGCCTGGTGACGGTGATCACACACAGCATTTTACATGTAAATGAAAGAAGTTCAGAGGTGGACGAAACCTATTTCTTGGCTAGCATAGGGCTCTCAAACTAGCCAGTAAAAAACCCATTTAATTTCCAAGCAGCTGCAGACCTAAATACAGTCTTGGCCTGCTAGACAAGTTCGACAGTGGTGGCACTCCTATGCCGAGTTCGATGGGCCTCCTGTTCATGTGCTTGAATGCAGAGTCCACAAGACAGCTTTAAAGGCATGTCCTCTCAAGTCTGTAGCAGGGACCAAAACGAATCAAGGCTGTACTCTTTGAGAGATGCAGTTGCAGACCCCTCCCCATTTGCTAGCTTAGTGCTGGACCAATAGAACGTGGTCGAAGGTGTGCTAAAGCCAGGCCATTATACTTCAAAGCTTCCACCAGGACCTCTTGGGACACTAACTCAGGGACTTAGGAGGCCTCATGACTCTGCTACTTTGCAGGACAAGCCAGAGACACTGGCGGACAATCCAGTGGGGTTCTACCTTCTAGATGTACCACCAGAAGCCCCAGACAGATGGGAGCAGGCCAACTGTCAGCTCCAGACTGATAGTCAACAGACCTCCCACACTGGCCCAGAAATGAATTTGCCCAGGGGAGACCAGCTCTTAACTCCCAGCCAGTAAGACTTCAATATACAACTGAACGGTCAAATTTGAGGTAGCTTGTTATGACAGATAACTGGGGTTAAGTAAATTCCCTAAAACCACGCCACAGATCCCTTGGCACTATACTGCTACAAGAGACTGCAAACAACCAACCCATCCCCAAAATCATTTCAGAAACATTTTTTAATCCTTTTATTATTCTTTTTTAACAAACGGCCCCAGGGATAGGGGACCAGGGGAGGGGGGTGGAGGGGAAGCGAGGCCCCAGCCCCACAACCCCTCCCCACCCACCCCTTTCCCCCTTATATATTTATAATCTATATACAAGCCCCGGGGGGTGGGGGGCAAGGGGAACTCCCTCAGCGGGGTGGGGGCAACCCAGGCTCCTTGTCCCCTCGGGACCCAGGCTCCTCTGCCCGCCGAGAAGGCCCCTCTCGAGAAGGTGGCCCCGTCCGCTCCCAGGGCTTCGGCATCCAGCGCAGGGCATCTGGTGGGGAGGCCTAGGGGACAGTACACAGGCAAAGATAAGTCATACTGGGAGGCCAAGGATGGAAAGACAAGAACTCAGGTGGTTAAAACTCTTGGATTTAGACTTGGGGGCACAGGGGTCTCTCCCTTCACCTGCTGGTAGAGGTCTATGCGCTGGGTGCGGAAGACTCCGCTGTAGGTAGAAGGCGGGGCCTTGAGACGGGAATTCAGGCCAGAGAAAGACCTACAGGAGGAAGGGTGTTTAAGGCAAGCATGACACCTGCTCCTCGGTCCCCTAAGTAAGAAAGCCCTTAAGGATGGGCAATCTGCATCCCCACTCCCTCTTCTTGCCTTCCAGCTGGGGGAGTACGTGACGACCCAGGTCCCCCAAGGTTGCTGCTGCTCAGTTTCCGATAATCCTGGAACGGCTTTAGTTCCACTGGGTGCAGCTGAAGGAAAAAAAATTCATGAGCCTCCTGCCTCTCAACCCAATTCCTCTTGCAATACTGAATCCCTACCCCTAGCTCTTGGGAGATCCCTAGCCTTTCAGTTCCTGTACCTTACCTCTGCTCGCCCCAAGCTAGGGGGTAAAGGTCTGGCAGGTGAAGGCAGCACCCGAGTAGCAGGAGCAGGTGGGGGCCGCACAGCCAGGCTGGGGGGCTGCAGAGCAGGGCCCACAGGTAAAAGAGAAAGAGGTGGTGGGGCAGGAGGTGGCACTGGTGGCAGGGAGCCAAAGTTCACCACAGGCAGCTGTGAGTCCACCATAGGTAGAAGCATCTATGGTAAGAAACATGGGGGGGCGGGGAGGGAAGGCAGGGAAGAATGTCAGGAAACCACAAATACAATAAGACAAACAAATAAGCCAGAGGCTGGATAGAGAAGTAGAATGAAGGGCAAGAGACATGACAAAAAGTACCTGCTGGGCAGGGGCCCCTGAGGGGAGGAAGCCACTTTGGCCACCAGGTTGCAGAGGAGTAGAATAAAAATCTGAGGGGGATGGCAGATCCTGGCGCACCTGTTGGGTACCATAGGGACCAATGTCAACTCCCCCAAAAACATTCCCTCCCTTCCAACTCCTGAAGCCCAGCACCTACCCACTTCTCACCTGAAGCAAGGGTGGATCGGGCAATGGGCTGGGGCAGAAAGCTGGAGAGTAAAGGAAGGAAGGTGGAGGGTACAGGATTCCTCCAGCTGGCAACTTCCCCAGCTCTGTTGCTTGCAGTGCAGAGAAATCCAAAAACTGGCCCTTGACAGCTACCCCGGAAAGCAGTGCCGAGGGGGGCGCTGGGCCAGGGGGGAGGTACAGGGGCTGTGATCTGGAAAGGGAAGACAAAGATAAATAAATTACAAAAAAAAAAATTCAGGTGCAGTGGAGGAATCAGGAAACCAGAATCATTTTACTCATTTGTTCTGAGCTAAGTCTACCAGCTCTTGGTACCCTTTGAAACAGGTCTTCCCCTTCCCTCCCACGAAACACAGTTCTCCTCTTTCCTTCTGAGATCAACAGGAATCTAGTCTTACCTATAAGGGTGAAGAGAGGGTGTCCCAGGGCGGAAGCCTCCGTTGTTGGGATGTAACTGAGAGTCTATGGCTCCCCCCGAGACCTGCAGGAGGGCAAGGCTGGAATAGCTCCAGTTTTTCTGGTCAAGAAAAGATCGCCCACCCCACCTACTATAGTAAAAGCAAGGAGAAAAACGAAATCACAAATAATGATGGTTTACAACTACATGAATTGAAAAGGCTGAACTGTGAGGGAGAGCAGGCAGAAGGGGGTCACAGGACAGGATGCAGGACCTACCTGTGAACTGGGAGGCCCAGGGCTGCCGTAGAAGACCTCAGGGTATAAGCGCTGGCCTGAGGAGCTGGGCTCTGGGCCACAGTGCCCAGAACCCAGGTTCTTCGACTGTGGCTCAGCTGAGGCAGAAGAACTGGGGAGCAGCTCCCAGTCTCGGGTTATGGGGATGGCCTGTAAAGAAGCCTGGTTAGGAGCACTATCGGCTTCCTGGACGTCCAGGTCACACCCAGACATTTTCTCCAGAAACTGAAAACTTTTCCACCAAACCCTCCCACTCACCTCAGTGACTGATGCTGCTAGCTCCTTCTCTGCTTTTAAACTGTCTCCGACCACTAGGCGCAGGTCTGAGTCCTATGGTAGTGACACAGGGGAGATGGTCCCGTGACTCAAGATGTGTATCCTCCACATCCCACCTCCAGTCCTTTCCTTCTCTCCACCCACCTCGATACTCAGATCCTGCCCACGCATACCTTGTCACTGGTGCCAAACTGGACGGGGGGGCCAGATCGATGGGATGGCCGGAGGGAGCCAGGCTCTGGGCCTCGTTCTGTCCGCTGCAATCGTTCTGTGCCAATGGGGCCGGGGGGGAGAGGCTGCTCCCGGGGCAGCTCCTGGGTTGGGGAAGTAAAAGGAAGCCCATATGAAGAAATGCCCAGAACACAAAAGCACAGGGAAGGAAGAGGCAAACGTAGGGCCAAAGTCAGAATCCCAGAAACATTCCTCTTATCTTTTCTTGGTCTTTTACCTTTCTGTCCCCATCATGGGGAGCAGGTGGCCGTCTCCTAGGAGGTTCAGAGGGTTCAGAGCCAGGTGGACCCTCACCAGGAACAGCATTCAGGGGTGAGGGGCCTCCAGGCCGCTTGGGAGTCCCCTCTGCTGCCCCCTTGAGTCCTCCATCAGGGGAACTTCGTTGGCTGCAAGGACCTGATGACACCTGAGAGTCCCCACTCAGGTCCACCCCACTGTCAGACTGACTCATCTGAAAGGAGTAGAGAGAAGCAGTTAGTTAAGTCAAGGTAGAAAACAACCCAATACCTCACTGATGCTTACAAACACACAAACTGAACAAAGAAAAGAACTACGGGAGTGAGTAACCCCAGACAACACAGAGCAGATAGGGAAGAATCCCAGCCCAAACGCTCCCTCCCATCGTCACTAACCTCAGTTCCAGCCGCGTCCTCAAAAGGGCTCAGGGGTTCCATCCACGGCTCCATGGAGCCAGGCCGGTAACACTTCCGGGTAGTGGCTGGCAAGACCACCAGACAGCAGAGGTGAGAGACTGTCCTGAGACCACCCTGCCCTCTCAGCCCTCTGACACAGCCCTTCCCACCTCACCCTCAGGCTTACTCACCAGTATGTAAACGGTTCCAGATGTGAGGAGTCAGGGCCTCTGTCCCTGCGTCTCTGCATTCTCCCTGAGGCCCTGGGCCCTCGGGCTTTGGGCCCAAGAATCCAGAGCTATGAGAAGGCGGCAAAGATTCCTAAAGGTGAGAAAGGCCAGAAGTAACGCATGAATACGGTGGGAACTGGGGACTGGAAGAGGCTGGGCCAGAGTGTGGGGCAAAAAAGGTGACAAGCAGTGACTACTGAGAATTTGGGATGAAGACACAATGATGAAAAAAGGAAAATGGAGAAAATATAATGAGAACCTTTAAGAGTAAGAGCAGTGAACCACAACCTCAAGCTCCATCCCTCACCTCCTGCAGCAGCTCTGGTTTTCTGGGAGGCCGCTCCCGCCGTTTTGTGGGAAAGGAATTAACCCCAGCCGAGTCCCGGGGAGTCCCGCTCACCCCCCTCACCATCAGCCCTGGCTCCTCAAAGTGGGGGTCTAGGGAAAAGGGAAAAGCCATCAGCATCTGCTTTGCTCCATCACCGACCCTAGCTTTTCCCGTCAGCCCACCTCCCAATCCTTCCACCCTTGCTCAGTGCAGACACCCAGCTTCAGGGTCCCAAGGCCGGACTCTTCCCCCTCTGCTACCTGACCTTCTCTGGGGATGGAGACCTTCCCACACATAGCCCCTCCAGCTTACCCGAACTGACGTTGTTGTTGTTGTTGGCCCTCTGAGGGTCATAACGGGTTGGGGGCCGAGGGGAGGGGCCTTGAGGGGTTTGGGGAGGCCCAGGCTTGGGCCTTGGGTGCCCCCCTGGTGCAGCTGCACTCCCTTGGCGGCTGCTGAGTTGGGCCAGAGCCTGTTGGATGCCAGCAGGGTTGCTGTGGATAACTTGGTCCAGGCGGAAGACAGCAGAACTGCTGGGTGGTGGGGGAGGCAGAGGAAGCCCCGGGGGCCGCTCCTCAGGAGGTCGGCTGAAGAAAACAAGAGCATCAGCTCTAATATTCCCGGAATTAACACCTTCCCTACCAGTCCAGTCTTCCAACCTCCCACCCCCTTCCCCGCTAAAATCCAGGTGCTTCCCTCTAACGAATTCTATGTGTAAGCGAAAAGTAAATAAAGCGAAGAGTGAACACATGCATGCTCCTGACTTGATCAGTTACCACTTTCCAGTTACCTTCCCTAGACATGGCTGTTTGAGGCCTAGCAGGCTGTGCCTTTAGACCTCAAACTCCACGGCACCCAACTCCCTTTCCTTCAGGTTCTCTTCCCTCCCCCATGGTTTAACCTTAAGACGTCCCTACCCACCTCCTGTTCTTGGGAGATGGCCAGCTCCTCTTGTCCCCTCGCCCTGGGCCGGTCCTCCCTCCAGGTCCCCCACCACCTCCGCCACTGCTGCTGCCACCACTGCCAGCCTTGCTGCCTGGGCGCCGATTCTGCCTTTCCATGCCTGGCCTCTGACTTGAGAAGCTCCGCTTGCTCAAATCCTTGGCTCTCTGGCTCAGATCTCCACGGGACATGGCCGAGATGCCTGGTCCAGTTCCACCTCCACCGCCCCCAGGAGTTCCCACAGCTTTCGGGGCCAGCAGTGCTGGTGGGGGAGCCTCCTTGTCCCCCCGGCGCTCACTGGCAAAGTCGCTGCTCTCTGATGCAGTCTCCCATTCCTCATTGGCTTGATCGGAGTTCTGGTTTGACAGATCAGGAGACTTGGCAGCTGCCCGGCGAGGGGGTGGGGGCACGGACACCGTTGTGAGTGTCTCCTCTGCTCCAGAGGTGGCAGCTGACAGGGCTAGGGAAGAGGGCTTGTCCTCAGCCCCTCTGGCAGCATTCTCCCGTTCCTGTTTCAACCTCCGGAACCGAGGCGGTTTGTCCTGCTGCTGAGCCCTCCCGTGCCGCCTTCGTCGGGGCCGCTCCCCGTCTTCCACACCTATGCCCACGTTGCTGCCTCCACTGCTGCCTCCCCGGGCCACAGGGGACAGAGGCCCTGGGATCAGCTTCTCTTTCAAAGGCTCCTTACTTGGTGGCAATGGAACTGTTGGAGGCTTCTTGGGAGCCAGGGATTTGGTGGGAGGGCTCCAGCCTGGACAAATGGGTGGAGGGGGCCGCCCGCCCCCTCGCCCCCTGCGGGATGGCACCCCTCTGGGAGTGAAGACACGCCCGCCTCGGGCAGTGTTAAAGCGGGCTGGGGCAGGTGAAGGAGGGGCTCCGGATGGTGGAGGAGCAAGAGGGACTTGGGTGAGAACTCCTTCCTTGGGCGGGGGAGCCTCCTTGTCTGAGGGGGCCAGATCGCTCTCATGGGTCTCACTGCCCGTTTCTGAGCCCCGCTGCCGCCGCCGCTTGGGGATTTCTTCATACTCCGAACCCTCGCTTCGTGTTTCGCTGGCAGTGCGGCCTCGAGGAGCAGGGGGATGGTTTGGTCCCCCTGCTCCACCTCCACGCCCATCGTCTCCCCGGAACTCTCGGTAACTGCGGAATTCTCGGCTTCGGGCTCCCCGACCCCGGCCCCCATAGGTCCCTCGAAAACCCCTCCCTCTGGCAAAATACTCGCCTCGGCCCCGCCCCCGGCAAGAGACAGGACCCACTCTTTCATAGGAGTAATCCCTTCGAAGCCTCGGGGCAGGGGAAAGATTCCCACTGGGTGGGGTCTCCTTGGGGACCCCTATCTTCCCCTTTGCTGTCTTGAGGAGGTCTGGCTTTGGAACCTTGGGGCTTTCATCGCTTTGCTCCAGCGGCTTGGGAGGCAGCTCTTCGGCTTTCGTAGGTGGTAGGGGTTTCTTTATAGGCCCAGCCCGGCGGGGAGGGGCCCCTGGTTCCTCTGGAGGGATCCCACGACGACTGCTGCCTGGGCGAGGGCCCCAGCGGGTCTCAGTGCGGGTCTCTCTGCGAGGTGGAGGGGGGCCTTGGCCTCCAACTCCGCGGGTAGGCTTTCGGCTGGCTTCTGGCCCTGTCAGCTGTGGAGTCTCCTCCTTGGGGATTTCCTTCTTGGGTGGCGGAGCTTGTATCTTGGTGGCTTCATCACTGCCTGGGGGCCAGGGGAGTGGACGGGGGCCTGGGGGAGCTGGTTCATCCAGAGGGAAGCGAGGGATTGGGGGCCCAGTGGCTCCGTTCTCAGGAAAGCCTGGATAACTGGCCAGATAGGGTGGTGGGGGAGGTACCGGAGGAGTTTCACTCCTAAAAACGGACACAGAAAAAAGTGGAAATTAAGTATCTTAGAATGAGGAAAACCAGAACCTGGTGGAGAAAGAGAACACTCTATTACCACCCCAACACTCCTCTTACATTTATTCCTGTCACCTCACCAATAATCCAAAAAACCTTTTCTCCTAACCCAAGTCCTTTCACTGGCAAATACACCCACTTTCACTACACAGACTCACCGCATCCCCTTGTCATCCTCATCGGCAGCCTGGCGCAGTGGGGAGGTAAGCGGGCGGGGATCAGTGGGTGTGGTGGTGAAGACATCTCCTACCCAGGCCAACTTTGGATCCACTGGTGGGGTGCCCCGATCCCGTAAGAGGGGAGGTGCATGGCGCTCAAACGGTTCTGAGCTTGAACCCCCACTGTCTGAGCGCTCCCGGGGAACTAAGCCTAAGAAAACAAGAGGGATGAGAAAGCTAACCCTCTCCTATGTGACAGGCCCTCCAGCTCAAGAAGCATCTCCCTAATCTACTTCTGTCAGTCATGTCATCGTCAACCCCTCCGTCTCTTATTCCCAGCAAGCCTGAGCCTGACACACTCTCCTGAAGGAGTTATCTTATCCACTCAGCTTCCCTATGAATGAATCGATGAATCCCCCCCAAGTAAATCCTGGCCAATGGAAGCCCACTGTTTCTCTCCCAAGCCATTCCTGAAATAAAGAGCAATCTCAGCACACTAAGCACATACCCTCCCTCCTTCACCCATGACCCTTCATCCCCACAATGAGATGCAGATACCCACTTCCTAGGACTGCAGGACCCTACCCACCCCTTCAAGGGCCCTTACCAGAGGGATGCACACCAGGAGGGTAGAAGTCGAGAGGAGGCCGGCCCTGGAGGAGCCGGGGGTCCACATAAGGAGGTATCATCATCCAGCGCGGATCAAAGTTCATTGGGGGCATGGGTGGGGGTCGGCCCAGAGCACCTGGGTACAGGGCCTTGGGGGGTGGTGGCGGAGCCTGTGGAGTTGGCACAGCCCCCATGGTCACAGGTTGTGGTGGTGACGGCGGTACCGGAGCAGGTGGGGCGGAACCCTGTTGATGCTGCTGCCACTGCTGCTGTTGCTTCAAAAGCTGCTCCTGGTGAAGGACAACAGAGAAAACAAGAGAGGCATTAAAGCCCCTGTCTCACCCCCAGCAGAAAACAAGCCCAGAAACAAACTTTAACACACAGACTTGACAGATACTATGACTAGATGGACAACAGGGTGACACACCAGAGACAGCAGTGGTAGAAGGACCCGGAAGTCACCTTCCAAATGGGGTACAAGTAGAAGCCAGGGAAGGAAACCGCTCTTACCAGGGGAAAAAAGATCTCACCTGCTGCTGCCGCTGGAAACGCGGTGGCAACGACTTCTGGTATTTGGGGTAGCCCAAGCCCTGGCTAGGGGGCTGCCGAGTGGGACCAACCCCATCACCCTTGGGTTCCACCTTTAGAGCCGGGGTCATGGCAGGAGAGGGAACTTCTTCTGGTTGTTCAGAACCCTCTTTTGAGGGCAGTTGGGGCTCCACTGCATTGAAAAAAGATAATCATCAGAGTGACCTCGTCCCCCGAGAGACCTACCATGAACAGCCCCAAGTGCTCCACTCTCACCTCTAGCACCCCCCCCTAAAGAAGAGCCAATGATGGTAGCAGGAACTGCCCAGAAAACCACCAAACCAACAGATCCTGTCTCAGTCTCACTCCATGCTGAGCAGGTCGCTGCTTATCCTGAAGCTCAGGTAGTAAAACCTCTCCCATCTCAGATATCCATACCCCTTTTTCCTCCACCAGTGATGAAGGAGTTCTGATTAACTGAAACCACTGCCTTCTACTTCATTTTCTCATCCTTACCACCTGCGCCCTCAGCCCCAACAGAGAAAAAAAAAAGACACCCCTGAGTACCCTATCCCCATTTCCATACCTGGGCTGGCTTCGAAGCTACCACTGCTGGTGCTACTGGTACTGCCGCCACCACTCACCAGGGTGGGAGCTGGAGCCACACCTGGAGTGGGGGCGGACTGGGCAGGAGGAGACTGTGTTGGCTCTTCTGGTTCTTTCTCTGGTGTTGGGGCTGGTGCTGGAGGAGGAGCTGGAGGTGCAGAAAGTTCTTTAGGGATGGCAGGTGGCGGAGCTGGGGCAGGAGGGGCAGCGGGTGGGACAGCAGGCTCTGCTTTGAGCCGCTTGTCAGGCGCCCCAAACTTCTCATCAAGCCGCTTCAGCTTTTCCGCGCAGGCTGCCCGGCGCTCCTCCTGCATGCGACGCTCTTCCTCTTCTCGCCGGCGCCGGGCCCGCTCCACAGCCAGGGAGATCTCAGATGAAGATTGTTTACGCCGCTGCCGCCAGGCCTCATCCTCGTCTTCGGGTGCTGGGGGCTTGCAGGGAGGGCCCCCCCGATCCTGTCAATGGGCAGACCCGGCAGGGCCAGAGGTGTCAGTCGTCAGATTTCTTATCTTTTTCCACAGACTGACCAACTGTCTCTAGCTGTGGGGGCAGGCACCGGTCTTGGGTTGGTGGCCTCTTTGGGTAGGGACAAACGCATCCTAATCTTGTTTCCTCTCTCCTTTCAGAGACCCGAACACCCAGGCCTCCTCGTTCTTCCTCACTAGCATCCCATTTCTTTTAACCCAGACTCCCCTAACACCAAAGATGTTCCAGAGAAGCTCTAGATGCTTTTCACAGATGCTCCGCTGCTCTACACTTCCTGTAGCCCATTCCTGACCCTCCCCCCAGCTTCCTCTATTACTAGTGTTTTAATTTCTCAGCGGACACTCATCTCCCACAACTGACCCTTCTCAACCCCTCATTGTAGACACTCACTGGGTAGTCCCCAGGGGGGCCCCAGTTCCCGGCGGGGCCCCGGTGAGGTGGGGGTGGGGGAGGCTTTGGGGCAGGAGGCCCCGGCTCTGTCTCTGGAGGCCGAGAGGTCTCTGCCCAGGCCGTCTTGGGAGGGGGCGGTTCGGTGCCGGGGGAGTTGCCCTTTTTGCCATCTGCGTCAGGGGGCCGTTCCTCACCAGCAGCTGACTGGGACTCCTTGCTGTGAGCAGACCAACAGTGGAATTAAAATCAGCTGGAAACCAGCTCCTTTAAGAGGATATTACTGCGAGAGAAACAGCCCCCAACTCACTGGCCCTCAGCTCCCTCCTCATCGGAGTCTCGCCCGTCTTCCTCATCACTGAACTTGAGTTTTTCAGTGTAGTCGACCTCTTCGTGGGCCCCTGTGGGGAGAAGTGAAAAGCAGTATCTCAAGCGTTCTGCTCCCCAATCTCAGATAACTTCTGGAACACAGGACAGGGTCTGGTATTATATAATGCAATGCACTCCCAACACCAGGCCCTCTCTGCGTGAAGCCACACTGTGAGGCCTGGCATTCCCATACCTCTCGGTTCTGTACCAGAACTTGGCTTTCTGCCATCTGTCTCCCCTACCCTTCAGCGTCTCCTTTTCTCCCACACAGTTTCACCCACACAATCCCCTATTTACTCATCAGATTTTGACTTTTGAGACCAAAAGGCTTCATCTTTCATATGCACTAACCTGCCCAACCATCATCATTTTCCTGGTCCAACTGGTCAAACTCTTTGAGGTTATCCTCTTTAAGAATCGAGGGCCGACCTACAGGCTCTACAAGGCGCATCGGCGGCCCTGAACCACGAGGGCCTGCCACACGGGGGAAACGGCTGCGTGTAAAACGATAAATGGGAGAGAGTGTGTTGAAGATGGCATGTTGTAGAATCACATACAAGACACAGCCTCTGGTCCAGAAGACCATCTCCCTAAGAGGCTTCCCCTGTCCCCAACCAGAAACCCAGACCTGGATTACTCACCTAGGCCCATCAGGAGTAGGGTATCGGTAAGGCCCCTGGGGTCCATAGGGCGGAGGGAACGGGAGATATGGGGGATACATCTGCAAAATGGTCCAACAGCAGATGCTCAGAGGAACAAATATGCAACCAGATCCCTAAACCTATACTTCCCTCTGTTATAGGTCCCATCTTTCTTTCTGTCCCCTCCAAAGATTCAGTCCTAGTTGCTAACTCTCTAGCTTCAAGTGCAACCACTCCAAAACAAGATAGGCAAACTCACGAAGGGCGGCATCATTCCGCGGTAGGGAGGGAACTGGGGTGGGCCCGAAGGCTGTAGCGCCCCCCGGGGATCATGGCTGTGATGAAGTTTGGAGTCTGGGCCCTCCAGCTCATCAGGGCCACGCCCACCTCCGTCCCTCCAAGTTGTAGAATCTGTATTTTGGAAAAGGCAGAGAAGAAACATAGCTAAAAATGATGGGGAAGGTGAATAAGTCAGAACTTAGCTCTGAGATGGAGTAAGGTACCATTCTGGCCAAAATAAAACCAACCACTCACCCACCCACCCAACTCACAAATGGCAACCACTCACTTTGGGGGCGGAGGCTTGGTCCGGGCCCAGACGACTGTTCGGCAGACTCCCTTTCCTTGGCAGCCTTGTCCTGGTCGCCAGCCGCCTGCAGGGTCGGAAATTCCTCTCGAGAGAATCGTGACAGTAGGCTTGATGCCCTTCCACCTATTGGGGTACAGAGTAGCAGACCAAAAAATACCAAAAACCAAAAAACCATGTTTACTGAGAATGTACTACAAAACTCTGAAGGTTCTGATAATACCAGATCACCAAATCCCTGCTTTCAAACTCACCCCCTATACACTGCGTACTCATTCCCTAATAAACAAGGTCAGTTCTGGGACACCCCCTCAGCCTCACGTAAGACAGAAACGAACTTGCTCACATGGCCAGTGAAACTGAATATAGGGCCCAAAATTTAACCGGAGAACCTAGAATATTTTGCTAAAGGTACAGTGCAAGGCTCCTACCTACTACAGCCCACAGAACAAGCTCCCTAAGCAGCCCTGCACTCACCATCTCCATGTGCTCCATGGGTGACGCTGGCTTGTGCCCAGGACTTTACCCCGCTTGGAACCGAAGGAGTGTTCTGGGGAAGCAGAGAAATAATAAATGGTGATGTGGGTGGTGGAACTACAAACCATTCTTGCCCCCAGCCCTTCAATACCACCCCGTTCTTCACATACCTCGGGGGCTGCTGGGGGTCGTTTCTGTTGGTTGGAGGCAGGCGTCTGTGAAGCCGGCAGTGGCTGCGATTCCGGCGGCTGAGCGGTTGAGGCATCGGAACTAAGGGGATGGTAGGACAGGAAGGTTATCCAGGACCTGTGATGCCTCCCCTACTTGTCCAACTGGTGGAGGACAGGAAGTGAACCCAAGCCCATTTGTTACTATTCACAAGCACTTGCGACAAAACGCTATAATTTAGTCACCCCGCATAGGCTATCACGTTTGTTGATCCCTTCCATCTACCTTACAGAAAGCTGAAAGTGTTATTCCTTAGTCCTCTAACAGGAGCCCTGGAATAACCAAGAAGGGGGCTCCCTTGGTCTCTGGATCTTACGTGGCTGGGACAGATCAAGCCCCAGCCCATTCTGAAGTTCAGTCAAAATAGTTATTACTCTAGGTCCCCCAAACCTCTGTCTACCTCTTGGGGTCGGACTGCTCCTGTTTGCTTGCCCATCCTGTTCCGTCTTTCGGCACTAGTGAGACATTGGGGTCATTGCCTTTGTTCTCGGCTTTCAGGCTTGGAAGGTTGGCTGGGGGTGGCATACGCCGGGCAATGGCAACTTTCCCAAGACTCTGCAGGCCATGGCGTGGGGCAACTGGAGAAAAGACAGAAGAGGGTGAAGAACGCCCCACATGGGCAATCAGACAGCTTCCTACCCTAAGACCCATTTGTATCACCTCAATGTCCTATTACCAAATTTCTTTTAGAAACCATTCCTGGGCGCCTGGGTGGCTCAGTGGGTTAAAGCCGCTGCCTTCGGCTCAGGTCATGATCCCAGGGTCCTGGGATCGAGGCCCACGTCGGGCTCTCTGCTCAGCGGGGAGCCTGCTTCCTCCTCTCTCCTCTCTCTCTGCCTGCCTCTCTGCCTACTTGTAATCTCTCTCTCTGTGTGTCAAATGAATAAAAAAAAAAAAAAAAAATCTTTAGAAACCATTCCTTCCGGGCGCCTGGGTGGCTCAGTGGGTTAAAGCCTCTGCTTTCGGCTCAGGTCATGATCTCGGCGTCCTGGGATCGAGGCCCGCATCGGGCTCTCTGCTCAGCAGGGAGCCTGCTTCCTCCTCTCCCTGTCTCTCTGCCTACTTGTAATCTCTCTCTCTGTGTCAAATAAATAAATAAAATCTTAAAAAAAAAAACAAACCATTTCTTCCTTTGCCCTTAGCAATCTTTGAAATTCCACTGGAAACACGAAGATGCATTACACTTGACGCTTCTTTGTCGGATGGTTCATCTTGAGCCTGCAAGGAGCAAGCTGGCCCCAGACTTCTCCAAGTCCACATTTCTTTGCCTCCAATTCTTACGTGTCCAAAGACAGGGAACTACAGACACGCCTTTGTAGGAGGGTCACTGGTGTTCATCCAAAGCCCAACGTTCGCTATGGGTCCCAAAATAAGTTGGGAAGTATCTAGTGTTCCTCTAATCTTTTAATACTTGTACTATAACCATTTCCCTTCAAAGAGCTTTAAAATGTATGCCCCATTCATGCCCAGCCTCTAAGAATTAGGAACATCTTGGCAGGACCCTCACCAGCGGGTTTCTGGATCTCTAAGGACTTGCCCTTATACGTATCAAACAGGTTGAGCGAGGAATACTTCTTTCCATCCTTCCCCTTGGCAGTCGGCCCCGAGCGATCGGACATTGCGCTGGAAGCTCATTGAGTACGTTGGGTCCTGCAGGCACCTCCCCCAAAACGTGCCGGAGCCTGTGAGCCAGACACCAAGTGTTTCAGTCTGCTCCCTTTACTGACTCCAAGAGAAACCTAGATGCTCCTTTGCATTTTCATTAGGGGCCCGGACACTTGGCCCTCTGATGTCTTTTCCTCTAGCCTGTTCATACTGTCCCTTTAAGCAACTCCCACAGAACCCAAATGCCATGGTCCCTCTTCCCCCCAGACACCTCTTGCCAAGGAAATCTAAATAAAAAATCTAGTATCCTCCTGGTAGTAGACACACACTTCCTTTTGTGCCAGTCTATAAAGGGCAGCCACTTCTTCATTATCCCAAGTAAGAATCTCCCTCCACAAAAAGCGTCCGAGACGTACGATAAAACACGGCAAGTCCCAACCCCAGAGAAAACCAGAAAGAGGCATACAGCTCCATCCTGCAAGGAACAGAGCTTTAAATCCCTGACTTATTAGACACCAGCTCCCTAACTGTGCCCCAGGTTCCTTTCCCAGCAGTCTCACTCCCATCTGGGGAGGTCTGCACGAAGGTTATCCTGGGAGTTTAATGATTTTATGAGCCTGCTCAGCCAGACTGGGGGCTGGTGCCAGATAATTCCTCATGGAATTGGGGCTCTACATACTCCCAAGCTACAAAACTCTAAGTATTTGGAATATTCACCCCATTTTTTCCTATACTTGACCCCATCCCAGCTCCTGGAAAAAAAATCTGGTCTCCAGATGAAAACACTGGTGGGCTCTGGCTTACCCTATGCAGATGTGAGAAAAACAAAACATTATGGAGCCACCTCAAGCACACTCTGCAACCATGGGGCCAAAGCCAGAACGAACTTCATTTTCCAATCCTCAGTAAGAATGTTCATCAGCAGTCATTTCTTTCCCCAGTATCCCTTCCTCCCCAAGCAGGCCAAACTCTGCATTGTCAGTGGGTTCCTGAGCGACCAGGCATTCATTTATAGGAAGGAATGGCGTACAGGAAAGAGATGGGAGGTGGTGGGAAATCCAGGCAGGCCCACGATAAAAACTGGGTAAAATCAGGATGAAAACCAGGGAAAACTTTAACACAGGTAAGATGAAGGAATGGGGGTTGCCCTATCAGTGTTTAAAGACTTCAATCTTTGAAAAATAAATACATTTAAAAAAAGGGAATAGACAAATAGTGGACCAACACTAATAAAAGACGGTTAACACGAAAGCAGGTGGAAAATAATACACTTACCCAGAAAAGGTAAAGAAAAGATAGAGAGCAAAGTAAGAGGGCAATGTCAAGAGACCTAAGAAAAAAAAAGGGGGGACTGAGACAGAGGAGAAAAGAAACAGGAAAAATGAAAAAGCAGAAAAAGACTGAAGAACATAGAAAGCAAAGATGTAGGATAAAAAGCAAGGTTCCAGGGTGGGAGTGACTGGATGCCAAGAGGGGCGTCAAGAATGAGGAACCCAAGCACTGGGTGATGGGAGGGTGGCCCAATATGGAGGAAAGGAGACTCCGAGGATCCGCGGGCGCGGCCCACCCCAGAGGGGCGGCGGGGAAGGGGACCCACAGATTGGGGTGAAGAGGCCAAGAGCGCAGCTGAGGGTGGGGAGTTAGGGGCCCAGGAGAGGGGATCGCCCCATGAAGCCAAGAATGTGGGTAGTTAAAGGCAGGCCACAGACTCTGTGTGAGGGGGTTGGAGGTGCGGGTACCAAGCTGGGGTATCAGAGGGGGAGGGGCAGGCAGGCCCCGGCAGCAGGAGGACAAAATGGCGGCGGCTAATGGCAGCT
>LNAC01000697.1:184001-204691 GCA_002007465.1 Ailurus styani | reverse complement strand
CCTTTTACTTTTTTTTTTTTTTAAAGATTTTATTTATTTATTTGACACAGAAAGGGATAGATTACAAATAGGCAGAGAGCCAGGCAGAGAGAGAGGAGAGAGGAGGAAGCAGGCTCCCCGCTGAGCAGAGAGCCCGATGCGGGCCTTGATCCCACAACCCTGGGATCATGACCTGAGCCGAAGGCAGAGGCTTTAACCCACTGAGCCACCCAGGCGCCCTCCTCTTGGTTTTCTAACAGACCATTTCAAATTCAGTATGTCCAAAACCAAACATTTGATCTCCAGACCCTCAGAATTTGCTCTCTCTACAGCCTTCATCATTTTAGCTGATGGCAATTTAAAAATTATAGTTAAGGTAAAAACCCTGGAATCCCCAAAGACTCGCTTCTTTATTTCACCCCCCACTTTCAATCAGACAGGAACTCCTGTCTTGAGAAAATATCCAGAATCCAGCCAATTCACGTACATTGCTTGCACCTTGATCTCTCACCTGGGTTATAGTGACAGCCTCCTAACTTGTCTTTAGTCTGCCCCTGCCCCTACTGCCTGTTCTCTGCACTGCAGCCAGAGTGGGCCTTTTCTCAAAGCAGGCCTCAAAGGACTCCCTTGCTCAAAGTCTACAATGCCTTTCAGTTTCTCTCAAAGTCCTTAGGGTGGCCTAAAAGACCCTAAATGAGTTGGCCCCCTGATTTTATCACTTTCCCTACTTCTGCCTCTCATCTTGGAGCTGTTTTGCTTCTCTTTCCTCTGCCAAGTTGACTCTTCCCCCCAAAACCCACGACCCTCACTCCTTTACCTCCATGAGGTCTTTGTTCATTGTTGGTCATCTTCTCAATGAGGCCTACCCTGATTACGCATTCAAAATTTTAATCTTCCCTGACCATCCCATTACCCTCGATCCCCTTTAAACTGCTCTACTTTTTCTTCTAACATCATATAAATTTTAAATTATAGTTATTGTTTGTTGTCTGTCCTCTTCCTACACCATTTTCCACAACAGAATGTAAACTTCACAATGGCAAGGATCTCTGTTTTGTTGACTCTTATATCCCAAGCACCTAGAATAGGGAATGGCACAAGGTTGGTGCCCAATAAATGATTTTTATTATTTTTTTTAAGATTTTATTTCACAGAGAGCAAGAGATAAAGGAGAAAGAGAGAGAGAGAGCACAGGAGCAGGAGGAGGGACAGATAGAGGGAGGAGCAGGCTTCCTGCTGAGCAGAGTCCAACTCAGGGCTTGATCCAAGGACCCTGGAATCATGACCCAAGCCAAAGGCAGATGCTTAACTGATTGAGCCACCCAGGCACTGTCCCCCCCATAAATGATTCTTTAAGACTTTTTATCAAAGCATATTATATTTATTTATTTTTAATGAATTTTCACAAACTGAGCAGAACATGTAGCCAAAAATAAAACCTTAACTAGCACCATGGAAGCTGCTAAAGGGCCTCTTCCAGTCACTGCCCTCCACCAAACTTACTGCTATCCTGACTTACAACAACAACAACAAATATATATATATGTATGATTTTACTTATTTATTTGACAGAGAGAGGCACAGAGAGACAGAATACAAGCAGGGGGAGTGGGAGAGGGAGAAGCAGGCTTCCACCCAAGCGAAGAGCCTGATACGGGGCTCGATGCCAGGACCCTGGGATCATGACCTGAGCTGAAGGCAGACGCTTAACCGACTGAGCCACCCTGGCGCCCCTATAACAACATATGTTAGTTTTACCCTCTTTTGTACTTTATACAGATGGAATTGTATAGTAAGGTTTCTCCTGTGTCTGTCTTCTTTTATTCAACATTATGTTGAGGAACTTCATTCACATTGTTGCATGTAGTTGTGGTTTGTTCATTCTTGTTGCTGTATAATAATAGTCCAATGTATGAATAGAGCCCGATTTATTTATCCTGAATGAATGAATTATTTAAGCTCCAGCTCCTTTGTATCCTCCTTGGTGTCACCAGGGTTGTTGCAAAGATTAAGAGAATTAGTACACAGAAAGGATTTAGGGTGGTATACAGTAGATGCTCATTAAGTGTAGCTATTATGTTATGTTCAGATATTTTATCCAACTTTCAGTGATCTCTTCCTCATCAGAAGCACCATACAGTTACTGCGTGGCACTTTTTAGGAGGCCAGCTTGGCTTCATCACTGGGAAGAGCCAACACTCCTGTCCTTGGTACATGAAACAAGCTGGGCTAATTGGATTATCCCTTCCCAGAAAGTCAGGAAATCTGAAATAGTGGCCAGAGACTGAGGATTGCTAGAGTTAACTCATCTGGACCTGTTGGAGAAAAGGTCCAGGAATAGCCTCACTGAAGGCTTGGGAACTCTGAGGTTCCTTCCTTCCCTGGGATTGGTTTTTTAATCCTTTCTGCCATCCAAGTATTTTGTATCCCCAGTATCTGTTCTCAATATCCTCTGAATAGAAACCCCCTTTGCCTTCATTAGATTCAGTTCTACAGCTAGTCCCCTAAAAGGACCTCAATGACTCATTTAATGCTTAACTTATCAGGCGTTATAGTTTTGTGAATCCTTTACTCTATTCAGTAACATCAGTTCTTTTATCCGTCCATCTATCCATCCATCCATTCAAGTTTTAAACATCATTGAGCGCTTATGATATATCAGACACTGTAAGGTAGATCATATTGTCCTCACTTTCAGATAGAAGACTCAGAGAGGTTTAGTGATTTGTTAGGTAAACAAAGACTAGTGATGGAGAATATTGGTTCAAGATAATCCTTACTTGGGGCTCCTGGCTGGCTCAGTCAATAGAGCAGGTAACTCTTGATCTAGGGTTGTGAGTTGGAGCCTCACGTTGGGTGTAGAGATTACTTTATTTTTTTTTTTTTATTAAAGATTTTATTTATTTATTTGACACAGAGAGAGAGAGATTACAAGTAGGCAGAGAGGCAGGCAGAGAGAGAGGGAGAGGAGGAAGCAGGCTTCCTGCTGAGCAGGGAGCCCGATGCGGGCCTCGATCCCAGGACCCTGAGATCATGACCTGAGCCGAAGGCAGCGGCTTTAACCCACTGAGCCACCCAGGCGCCCTAGAGATTACTTTAAAAAAGTAAAATCTTGGGCGCCTGGGTGGCTCAGTGGGTTAAAGCCTCTGCTTTCGGCTCAGATCATGATCTCAGGGTCCTGGGATCTAGGCCCGCATCGGGCTCCCTGCTCAGCGGGGAGCCTGCTTCCCCCCCCTCTCTCTGCCTGCCTCTCTGCCTCCTGTGATCTCTCTCCCTCTGTCAAATAAGTAAATTAAAAAAAAAAATTAAAAAAAAAAGTAAAACCTTGGGTCGCCTGGGTGGCTCAGTGGGTTAAAGCCTCTGCCGTTGGCTCAGGTCATGATCCCAGGGTCCTGGGATTGAGCCCTGCATCGGGCTCCCTGCTTAGCGGGGAGCCTGCTTCCTCCTCTCTCTCCCTGCTTGTAATCTCTCTCTCTCTGTCAAATAAATAAATAAAATCTTAAAAAAAATAGTAAAATCTTAGGGGAACCTGGGTGGCTGAGTCGTTAAGTGTCTGCCTTCGGCTCAGGTTATGATCCCAGGGTCCTGGGATCAAGCCCTGCATCGGGCTCCCTGCTCTGCGGGGAAAGCTTGCTTCTCCCTCTCCCACTCCCCCTGCTAGTGTTCCCCCTTACTCTGTATCTCTTTCTGTCAAAATAAAATAAATAAAATCTTTAAAAAAGAAGGAAAAAAAGTAAAATCTTAAATAAAAAGAGAGAGAGAGAGAGAGAGAGAGAGAGAGAGAGAGAGAGAGAATCCTTCTCTTCCCCATGGGCTTGGGTGATATTTTTTTTTGTCTGTACATGTCTTTTTGTCCCATCTAAATTCCTTGAGAACAAGGCTATCATATATCTGGAATCTCCCTTGAAGTACAAAACCATCTGCTGTAGTTGACACATTACAAAATTGTGGATGGATTGTTCATATGGGCAAATCCTTGCTGCCCTTCCCTCAAAGATGCTTCACTTCTTCCCAGACCCAGGAAAAAAAAATCCCTCCAAATGGAGACCAAGCTGACTTGATCTGGAGAAGGATAGTTTATTTAATTTAGTGTACCTCTGGCTCACAATTCGGTGTCCTTTTTCCATGTTAGGGTCATTAGAAACCACATCTCCCCTACCACAAATCAGGGCAACTCAAAGATATTTTTCTTGGCTGGGGGACCTGCTGGCTTCTCCTGTTCTCTTGCTTTCTCCTCGTACATCAGGATCCTGGTTGAGATGGGAAGAGACAGGGGGATCAGGGGACAGTCTTCTCAAGAGAATAAATCGTAGGCTGCTGTGAAAGTCTGAAAGAGGACAGGGGTTATTATGGTGGGAGGAGGAGGAAGAGTAGGGATGGCCATGCTGGGGGCTGCAGGGACCAGAACAATGGATAGGGTTAGGAACTTGGAAGGGTCCCTCAAAGAAGAGAAGAAATGGACGCTGAGAAATGTGCAGGTGAGCCTGGGGATGGGGATAGGGTTGAGGAGAAAACAGGTAAGCATAGGATAGGTTGGCACTGGACCCTCACATTTTTAGGATAGCAGATCTCTTGCCCAGCATCATCTTGAGGAAGTCAGAGTAGCTGAAAGTCTCCCCAGAGCCACCGGACACTTCCCTGATTAATTTCTTGAGCTCCAGGTGGGTCTTGGGGACCCCAAGTTTCTCCAGCATCCACTTCAGGGACATGGTATCTAGAGGCAGAAGAGGGGGGTAAGAAGAGGGGAGCCTCTCTCTCTCTCTGTCTTCACCTTCCTATTCCCATTCTAGTCCCTTCTACTCTGGTAGCTGGGCCCTCTCCCAAGCCACGGGGAATGGAGCACAGTAGGAGAGACCTCCCTCTTTCTGGGTCTGCACACGCCCCCATCACCCTTTTCTCACCGATATCTCCGTTTCCATTCAGGTCAAACTCCATGTATTTCTCTGGGTGAGGGGAGAAAGCAGATAGCGTAAGCACTGGCTGGAGGGTCCCGGGCAGGACAGGGCAGAGGGTTGAGAAAAGGGCCAATGACCAAGCACTAGGTGGGGAAGACGTGGAAGGGGGAGGTGGGGCAGGCAGAGGAAGTGCAGGTTGGATGGAGGGGCCCTGTTAAGGTGTAGGGAACCAGAGAGGGTGCTGAGAGGGACAGTCCAAGGAAAGAGACTGCAATCAGGGGAACAATAGAGGCAGCCTCCCTTTTCCCCACCACACATGTAGACTCTGCGTCTCTCTGGTCCCTTCTCTATTCTTGAGGAAATCCTGCCCTCCTCACTCCCCCTCTGCCCCTACAGTTTTCCCCTCACTCTTGAAGGTTTCCAGTTTGGAGGGCAGATCTTCATCACTGCTATATTTAGGATCGTCCAGGAATTGCTGTGGGGAGAAAGCAAGAGCCAGGCTAGGTCCCCTGGTCCAGGGGTTCCTTCCCCCCAGGGCTTGCCCCTTTAGATCTTCCTTTTACCTTGTTGATTTCATCCAGTCTCTCCTCCTGCTGGGCCTTCAGCAGCCCAAAGGCTTTTCCTCCTGAGGGGACACAGAGGTTAATGTTTCCTCACCCCCCCCCAATTTCTCTTCTTTCCCCCACACCGGCCCAGGGTCATCACAGTTCTGCCCTCCTAGGCCTGCTCACCACCTCCTAGCTCTGCCTGGGTCTGTCCATATCCTTGCTCCCATTTTAGGCTCTGCCTCTTCTACCTTCCTTACCCTGTATATCCCTGGTTTGGCTCATAGCTCAGCAGATGCTGGTGGAGAGACCAGTAGATAGGTGGATGGAGACCGAGCTGGAGCTCTGTCTGTCTACTGACTCTCCTCTCCCATCAGCCTCCTCGGAGGCCTCCCTCATGAACTTCCCCTTCCCCCTCATTCCCTCCTCCTCCAGTCCCAGGCCTCACTTCCTCCTTAGCTTCTGCTGACACGAGCACCCCAGGAGGAAGGGGCCAGCAGCTCTAGCATTGAGATGAAAAAATAACATTCTCCCAAATTCCTCCTAAGGAGAGCCCAGTCTGTGCAGCAAAGAAAGAAGCCACTGGAGATGTGGGGGAGGGTTATTTACTCTCAGGAACAAATAAATGGTCTTTGAACAGGCCCGGAGGGTCAGGTAAGTCTTAAGGCTTGCATTTTGTCAGGCGTCATGAGTCTGGGAACACAGGTTTGGATACACAGCCAAGGAAGGGCTGACTGAATTCTTTGATGCTGTGAATGGGAGAAAAATCTGAAGTCCACCAGCAGATCTAAAAGGATGGAGAGATGGTGTAGGGTCAGAAAGGGAGAGAAGCTTCCCTCCCAGCCTGGCAGCTCCACAGAGGCACTTGGAAATATGGCAATGCCTAACACATGAGTTGTATTTGTTTGCTCTAGGATGTGCAATGTAACCCCCTCATCTTATCTCCCCCGAAATATTTAGTGAAATCTACAGAGCTCATGAATTTGAGAATTTAAGTAGATTCTTTGGAGGAACTGAAAGTGGTGCTGAGAGATTTGTGGACACAAGAGCCAGGGGCTGAAGCCAATGTTATGGGTGTGTGAGTCTGTGTGTGTGTGTGCGTGTGTGTGTGTGTGTGTGTGTGTGTGTGTGTGTGCGCATGCGCGTATATGTGACTCAGTGCCAGTCACCATGAGCTCAAGAGTGGGTAAGTGGCCTCTAAAAAATGTCTTCCCCACGCATATCCTTTTTCCTTTTTTTGTTGTATGGGCAGTTAAATCCAGGGGAGGTGAGGCTAGCACGTTCCCCTTACTGAGATGCTTTTGTTCACACTCCCCACCCAGGGGTGCCTGGGTAGTTCAGTCGGTTGGTTGTCCGACTCTTGGTTTGTCAGGATTGTGAGATCTAGCCCTGCTGGGTGGGGAATGTGCTTGAGACTCTCTCTCTCCCTCTCCCTCTGCCCCTCCCCTCTCCCTCTCAAATAAATAAATAAATAAATAAATAAATAAATAAATAAATAAATAAATAAAAACTCCCCACCGAGAGCTCCACCCACCCTGCCCCAGCATCGATGGAGACACCTTTCCTTCTCCTCTCCCCTTCACCTTACTTCCCCTTCTGCAGCTGGGACTATTCACTTCTCATGGCCTTCTCCCTGACCCATGCAGGTGGGGGGACGTGCTGGGGTGAACTCTGAATTCTGGACTTCCCTTTACTGTAGCTGCCTCTCTCTTTTTAGAGAAAGCTGCAACCCTACACTCAGGTCTCAGTGCCTAGTGGGGGAAATTCTTTTCTTTATTCATGTATTCATTTGAGAAATAATTATCAAGCACACAGTATATGCCACCTCAGTGATCCAAACAAATGTCCTTTCTTGTCCTCATGGATGGTCTAACTGCAGAAGACAGACCATAAAAATAAACATATTGGGGTGCCTGGCTGGTTCAGTCAGCAGAGCATGTGACTCTTGATCTTGGGGATCAAGCCCCGTGCTGGATGTAGAGATTACTTAAAAATAAAAAAAATTCTAAAAATAATAAACATATTAAAGGTGGCAAGTCCCTATGCAGAAAAACAAAGTAGGGAAGGGGGATAGGAAGTGCTGTGGTACACTGCAGGTTTATTTTTGTTATTTTATTTTTATTATTTTTAAATATTTTATTTATTTATTTGATAGGGAGAGAGAGCATGAGCTGGGGTGGGGCAGAGGGAGTGGGAGAGGAACAAGCAGACTCCCTGCTGAGCAGGGAGCCTGTAGGTGGACTTGATCCCAGGACCTTGAGATCATGATCTGAGCTGAAGTCAGATGCTTTACCGACTGAGCCACCTAGGTGCCCAGGAATGCAGTTTTAAAGAGGGTGATCAGAGAGGCTTCTCTGAGAAAATATTTGAGGAAAGATTTCAAGTAGGGGGGTATCTGGCTAGCTCAGTCAGTGCAGCATATGACTCTTGATCTCAGGGTTGTAAGTTTGAACCCCATGCTGGGTATAGAGATTACTTAAAAATAAAATCTTAAAAAAAATTTCAAAAAGGTATGGAAAAAAGTCACATGGCTATATGAGAAAGGAACATTTCAGGCAAGTGCAAAGGTCCTGAGGTGAGAACATATCAGGATAGCCGATAGTATTTGTGAAGCCACAGGATGGCCAGGGTACCTGGAGCCAGGTGTATGAGGGGAAACAAGCAGGAGATGAGGCCAGATTGTGTAGGGCCTTATAGGCCATTGGGAAGGCTCTGGCCTGTATTCAGGTTGAGACTGCCTCCCACACTGCTTTTTCCATCAGGGATGGTTTGGCAGACTACCATACTGGTATAGAGCTTAGATGATCAGAGAAATTTCCTGGGATAAAGTGACAGCTGCTCTGACACGGAACAAAAGTGAAGAGTAAGAGTTTCTAGAAGGGTGAAAAGGTGGAGAACAAAACCCAGCCTACACACAGATGTAGGCAAAGCCTGTGAAGAACAGACATACAAGAAGGTATCGCCCACCCAGACTCAGGGACCCAGATCTCACGGTCACAGAGAAGGCTGGCTCCTAGTAGTAGGGGTGAAGGGGGGGCTTTCTAGGCAAGGGTGGGCAATGGCTGCAGGGGTGCATTAGGGGAAGCTTCAAGGAATCCACGAGAACATGGAGATAAGGGAAGTAGATAGCTCTCTGACAGGCTGCAAAATCTAGATCTGAGCAGAGATACTGCAGAAGCTCCTTAAAACAGTGGCCCTTGCAGCAGCATTACTCAGAAGTGTGTTAGAAATGTGCCTGGTTGGGGCTCGGCCCAGACCTACTGAACCAGAGACTCTGGGGGTGGGGCCTGACAATAGATTTTTAACAAGTGCCTCTGGTGCTTCTGATACACAGTCAAGTGTGAGAGTCATTGCCCTAAAGGAATGGAGAGGTGCCTGAGCCTGTGATGCTTGCTGAACCCAGGCTGAAGGTGTCAAGGTAGCTTAAGCATGGGTTAGTGGGTGGTGGGGCTGGTCAGCCTTGTAGGAAGAAGAAAAGGAGGAGTCACAGAGGCCAGAGGTGTTCCCGTCCAGCCAAGCAGTCAGGGAGACAACGCTGAGCTAGCTCAAGAAACCATCCAGAAGAACCCCATGAGATTAGAATCCCTATGGAACCCACACTGTGTTGCTAAGGGCCCTTGTTGTGATTCCATGCTCTCCGGGGGGAATTGCTGCTTAGATTTAGGGCCCCATGGAGCATGCTTACAGGAAAAGCATACACAGACCAGAAAACTTGTTGGCCTGTGTGTCCTGTTTGCCCCTCCACTTTCCCTCTCCCACTCTGCTCTCTGCCGCAGGAGGCTAGCCTGTACAGAGCACATCAAGGGCACTTCTGCCTTCCAGCTGGTTTTGGCTGTTGGAGAGCCTAACAGGAAAATAGCAGGAGGGAGGACATTAAGCTTCGGGTGTTCATTCCTCTGGCTCCCTTCCCACGAGGTCACCTCAGGCTGGCGGAAACCTCCACTTACGGGCAATGCTTCTCTCCAGGAGTCCTGCACTGCAAAGCTCTATCTTCCTCTTGGTTTCAGTAACCCAGGAGATAGGTATCAGGGGGTCCGTGAACTTGGAAAGGAAAAAACGCACATCCTTTTCTCATATTCGACATTACATGTATTGCTTGCCAAAAACCACATCACAGTTTAAAGTTCTTTTTCTTTTATTTTTCTTTTTAAAGTTTGTTTATTTATTTACGTGATCGCTACATCCAACATGGGGCTTGAACTCCCGTCCCTGAAGCCAAAAGTTGCCTGCTCTTCCAACTGATCCGCCAGGGGGCCCCACAGTTTAAAGTTCTTGTTCAAGCCAAGCAATAGTATAGTTTGCACTGATGTGTCTTTTTTTTTTTTAATTTATTTATTTGACACAGAGAGAGAGATTACAAGTAGGCAGAGAGGCAGGCAGAGAGACAAGGAGAGGAGGAAGCAGGCTCCCTGCTGAGCAGAGAGCCCGATGCGGGCCTCGATCCCAGGACGGTGAGATCATGACCTGAGCCGAAGGCAGAGGCTTTAACCCACTAAGCCACCCAGGTGCCCTGCACTGATGTGTCTTTATTTGTTAAAATCTAACTTCAACGTGCCTGTGGTTTAAGTGAACTCTACTGCCAGTGTGGTGAGGCTCAAATTCACGGCCCCGAGATCAAGACTCACATACTCTACTGACTGACCCAGCCAGACGCCCTAACTACATCACTGATGAAGTTATTTTTCCATTATTGTAAATAATACTGTTCATTTGAATACAGAAAGCTTTATCCACTTCTACAATTTTTTTTAAGTAAACTCTAGCCACAATGTGGGGCTCAACTGGCCTGTATTTTAATTTTTTTAACATTTTTTATTTATTTATGAGAGAGAGAGTGCACCCACAACCTGGGGAACTATAGAAGGAGAGGGACAAGGAAGCTCCCTGCTGAGCAGGGAGCCTGATGTGGGGCTTAATCCAAGGACCCTGGAACCATGACCTGAGATGAAGGCAGATGCTTAACCAACTGAGTCACCCAAGCAGCCCTTGCCTGTATTTTAAATGTCTTGCCTTTTATATGATGTGGTAATAAAGTACATGATTTATTCTATCACAACTTCTTTTTGAAGTTATTTATTTGTTTGTTTATTTATTTATTTATTTTTAGTAATCTCTAGCCCAACGTGGGGCTCAAACTCACAAACCTGAGATCAAGAGTCCCATGCTCTTCCAACTAAGCCAACCAGATGCCCCTCTATTGCAACTTTTTGTTACTATTTTGGTAGCTGGAACTCAATATAATTGGTTTACTTTGTTATATATATTTTTTATTTTATGCTTTACTAGAATGCCAGAGACATCTGTGATACAACATGAGGAAGAGTTGCTGCTGTAATCTCTCCCCTCATCCCTTTGGACCTGGGGTGGCGATATCCCTTGGGATTCCCCTATACTCCACTCACCTTGGTAAATAAACTAGCTCCTCAAATTAGCCTAATTTTTAAAAATTTTTTTAAAGATTTATTTATTTGAGAGAGAGTGTGCATGAGTGGGGGGTGGGGCAGAGGGAGAAGCAGACTCTGCATCGAGCAGGGAGCCCCGTGCGGGCTCAATCCTGGGACTCCAGGATCATGACCTGAGCTGAAGGCAGACACCCAACTGAGACACCAAGGTGCCCTCAAATGAGCCTAATTTGAGGGTGCTGTTTCCTGTTGGGACCCGGACTGATACGGTATGCGTGCATGTGTAAGTAAGTGTGGGGGGCTGGGAAGAAATGGATTTCTGAAGCTTTATTTCTCACTGTAAATGGGCAAAAGGGCTTCCTGGTGTATGCAAGCACCAGACTCAGGAGCTTGGTTTACAAGATGCTTTCCCTAAAGCAAGGCGGAGAAGCAGTGGCCTTACTGAAAGCCTTTGCTTTTCTAAAACATCTCCTTGGGGGGCTCCTGAGCGACTCAGTCAGTTAAAGCATCTGCCTGTGGCTCAGGTCATGATCCCAGGGTTCTGGGATCAAGTCCCGTATCAGGCTCCTTGCTCCGCCAGAATCCTGCTTCTCCCTCTCCCTCTCCCCCTGCTTGCATTCCCTCTCTTGCAGTCTCCGTCTCTGTCAAATAAGTGAATAAAATCTTTAAAAACAAAAACAAAAACAAAATCTTCTTGGGCTCCTGGTTGGCTCAGTCAGTTAAGCATCTGCCTTTGGCTGGCATCCGGCTCCTTGTTTAACTTCTCCCTGCTTGTGCACTGGCTCTCTCTCTCTTCTGAAAATAAATAAATAAAATCCTTAAAAAAAAAAAAAAAGTCTCCTTGTGGGGCTTTGAGGGGAGCTTAGCAGCAATTTACTCCCAAATTTCACCTCTTGTCTCCTGGAAACCATATTCAGCAACAAGGAGATTGGTCACACACACACACACACACACACACACACACACACACACACACGCGGGCATGAGTGCTACATTTCACTGAAGCTAGGAGACACAGCATACCTAAAGACTCCAAGTTCTGTGTTTGTGTGCTGATTCCATATCAAAAAGGCAGTCCCCAGCAGTGCCTCAGGGAAAATCAGGGAGAGAGGGAGGGTCCAAGTGTCAGCTCTGAAAAAAGCAAATATTCCCTTCTGGGAGGAAAGGCCTCAACCCTTCAACCGAAGGAGAGGCTAAGCGCAGGGTTGACCAAGTGCATTCAAGTACTGGTAAAGGTGGAGAGAGAATGTTTTTGAAGTGTCCAAAGGGACCCAAAGGGGGCGCATCTCAGAAAGTGCCAGCAAGGGACACCTGGGTGGCTCAGTGGGTTAAGCGTCTGCCTTTGGCTCAGGTCATGATCCTTGGGTCCTGGGATCGAGCCCCGCATCGGGCTCCCTGCTCAGTGGGAAGCCTGCTTCTCCCTATGCCTCTGTTGCTCCCCCTGCTCATGTTCTCTCTCTCGTTCACTCTCTCTCTCTCAAATAAATAAATAAAATCTTAAAAAAAAATGAACATTAAAAAAAAAAGACACCTGGCTAGCTCAGTTCGTAGAGCATGCAACTCTTGATCTCCGTGTCTTGAGTTTGAGCGCCATGTTGAGCATAGAGTTTACTTAAAAAAAGAAAAAGAAAAAAAGAAATGAAGAGAGGTTCTGTTTGATTAACTACGAAAAAAAAGGTAAAAAAGAGCAACACAAAATCTTGCCGTTTGCAATGACATGGATGGAACTAGAGGGTGTTATGCTAAGTGAAATAAGCCTGTCAGAGAAAGATAAATACCATATAATTTCACTCATATGCAGAATTTAAGAAACAAAACAGATGAAGATAGGGGAAGGGAAGGAAAAATTAAAAAAAGATAAAAACAGAGAGGGAAGCAAGCCATAAGAGACTCTTAACTATAGGGAACAAATAGGGTTGGTGGAAGGCAGGTGGGTGGGGGGATGGGGTAAGTGGGTGATGGGCATTAAGGAGGGCACGTGATGGAATGAACACTTGGTGTTACATGCAACTGATGAATCAATAAATTCTACCCTTGAGACTAATAGTACACTATATGTTAACTAAACTGAATTTAAATTAAAAAAAAAAAGAGCAACGCAGTTTACTGACAGATGACAATACACCGGAAATACATTGCCAAAAGCTGGTGGAAATTGCAGCCCAAAATTCCATCATGAATTGAAAAACAGCAAAACTTGGTATAGCCCTTTAGCAGTGAAAGAAGGACACGTATCAGAAATGCAAATATTCAGTGAACAGATGGTGGATAACAAGAGGGTATGGATAGGAACAGGAGGAAAGATTCAGAAGAAAAATGCAAAACTATTTCAAAAATGAACACTAAATTCCATGGGAAAATGAAGACATAATATACCTTCATAATTTTAAAAATCATAAATGACTGTTGTGAAATGTTTTTTTCTCTCTCTTTTTTTAAAAGACTTTATTTATTTGAGAGAGAGTAGGAGTATGTGCAAGGGGGAGGGGTAGAGGGAGAGAGAGAAGCAGGCTTCCCGATGCAGGGAGCCCGATGTGGGGCTTGACCCCAGGACCCTGGGATCATGACCTGAGTCAAAAGCAGATGCTTAACTAACTGAGCCACGCAAGCACCCCCAAGTTTTTTTTTCTATTTTTAAAATTTGAGTTGTTATGAACAAAAGCTATGAAATGCTTTTACTGCAGTGACTGAGATAGTCACATGGATTTTCCTCCTTAATCTATTAATGTAACAAATTGTATGGACAGAATTAGGAAGTGCATGAAGAGTGAATTATTTTCCTAGGATAAAGAACGCTTGGTTAAGTTGTTTTATATTATTTATTCAATTCTGGTTTAGGTTTGTTAATATATTTTTTAAATGTTTTATTTATTTATTTGACAGAGAATACAAGCAGGAGGAGTAGCAAAGGGAGAAGGAGAAGCAGGCTCCCCAGTGAGCAGGGAGCCCGACATGGGGTTCAATTCAGGACCCTGAGACCATGACCTGAGCTGAAAGGAAGATGCTTAACCATCTGAGCCACCCAGGCACCCCTGTTAATATTTTTATTACGTTCTTTTTCTTTTTCTTGCATTTTTGTTCATGAGTGAAATTGTTTCATAATTTTACTTTCTCAGATTGCCCTTGCCTGGCTTTTGTATTGAGATTACATTAATCTCATGAAATAAGTTGAGAAACTTTTCCTGTTTCCTGATCACTAGAGCAATTTTTATATGACTGGAATAGTCTGTCTTGAAGCTTTCATAACTATCTGGGCTTGGTGATATTTCTAAGTTTATTTATTTATTTATTTATTTATTTATTTAAGTAATCTCTATACCCAACATGGGGCTCGAACTCATGACCCTGGGATCACGAATCACTGAGCCAGCCAGGCACCCCATTGATGGCTAAATTTTAAACAACTAATTCAATTTCTTTAGTGGTTATAGGTATATCAGCCTTTTCATTTTTTCTCAAGTCAGTGTGATCATATTTTTCTAGAAAATTATTCATCTTGGGGTGCCTGGGTGGCTCAGTTGGTTAAACGTCCACCTTTGGCTCAAGTCATGATGCTGGGGTCCTGTGATGGAGCCCCGCTTGGGGCTCCCTGCTCAGCGGGGAGCCTGCTTCTCTCTCTCCCACTGTCCCTCTCCCCACTCATTCTCTCTTTCTCTCTCAAATAAATAAATAAAATCTTAAAAAAAGAAAATTATTCATCTTATCAAAATTTGCAATGTAAATATTTACTGTATCTGACATTATAGTCCCTTTAAGTTATTTATTTTTGTGTGTGTGTATGCCTTTTCTCCCCTTTTCTTCTTTTGCATAATCAATTTGGTCACAGATTTTTAATATTAGTAGTCTCTGTAAATATGTAAAATATTTTAAAATGTTTCCTGCTCTATTGTTTCTTTTTTATTTCATTAATTTCTAAAAATATCTTTATTATTTTCCTCCTTAATTTTTTATAATTACTCTGTGCTCTTTTTCTAATTTCTTTTTTTTAAGATTTTATTTATTTATTTATTTGTTTGTTTATTTATTTATTTATCTATCAGAGAGAGAGAGCACGCACGTAGGAGAGCACAAGTGGGAGGAGCAGCAGGCAGAGGGAGAAGCAGGCTCCCTGCTGAGCAAGAAGCCTGATGCAGGACTCCATCTCAGGACTTTGGGATCACGACCTGAACAAAGGCAGATGGGCTCAAATGACTGGGCCACCTTAGTGCCCCTCTTTTTCTAATTTCTTTCTTTTTTAAAAAAACTTTAAAAAAATATTATTTATTTGAGAATAAGAGAGATCGCCAGCACAAACGGGAGAAAGGGCAGAGGAAGAGGGACAAGCAGACTCCCTGCTGAGCACGGAGCCCAGTGTAGGGCTCTATCCCAGGATCCTGGGATCATGACCTGAGCCGAAGGTAGACATTCAACCGACCGAGCCAACCAGCTGCCCTCTTTTTCTAATTCCTTTTTTTTTAAAGATTTTATTTATTTATTTTGACACACAGAGAGAGATCGCAAGTAGGCTGAGAGGCAGGCAGAGAGAGAGGAGGAAGCAGGCTCCCTGCCGAGCAGGGAGCCCGATGCAGGCCTTGATCTCAGGACCCTGAGATCATGACCTGAGCTGAAGGCAGAGGCTTAACCCACTGAGCCACCCAGGTGCCCTCTTTTTCTAATTTCTTGAAATAACTGTCTAACTCAATAACTTTTAAACTTTCTTTTTTTTTCTTTTTCTTTTTTTCTTTATTTTTTGGAAGATTTTATTTATTCATTTGAGAGAGACAGAGAGAGACAGGGAGAGGACAAGTAGGAGAGGCAGAGGGAGAGGGAGCAGACTCCCAGCTGAGCTGGGAGCCAGACATGGAGCTTGATCCTAGGACCTGGAGATCGTGACCTGAGCCAAAGGCAAATGCTTAACCAATCTGAGACACCCAGGTGCCCCACCTCGCTTTTTTAAAGATTTATTTATTTATTTGAGAGAGAGAGAGAGCGCGCGCAAGAACGGGGCGAGGGGCAGAGGGAGAGGGAGAGAAGCAGGCTCTCCGCAGAGCAGGTAGCCCTCAACAGTTTAGATAGACAGGATTTTCACTATCATTCAGTTGAAAATATTTTAAATTCTATTATTATATTTTCTTTAACATTTGAATTATTTAGAGATAGGTCTCTAAAGTTTCAAAATACATTAGAAAACACTTAAAATTTTTTCCCACACATATAATAAATACTCTTTGTTTCTCCTCTTAAATTGTCATGGCTTTTGGTCAGCAATGGTATTCTATATGATTTTGATTCTTTTTTCTAAATGTCTATGTTGTACATGAAAAGAATGCATATTTTCTAAGATTCTACATATTTCCCTAGATCAACCTTGTTAACTATCTGGTTTCACTTTCCTTTGTCCTTTGTAACTATTTGCCTGTTTGATTTACCAGTTTCCAGTGGATGTAAGTTAAAGTTTTCCTTTAATATTTTAGGTTAATTTTTAAAATAAAGAATCTGGCACAGAGAATCTGAGGGCATCTTGGAGTGGTCCCAGCCAGCTTGGGTGGAGTCCGGGAAGGCTTCTCGGGAAAGGAGCGGATTGGCTCCCAGAGGAAAAAAGCCTTGCCAGCTTTGACTCATTCTCTCCCCCAGAGAGAAATAGAGGAGAAAGAGAATGAAAGATGGGTTGGGGAAAAGAGATATGCTGGGAAAATATAGGGAAAGATGGGGAGGCAGAAAGAGATGTGGACAGAAATGAGGGAGGAGAGAGAAGGATGGAGAGATAGGTGCCTAACACAGGGAAGGGCTCACAAAATATTTGTTGAATGAATGAATTAGTGAACAAGCAGGTGGGTGTGGGGGGAGTGGGTAAAGATGTGTGGAGAGATGTGGGGTGTGGGTGGAGACATAGGGAAGAAACAAATGATGTGAATAAAGATGGTGAGAGGAAAGCATTGAGGACAGAGATGTGGGAGACATGAGAGAGAAGGGGAGAGGTGAAGAAAGATATAAGGGAAGAGGAAGACAGAAGTCTGGCATGTTGGAGGAACTCAGTAAAACCGTTGTTGAATGGATGAATGAGCCCCAACACTTGCAGGGGGAGGTGTGGAATGGATATTGAGAAGAAACCACACTGTCCATCAGAGAACCTATTGTACTATTTTCATCCTGAGATGACAAGGGCTTTAACTAACGGCGATAGTTACGAGGTGGGAAGATACTTGAGATAGGTTAAAGGCAGAATGGACAGGACTTAGAGATTGTTTGGATGGGGGAATTGAGGGAGAAGGCAAAAAAGATAAATCCCAGGGTTTTTTTTTTTAAGATTATTTATTTATTTATTTGACAGATTGAGAGAGAGAGAGAGAGATCATAAGTAGGGAGAAAGGCAGGCAGAGGGACAGGGGGAAGCAGGCTCCCTGCTGAGCAGAGAGCCCAATGCGGGACTTGATCCCAGGACCCTGAGATCATAACCCAAGCCAAAGGCAGAGGCTTAACCCACTGAGCCACCCAGATGCCCAAGTCCCAGGTTTTTGCCTTAAGTGTTGGGGTGGATTGTGCTTCCATGCACCGAGATGGGGACCAGAGGAGGTTGACGCAGTTTGGGTGGACACTGATGATTTTGAAATGCCTGTGGAACACTCTGGAGGAGATGTCTAGAGGACAGCTAGATATTCTGGACTTGGACCTCAAGAAAGAGGCCTCAGGTGAAGTTGTAGACTGAGATGGAGATATAGATTGGAGACTCGACAGAGAATAAGCAGTAGTTAAAACTGGCTACAACAGGATTGCCTAGGTAAGCCCCATGGTAGAGGCTCGCAATTTGTTGAATGAAAGTGACAGAGAAAGAACCCAAAAGTCCACCAACAGCTGAATCATGTGAAAGCACATGTATAGGTTATAGGACCCTGGAGGGACTCAGGCCTAATTGCTTTTATTTTCCTGGGAAAGGGGAGGTAAGATTCCAAAATGGAACAACTTCCATGGTGACAGAATCCAAGTTGTAGGCCATGGAGGATCAAAGTGATTGTTGGAGTAGACCAGGTAAAGCAACTGTGAAATCAGGATATTGAGAAATCATTTGTTGGGGCACCTGTGGCTCAGTTGGTTGAGCATCTGACTCTTGATTTCGGCTCAGGCCATGATCTCAGGGTTGTGGTATCGAGCCCCGAGTTGGGCTCTAGCTCAGCACGGAGTGTCCCTAAGATTCTCTCCCCGTGTCCCTCCCCTCACCTCACACACATTCTCTCTCTTAAAAAAAGAAAAAGAAAGAAAGAAAGAAAAGAAAAATCATTTGCAAGATGTGTACAAGAATGTTCATACAACCCACTTGTACACCATCAGGTGAGAGGAAAAATAAACTGTGGTATATCCATATTATGGAATACCACTCAGCCAAAAAAAAAAAAAAGTAACAAGCTGAAACACACAACAATAGATGAATCTCACAGACACTATACAGAATGAAAGAAGCCAGATACAAGAGTGTATACTATGTAATTACACTTATATGAAGTATAGAGGTATAACACAGGGGTACTCATTTATAAGGGTATAAATCAGTGGTTGCTTCTGGAAAGGGAAAGGGACTGACCAAAAAGAGGTATGGGAGAGTTTTCTAGAGTGATGGAAATGATCTGTATCTCCCTTCCAAAGTTATTTACAGGGGTGTATAGATTTGCCAGAGAACATCGAGCTTATACTTAAGATCTGTGCACTTAAAGTTTTTTTTTTAAAGATCTGCATTTGCTGTATATAATTATATCTCAATGTTTAAAAATATCATTTATGTGGACATGAAGTCTCCCAGAGAGATGGCAGAGGTTGAAATAGAGAGGAAGCTGGAGAGTTAGGTGCCTGTTCTTGGTGAATGTGAAGGAGATTAGACTATGACGGCAAGGGGGCGGAAGGTGGTGAGGTCCAGTGTGAGTCTCAGAGGAGAAGCTGTGGTTAGAGACTGAAAGTGGAACATGGGGGCTGCTAACTTGTTGAAAATGTTTATAAGGACTTGGCCAGAGGAGAAGTCACTCATATCTCACCACTACTAACACAGGAGGAAACCCCCGGTAGGATGGGATCACGCTGCTGGGATTCCAGGGTTCCTTCTGTGTCTTCATCTCTTTTCCTGCTCTGAGCTCTGACCACCCTTGAGGCAGCCCACCATGAGGTGTTAAAGAAGTTAGACCAGAGGGGCACCTGGCCAGTTCAGTGGCGGAGCATGTGACTCTTGATCTCGGGGTTGATGAGTTCAAGTGTAAAGATTGTGTAAAGATTGTGAGTTGGGTGTAAAATTTAATTAAAAATAAAATCTTTTTTTTAAAAGTTGCTTTCAAAATAAATAAATAAAAAAGTTAGACCTAAGTCGGGTGCACATCCACTTCACAACTTCTTTATTCGTTGGCTTTCCTCTTGAGTCCCGGCTAAAAGTTTCTTTTGAAAACATCCATCCTTGGGCTGATTAGTGCAGCAGTTATCATCTTGCAGGTTAAAGTTCCCTAGAAAGTCTCAGAGCTATTGAAAAGGGTTCCTGGAGCTACACATACACCAGGATTTATTCTAGATGGCCTTAAAAAAAATCCAAGTGCAATGTTTGGAATCCACGACATTTTTGGATATTGCAAATCTTCGGTAGAGACAAGACGTGGAGACAGCAAGATATCCTTGAGTTCAGGCACAGCGGTAACAATGGTCATCTTAGCCCCAGACTGGGGAGGACCTAGGGGCTAACACACTCAGTAGAGTGAAGTCTGGACATTGACTCATATTGTTCTCATCTCTCAGATATGTGGGTAGTGGAAACAGGACTCCAACTTAGGTGGACTTGATTTCTAAGTCACATTGTCCTGGCACAGGGAGCAGTGCTCTATGTGTGTACAGTGGAAGTATGGAGATTTATCTTCAGGCCAGTTGCCCATCCCAGCCCCATACCTCCAGTCCACCAGTGGTGATCTCTACTCCCTTCTCAAATTGTGGGCTTCTCATAGTTGAGTAGAAGAGACAACTTCCTCCACATTGACTCTCTGGGGTGGACATGGGCTGCTCATAGGACGAGGCAAGGTAAGGGACTGGGTAGAAGCTGGGATTAAGGCCCACTGGAGATTAAAACCACCTATTGGTGTCTCAGGCCTCCCGATGCTCCACGACCACCAGGGGGCAGCCCTTGCCTTGCTTCGGCACCTCGGTTCCACGCCCTCAGGTTAGAGGCCCAGGGGAGGAAGACGGTCTACTGATGGCGAAGGGCTGAGTCAGTCCTCTCCAGATTATGTGCCGCAGGGCTTGTGTAGGTGTTTCAGAGAGGTTAAATAACTTGTTCAAGACCATGTAACTAGTTTGTGGAGGAGCTGGCATTTGAACCGAGTCTGACTCCAAGCCAGCATTCTTTTTTTTTTTTTTTAAGATTTTATTTATTTCTTTGACAGAGAGAGATTACAAGTAGGCAGAGAGGCAGGCAGAGAGAGGAGGAAGCAGGCTCCCTGTCAAGCAGGGAGCCCGATGTGGGCCTCGATCCCAGGACCCTGAGATCATGACCTGAGCCGAAGGCAGAGGCTTTAACCCACTGAGCCACCCAGGCGCCCACCAAGCCAGCATTCTTAACCATGACATTGCTGCTTCCCCAAAACAAAACCCTAGATCACTACAGTGATCATAATGTATTGTGAAACAGAGCTAGAAACAGGGACACCCAGGGAAAAAAGATGCATTAATATAAAAGGAGCGCGAGAGAGCTGTGTGGTGAGGGCTGGGCCCATGCCTCCCCGGGCATTGGACAGGTAATCCTCCTCTTCTCTGTGCTGTGCTGTCTCGTGTAGGTGTGTGAGGCATATACAAGAATGTGTGGTATAGTCTTATACTAACCCCTGTATAACCTTGGAGTTACGAACTCAAAAGTCTTTCCTTTGTGTCTGTAA
>LNAC01000697.1:158386-182360 GCA_002007465.1 Ailurus styani | reverse complement strand
GCCTCTCTGCCTACTTGTGATCTCTCTCTCTCTCTCTGTCAAATAAATAAATAAAATTTAAAAAGGGGGGGCACTTGGTAGTTTCTCAAGAAATGCTAGCTTAACAGCGAATAAAATAATAAATGAGTGGGTTATCAGTGGGTGACAAGTATTTGCAGAACACAATTAATAAAGCAGACCTCAGTGAGAGGTATATTCCTTTAATGGAGATCTGAATATGAATGAGTCCAGACCTCTCCATTGGTTGCTTTCACTCAGCCAAACCACCCAAGTCAACGCATCTAAGTAAAACAGGTTGATTGCTATGCAAATGAAGCTTCCAAACAAAGTCCCTAGCAACCGCCTGGCGCTACCACCAATCAGCTGGCTTCTCCTAATCCCCTCCATTAGAAAATTTCTAGAGCTGTCCTGGGGGCGGCCTGCCTAAAGGGAAGAGAACAGATGGGGTGGGCCCGGGCACTGCTGAGCCCAGACGAAGGGGGAGTAGGTTAGCTCTGGCCCCAGGAGGGCTCCTGGAGGCTTATTCTGGGTAAAGGGTTGGTCTTCTTGAACCTCAGGAGGTAGGGGAACCACATCCTGGTCTCACCCTCCCACCCTGGTGTGAGCTGCCATCTCAGCCCTACCCTCCCCCTCAAACACTTAGGCCACTGGACCATGTGTTGCCCCCGCCTCCTAGTGACCCAGACACTGCCATTACCAGAATCTTCTCTCCTCAGGGAGGCATGCTTGTGATGCCCAAGGTCCCAGGCAGTTGAGGTCCTTGGCAAGTGATGTGTGAGTCCTGTGTGTCATAGGAAGCTGCCCGCCTCCATCTGGCCACAAGTAGTAGTAGGTTGTTCTTTCTCCACCCAGACCTTACTTCTCAGATCCCCTTTGCCATCAGGAACACCCTCTGACATGACCCGGATGCTGTTGCTCATCTTTATCATGGTCCATCCAGGTGAGAGGGCTTTCGAGGGGTGTGGGGCTGGGAGGAACACGGAAGGGGAAGGTTGACATTGAGGCCTGAGAGGAGTGGCCAGGAAAGGAGAGTGGGGGTGGGTGGGGTCCTCCGGAAGCCCAAGCAGCGTCAACACCCCCAGTTCATAATTCCCTCCATTTCTCCATGTTGCCCACTGGGAGGGGCGTACTCCAATTTCCGTCCCAGAGGCCCTTTCTTCTCAGTCACCATCCCAGTAAGATAAAGTTGAAGAACCAGTATAAAGGGCTTGAAGGGAGGAAGAGGTGAATTTTTTTTGGAAGGGGTCAATTTTAATTTGATGAGCTTAATAAGCCTATTAAATAAGGCTTATTCTCTAGGGTCTAGATGTAATTAGGAGTTTGGGAGACCTAATTAACTCTAAGACAAGTTTCTTAGTGAAACCGATTTTAATTAACTGAGAGACATTAACTATCAGCCATATCCATGAACTAAACGCAGGGTGGACTCCAGACCCACAGCTTTAGCGTCAGCTGGGAAAATTCTCAGGCCCCACTCTAAACCCGCTGAATGAAAAACTCAGGGGAGTCGGGCCCAGGAATCTGTTTCAACAGACACTCCAGGTGATGCCAAAGTGCTCTCAAGCTTGAGAATCATGGAAATAGAAGAATGGCAGGTAAATTTCACAAACTACAGAATCTAATTGGAGATTTTACTAATTGCTGTAATTCATCAATGTGGTTGAGTTAAAGAGGGATTTCAATCAATTATTGCTATGTCTTCACCTGAAGACTTTATTAGTTAAAGCTCTTTAATAAAAACAAAGTAGCAAGAGTGGTGTACTGTGTATAGTACGCTACTGGTATGAAAATAATACCTGGAATAATAGAGTTAATTATTAGTTAGCTAGGCAGCCACATTCATTAATGAACTCCAATTTCAATGGGACAGGTTAAGTTTCAGCAAGACACTACTAGTGACTGTAGCCGGAGAATGATGGGATGGGGTGAGGATGAGAATTGGTATAGGAAAGGATTTGAAAAACTATTCAATAAGCAATGTTAAGAAATGAGGCTGGTGGAAAGGAAGGGATTTCATGAGGTAGTAAAGTGCTTGATCCTCCAGGTCCTCCGTGGCTGGGGACACAGCTGGGATATTTTACTGCAAGCTCTCTTGTCCTTTCTCTATATCGTAACTGGGGAGGTGTTTCTCTGGGTCTTCTCTCTGCCTGCCAGGATCCTGTGCTGTCTGGGTGTTCCAGCCCCCTGAGATTCGTACCCGGGAGGGCACCGCTGCCTTCTTGCCCTGCTCCTTCAATGCCAGCCGAGGGAAATTGGCCATTGGCTCTGTCATGTGGTACCGGGACAAGGTGGCCCCAGGGAAGGAAGTGAGGAATGAGACCCCGGAGTTCAGGGGCCGCCTGGCCCCTCTTCCCCCTTCCCGTTTCCTCTGGGAGCATCAGGCCGAGCTGCACATCTGGGACACCCAAGACTGTGACGCTGGAGTCTACGTGTGCAGGGTGGAGGTGCTGGGCCTAGGTGTTGGGACAGGGAATGGGACTCTGCTGGTGGTAGAGAAAGGTGAGATGGGAGCCCCACTCTTCCTGGAAGTTGGGAGTCTTTCCCTGAGGCCCCCTGCTCTCTGTCCCTCCCTGGGCCTGCGCCTGCTTCTTCCTTAAGCCTCCCTTCCCCCTTTCTTTTACTGCCCCCATGCAGAACGTCCTCGGCTAGGGACCAGCACTGTCCTCCTCCTTCGGGCTGGATTCTATGCCTTCAGCTTTATCTGTGTGGCCATGGGCAGCACCGTGTATTACCAAGGCAAATGTAAGGAAGAGGGCCAGGGCAGTGAGGGAAGAGAGAGCTGGAGGAGGGGGAGACAGAGCAGCAGGAGGAGGGTGCAGCACCAAGCAACTCCTGTTGTCTCTCCTGCAGGCCACCGTCACCTGGGAACATGCTGCCACTTCTTACATGCCTCTGATGAGTGATTCCAGACCCCAGGCATCCAGCTCTCTTCAAGAGACCCCAATAAATTCTCCTCTGCCCCACTGCTAATGCCTTCCTGTGAGTCTCATGTGTTTCCTTTTCCCTTCTCCAGGTACCCCAATATGCCCCTCTCTGGGGTCCCCTGACTCTTAACTCTCCCTTCTACCAAGCCTGGCTGGAAAGGTCCAAGGAGCGAGCTTCCCAGTAACTGTACCTGGAGCCCCGTCCCATCACCATCCCAGGGGGCGGCACCTCCCCCTCTCTGGGGCGCAGGAGGCTGAGGGGGACTCTCCTGAGATCTGGGGAGTATCAGATCTGATGAGTCCTACATGTCAACTCCCCATTCCAGCCAGGCCCATCTGTGGGCTCTTTCTGGCCTTCAGGGGAGCCTGGGTCCCTCAACAGCTTTCTTCCCCTGAGAAATCCCTACTCGACCCCAGAACAGGTAGGAAGATAAGTTGCTTAAGTGTTGATGGCGACCCTGTTGAATGGGACGGAGTTGAGTTGGACTGAGAAGCCTGAGACACAGAAGGTGGCGAGACACGGTTTTTACTGGGTGGACCACAGGGTTCAGGGAGGCGTCTGGGGGGAAGTTCTGGTGTGTTAGTTCTTGGCAATGCAGGCATATTCGGTGCTGGGGTCCTCCTTGGCGGCTTCCCTGTGGCTGAGGTCAGGCCTCTCGCTGCCGGGCATGGGGAACAGAGATGCGTAGTGGAGCTCTTGCTCTGAGAGCTGGGCCTGTGGTCGGGGAGAAGGTGCTGCTGGGAGATGGCCAGAGGTGCCCCCTCCCCCGGTCCTTCCCGCGTGCTGCTGCCCACCCCTGTACCTCACTGTCTCCTCAGCGCCCCCGCCCTCTGTCTCTGCTGGCCTGAGCCCCTGCTCTCTTCTCTCCTCACCTCTTCTCCCTGGGTCTCTGTTGTTCTTATTCGCCCTCTCTGTCTCTTGCCTGCGTCTCTCTCATTCTGTTTCTCTGTGTCTCTCTAGTTTCTTCCTCTCTCCTTTCTGTCTTATTCCCTTTTCCTTTCTCTACACCATTTCCTTCTGCTCTTCTCATTCTTACTTCTGTCTTTCTGCCTCTTTTTTCTCTGCCTCTCCGGCTCTCTCATGCCCTCACTTTCCCTCGCTTCTCTTGCCTTCACCCCCCTTCAGCCCTCAGCCTCCTCTTGCCCCCATCACCTGGTTCCGGCCCCCAGACTCACCCAGCTCCTCTCCAGCCTCCTCACTGGAAGAAAAGAAGAAGCTCAGCAGGCCCTTCCCTCCTCCCACTCCCCCCCCCCCCCCNGGTGACATCTCCGTGGTTCCCATGGCCAAAACCCTGGCCTCTCCCTTTGGACACTCTCTTTTCCTCTCTCCCACCTTCCTCTCCCAGCGCGGGTGGGAACTGACGGGACTTCTGGGAAAGCAGTAGGAAAGGGCGTGGATGGGGGCGACCCCCGGGCATTGCTGTGGGCCATGGGGCTCACCTTTCCGATGGAGCCGACACAGACAGGCAGACACGATGACCACAGCCAGGAGCAGGAGGCCCCCCAGCCCCAAGCTCCCGCCATGCAGGTAAGGGCATAGAACTGGAAGGCAAAGGGGTGGGTATCAGGGACCCATTTCTCCCTTCGGCTTACCCCACCCTCCTGGATGGCCATGGGTATTTTAGAGATAGAAAAACATATCCAGATTCCTCACTCCAGATCAGGTTACCTTCCCTCCTACCAGAGGTGCCCATCTGTCACCGATTCCCTCACGGAACCCCACGGTTACCTCACGTGGGAAGCAGGAGGCTTCCCACGGCCCTCCCTGCTGTCTCTGGGTCTCCCCATGAGGTCTCTTGCCCACCCGCACCAGCTGTCCCCTGGCCATTGACTCGAGGATGCAGATACTGCTTTCTATCCTCTGTTCCCTGTATACCCCCCACCCTCCCTGTGCAGCCAGTTACCTTTCATTAGGTCGAGCACTGAAGACTGACCTGGAGGTCAGGAAACCTAGCCCTGCTCTGCGAGGCTGAATGGCCTGGGCCAAGTCACGTGCCTCCAGTTCCTCATCTGCAAAGTGCAGCGCCCTCTGTTACAACTGTTCCAGGCCTGAGGAGCCCCACTGATGTGCCAACCCTGACCTGGGCCCTTTCCCTTTGTCATTGCTAAGCCCCACAGAGTAGGGTATTATGGTGCCCGTTTCCCTGGTGAGGAACCTGAGACTCAAGTCCAGACTCTTACGAGGAGGTGCAGCCCAGAAGTGGCAGAGCTGGGCTTGAATCCCAGAGCTTCAGAGCATACCCCCTTTCCTCTGTCCTAGGCTGACGAGGTGGTTCATGGGGGCTTCTCCAGCACTGAGTAGTTCTAGGTTCTGGTGAGGGGCTGACAGAGGAGGAGGAAGAACTGGGGTTTCCCGTGTGTGTGTGTGGACCAGTGAAACACGGGGGTGTCCAGAGCTACCTGGCAGCTGGGGCCACTCCCTCAGCCCAGAGCCACTCTGGGGAGCAGGGCCCTATGTGGCTGGTGTGGGGAGCCACTTCACCCGGACAGACACTGCTGGGGCTGAAGTGGGGCATGGAGGAGTGTCTGGGCCCCATAACTTCCCCTCAGGCACTTCCTGCCCTGCAACCACTGGTTCCTGTTTGAAGGCAAAGAGGGGAGTCACTGACTTCACACCGACAGAGTCAGCTGCACCCACCAGGGTCTGGAAAGTGGGACCCTGCAGGGCTCAAGAGGAATGCTGTTGTATGTAGGGGGGTGGGCCAGGGAGCAGAAACACAGGTGGAGAGGAGGGCCTTTAGTCACCATGAGGGGAAGTGGGGGCAGAAGTGGATTGTATTTAATTCTTTGGGGAGCAGAGACAGAGGCTGGATAGCAGATGCCTCCTGGGCTCAGAGAACCCCAAAGCCATAGTCCCTTCCGTCATCTTAGCTTCATCTCACCTGACTGTGAGGCCTGACTGCCCCTCCCTAGCCTGTTTCCCCCGCCAGGGTTCCTGCTCTCTCCCAGCTTATCCAGAGCCCGTGGCCTGCGAGTAGACAGACTCCAGGCTGCCTGGAGCTGCCTGGGTGGAGAGGTATTGCCACTTCAAACATTCTTGCCCTTCCTCCGGCTTTAACGTCTCCCCCAGTCTGGATGCTTCCCTAGCTTCATCAGGAGAGGAAGTCAGGCTTTGAAGGTTAGGTTACAACATCTTTCCTTTCAGACTCCTAGGACTGTAACTAAGCCTATAATCCCCCTCAGCTCCAGCCATCCTATTGATTCTGCAAGTAGTCAGTGAGTGTATATCTCCTCTAGGTAACTTCCCTCATTCACCTTTCCCCAATTACCCCTCATACTGCATCCGCTGAGAGCTCCTGATCCCAATGTGTATATGTAGACACACACCCAGGCTCACACATCAGAGTGGAAGCTCTGGTAGATTTGGGGCAACTTGCCTGGTGTTCTGGGGCTGTACCTAACAGGACACTTGACTGATTAACAAACAGAATCAGAAGCAGCTAGACTAGATAGATGTATAGGAGTATGTGAGTACTGCTGATAGTCTAGGACAGAAAGCTGGTGACAAGTTGGTGTTGGGAAAGGAAATGGGTGCAATCTAGGTGGATTTCCTGTAGGAGGCAGCATTCTGATGTTGAGCACAAAAATAAGGGCAGTGAACCAAGACCTTCTGGATGGAGACCTGGATGAAGGCCCCTTGGTGGCACTGAGAGAGGGAGATGGGTGCTGGAGGATTGCACACCCAGTCCTTAAGGAGGCTGAAGACTGGGGAGCTCATGTGGAGGCAGGAGGTAAGGAGGATATCTTTGCCTGAGTCTGCATGCATTTGCATTTCCTTCTTCAAATTCAGAAACTTTCTGGCACTTCTTCCCTCTCCCCCCATCTACAATGTTCCCCATGTTGGACAGCAGGACAGTAGTCATGTTTTTATTTTTCTCCTACACATTTTATTATTAAAATGTTCAAACAGAACAAAATTGAAATAATTTTACAGTGAACAAATCTGTACCACCTACATTCTAAAATGGGTAGTTTTCTATAATTCACTTTATCACATATTTATCAATCTATCTCATTTTTTGGATACCTTTCAAAGTTGCAAACATCAGTGCACATTTTACCCCTGAAGCTCTTACCATGCCTATCAGTGACTTGAGTCCAGCTTTTGTTTCCCCATTTCTTTTTTGGGGGGCTGAGGAAGGCAAGATTTACATACATTAAAATGCACAAATCTGAAGTCAGCACTCAGGGGTTTTTTTTTTGTTTTGTTTTTTTAAACTGTCTTGTGGTCAAGGCTCTGGAACCAGACTGCCTGGGTTCAAATCCTGACTCTGCCATGATTGTGCAGGCTTCTATAAGTTCCTTCACCTCTCTGTGCCTCAGTGTCTTCTTAGAGTTTTTGTCAGGATTAAAAGAATTATTATATATAAAGTATGCAGATCAGTGGCAAGCACTTGCTAAGTGCTTTTGTATAATAGCTATACATTATTACTATTATTATTACCTTATCGCAGAGATGTCATCAAGAAGGGGACATGATCTGAGACCACCTCCAGCTTCCTTGGACCTGGTCTTTCCTCCCACTGCACTGTCTACCATACCGTTTGTTGCTGCTCTGTTTTGCTTCCTCATTCATTCATTTGTCCTCCCTTCGTTTATTCCTAACCATGTAGTTAGCACCTGCTAAATAGATGGGGCTCACTCTAGACAGCAAGCTCTTTGAGGGTGGGGCCATGCCCTATTGCTCTCCCGTCTACACTCTGTGGAGCAAGGGAGGTAATACTCATTTCCATCCCTCCTCAGTGAGTCAATAGTCAGTGGAGAGGCTGAGGCCCTTTTTTAAGATTTTATTTATTTGACAAAGAGAGCAAGAGAGAGAACACAAGCAGGGGGAGTGGGAGAGGGAGAAGCAGGCTTCACGCTGAGCAGGGAGCCCAATGCAGGGCTCGATCCCAGGACCTTGGGATCATGATCTGAGCCGAAGGCAGTCGCTTAACCGACTGAGCCACCCAGGCGCCCCTCAGCTGCTATTTCTGTAGCCTGGCTTAACTCTGCTTCTCACCAAGCTCTTGGGGTTATGGGTGAGCGAGGGAATGGAAGGAGGAGATTTGGTCTAGTGCAGGCACAAGTTCTTCTCAGGGACCTGAATATCCATCCCTCAAGACCTCAGTTCTTGTCCTATTCCAGCCCTTGACTTCAGGGACGTCGACACAGCCCTCCTTCCATCACCCACCACTGGGATGCAGAAGAATGCAGACCACCCTGGAAATCTGGAGTGGAGTGTTCTCCCCTCGCAGCTCTGCTGCCCGACTTTTTGTAAGCTACTTTCCCTCCCTGGGCCTCAGTTTCCCTCCCTGATGAACCAGAAGATCTCTAAGGCTCCCTCCAGCTCTACCATGTGAGCCTGTCTCTTCACCCTGACTTCTTCCCCAGTTCAGAGAACCTGGGCATCCAGCTGCCCCACCCCAGCTCTGGGTAAACAGGAAGCTGGGTGAGGGGAGCAGGGGTGTGCGGAAAGTCCCAGCCAGGTGTGTGGGTCTATGGGGAGGGGGTGGCCCCACCCCTGAAGTATGAAAGCCCCCCTGCCCTGGCCCTGGCTCAGTCTCAATGGGGTCCCTGGGGCTAGAGGGCCGGGGTAGGAGGCCCCAGGGGAAGGGCTGCCTCCTGCTGGCTGTGGCAGGAGCCACTTCCCTAGTAACCCTGCTGCTGGCTGTACCTATCACTGTCCTGGCTGTGCTGGCCTTGGTGCCCCAGGAGCAGGGAGGAGGACTGGTGAGTAGCCACAACAAGCCTGGAGGGGCTGTGTGTTGCTGATGCCCACTTACCTCTAGCTACACCTGGGGCTCTCTTGTCTTCTGCTCAGTTGGCTTGGCTGTCCCTGGTGGGGATGCCTTGTCTGCCTCTTTGCTCGTCCTCTTTCCACTGTTCCGTGATGCTCTTGTGTCCTGAGAGCTCCAAGCTTCTTCTCAGTTGTCTGGCTGTCTCCTCTCCTCTTCCCAAGACATACTCAGGCCTCCCATCTCTGCCCAGGCTCTCCCTCCCAGGGAGATGTGTGTTGGGGATGTTTATGTGACTGGTAGGAAAGACCCCAGGCCTGGAGCTTGGGCCTGCGATGGGAGGGGTGGGATTGGCATCAGCTAACACTGAACTCTGGGCACTGTGACCCCACCCACCCAGGTAACAGGGACGGCTGACCCAGGGGCACAGGCCCAGGCCCAGGCCCAGCAGCGTTTGGGTAAGAGCAGACCATCTCCCCATCCCCTGCTCCAGCCTTTCAGGGATGCCCAGCTCCCATCCAGCTGCATCCCTCGGTGCACTCTTCCTCCCTGGAAACCCGCCCTGGTGCCCTGTTCTCTCGGGGGGGACCATGCATGGAAGGCCTCCCTGGCCCCAATCGTGGACTCTTCCACCCCCTTCCAGGGTCACAGGAGCTGCCAGAGAAAGAGGCAGAAACGGATTTCAGCTCCAAGCTCCCCGCCGCCCACCTCATAGGTAAGGATCTCACAGGTAGTCCAAGGGTGCCAGCGCCGCTGCCGGCAGTTAGAGTCCCTTTGCTCCGTTACTGCAGGGCTCGCTTTCCGACCTGCTTCACCACCTCTGATCCCTAAAGCGCCCACCTTCCGCTCCTCCCGCTTTCTATCTTCTTGCTTCCCTCCTGGAGCCGTCAAAATCCCTCCTGGATCTCCCCACCACCCCACCACCGCGCTCCGCGCCCCCCACTCTGGGGCCCTCAGTCCCCTCCCCAAAATCACTGCAGAGGTGGCGCCGCGCACCCTCGCCCCGCCCCCGGGTCGGTTCCCGCGGGGGGTTAGAAGCCCCCGCCCTCCCCACGGCTCACCCTCCCAGGCATCCCGGGCCGGGATCCCTCCTCCAGGATCGGGCTCCCGAGCGCCGACCGGCCCCCGTTTCTCCGCAGGCGCCTGGACCAAGGGGCAGGGGCTAGGCTGGGAGGCGAAGAAAGAAGAGGCGTTCCTGAGGAGCGGGACGCAGTTCTCGGGCGCCGAGGGGCTGGCGCTCCCGCGGGACGGCCTCTATTACCTCTACTGTCACGTCGGCTACCGGGGCCGGGCGCCCCCTGCCGGCGGGGGCCTGCAGGACCCCTCGGTCACGCTGCGCAGCCGGCTGTTCCGGGCTGGGGGTGCCTATGGGCCGGGGACTCCCGAGCTGCTGCTCGAGGGCGCGGAGACCGTCACCGCGGTCCTGGACCCGGCCCGGACGCGCGAGTACGGGCCCCTGTGGTACACGAGCGTGGGCTTCGGCGGCCTGGTGCAGCTCCGGAGGGGCGAGAGGGTGTACGTCAACATCAGTCACCCCGACATGGTGGACTACAGGAGAGGGAAGACCTTCTTTGGGGCGGTGATGGTGGGGTGAGGGCGGGGGAAACGACTGCCTGGTAAGGACGTGGGACTCAGCCCAGGTATTGGGGGCCCCGACTCCAGGGACCCCGTGGCGGGGGGGGGGGGGAGGGGGGGGCCNCGAGCCTGAAGAAAATAAAGTAAAGCCGAACACGGGTGCCCAGGTCTCACGTGTCTTGATTCAGGGTGGGTACGCAAGGGGCGGTCACCTAGTCTCTCCTGGTTGCTTGAAACAATTCACACCACTTCCTATGGCCTCTGCCCTCTGAAAGGCAGTGGGCTGGCTTCCCACCCACCTCCTGTCTCTGAATGAATTTGCCCAGCATCCGCCCAGTGGGAAGGTGGAAGAAGGGGATCCCCTCAAATCCCAAAGCATCTCCAAGCCTCCTCCTTCTCAGATCCTCGGAGGCCTCACCAGATTCCACCTGCATTCTTTTCTCTTGGGTCCCTCCCATCAGTGAGAGGGATCCTGACAGGGAAAGGCCAGCCCCGTTCCAGGTTGGGGAGAAGGAATAAAGCCCCGAGAGCCTATCACTTCTCCCCTGCTGCCTGCCTGGCTGCCTGAGGGCCCCTTTTAGCCACTACCCCACAGTCCACTGTCCTCCAAGGAAAAACACACATCTCTTTGGGTGTGAGGGAGGAGGCAGAAAGATAGGGCCTGGGACACCAGGGCGAAGCTGGGGAGGAGAGGAAGAAAGAAAATCTGGGGCCATCGGGCCTATGCAGGGTGAGACGGAAAGTCCTCACCCCTTGTTCACACCTCAGGTCCGCTTTCCATACGTCGGCAAGTGTGGGGGCCCCAGGGTGAGTAACAGCAGCCCCCTCACCCCAAGCACCCCATGACCGACTTTCAGCTCCAGGCTGAGGGAGGCAGAGAGGGACCCAGGGCCCTATCTAGGTCACCCCAGTGGGTCATCCCACCCCTGCGGCATACCACACAATTTTCCCCTGCCCAGCAGCCTGGCAGGAAGGAAAGCCCAACTTCCGAACCCAGTGGAGACTCCAGCTGTATGAGTCTTCATTTCTAACTCCATATTTGTGTGTGACTCTGTGTCCAGAAGAACTTTCCTGAGGAGAAGGGGTGCTTTTCTTTTTCCAGCCCATCTACCTCACGACCCTCCCCTCATCATTCACCAAGAACATTTGTGAGACCTGGCATGTGAGTCCTTTACCTGCATCCCATTCCTGCTTTTATATTTTCTTTCATTTCTTCAATTCCATTCACTGAGAGACGGAAGCAGATTGAACGGCTGGTGACTGGACAAAGAAGAAAGTCAGAATTCACTGAGGGCTTACTCTGCCAAGTGCTCTGCTGGGTGCTCTGATTTAGCTTATGCCTTCTATTTTCTTGTGGCCCCATATGTGGGAGGTGTTCCTGTTTTCCTCGGAGACATGAGGCTCAGTAACTGATTCAGGTTGTACAGTTAGGGCTGCTGGGGGAGCCTGGGATCAGGAGATTTGGAGCCCTGATGCCTGAAGGTCTGGAAGTCCTTTGGCTGTGATTCAGGTGCCTGAGAATGTGGCCCTTCCCAGACTCTCTCTCGCAGGCTGCAACAGCAGGAAATCTCACCTGAGCACTTGAGGTACAGGACTTCCCCATTGGAATTCCCAGAGTCGGAAATTCCCGTGCCCTAAGGGAGAGGTAATTAGGTTCAGGCTCCAGTTTCCTGGGGGAGGGGTCTGTTTGCCCCGGCTTTGTTATATGCAGGGTCTCCTGAGTCCCACTAGTCCCCGGAGTGGGGACTGTGTTCAGGCATCTTTTTTTTCTTTTAAACTTTTATTTGTATTTATCTTATGGGTTCAGGGATTTTTTTTAAACTTGTATTTGTATTTATTTTATGGGTTCAGGGATTTTTTTTTAAGATTTATTCATCTATTTGAGAGAGAGAGAGAGAGTGAGAGAGTGTGCACGTGTGAGTGAGCAGAGGGAGGGGCAGAGAGAGAGGGAGAGAAGCAGACACTCTGCTGAGACACGGGTCTCCATCCCACCAGCCTGAGATCATGACCTGAGCCAAAATCAAGAGTCGGACACCCAGCCCACTTGGGTGGGTACCCAGGTTCAGGGATCTTAAGGCTTGTAGAGAGAGGACTTCCACCCCCACCCAAGGAGAGGAAGATGCAGAATTAATTCCATGAGATCGTGTTTCTTTTCTGAGCACATTTTATTTCTCGCCACTGACCAGTAGGGCGGTTACACACATAACTCCCCTGGGGAGCAGAGGTTCAGCGATGTAGTGACAGTCAGTCACCAAATCAGCATTATTTAGATAACTCGATCAGATAAATATTTTTGAAAAACGAAAGCAAAAGGAGGCACAGAGGCCAGGAGGCCAGCTGGGAACAGCCTAGAATTCAGCTCCGTTTTCACAGAAAACATGTCTGAGTCAAGGCAGCCCCTACATTTGGTCTCCCAGGACACCCCAACCTCCCAATAAATACATTCATCGGTAAATAAATAAATAATAAATAAATAATAAATAATCACAAGTGCAAACATAAATAGAGAGAGCTGGCCCCATGTGGGAGGGGCTGGGCTTTCCTTCTCAGGAAGAGTCTGGAAACATTTGAAGGAAGGGAGGCCTGAGGTCCATTCATGTCAGGTTCTATGTGAGATCTTCTCAAGGAATGTTCTGAAGTGTTGTAGCCAGAACTAAAGTTTCCCCGACCCCCACATTCCAAGTGTTCCAGGTTGTGTTCAGGGATCCAAACCTGCGATGTCCAGTGAGCACTGGAAGCCCCAGTTTGCATTCTTGGTGGTGCCAGTGCTCCATTGTCTGGGTCACGCATCCCTGGATCTTAGGTTTCTAAGTGTTGTTGTTTAAAGTTCTAAGCTTGGGGCCCAGCCCTGAGCCCCTAATTCTCTTTCTAAGCCAGAAGGGGGTGGGGGGGTCAGGGGGAATAGATAATAAAGGGGTTGAGGTGGGCAAGGATGGACGTCCCGCCCCCTCACAGGGCAATGATTCCAAAGTAGACCTGTCCGGACTCGGCGAAGTCGAGATAGTCAGGAAGGTTGATCTCAGCGCTGAGTCGATCCCCCTTCTCCAGTTGGAAGACCCCTCCCAGGTAGATGGGCTCATACCAGGGCTTGGCCTCAGTCCCCTCTGGGGTCTCCCTTTGGCAAGGGCTCTTGATGGCAGAGAGGAGGTTGACCTTGGTCTGGTAGGAGACGGCGAAGCGGCTGATGGTGTGGGTGAGAAGCACCTGGGTGGAAGGGCATCCTTGGCCCTTGAAGAGGACCTGGGAGTAGATGAGGTACAGCCCGTCTGATGGCACTATTAGCTGGTTGTCTGTCAGTTCCACACCATTGGCCAGGAGGGCATTGGCACGCCGGCTCAGCCACTGGAGTTGCCCCTCAGCTTCGGGGTTTGCTGGAGGGAAGGAGAGAAGGAGGGAGGGGTGAGTCAGTGTGACCCTGTCAGTTCCACTCTCCACATCCTGGCCCTCAAGTTCTGCCCACCCCCCACATCCGGTTCCTGTCCCCTCTGTCTGTCTTCCCACATCCCATCTGGCCATGAGGTTCTGAGTATCCCCCTCAAGGCCAGTGAGTCCTCCTCATACCGTCTCCAGGGACTGTCGACCCTCTGCCTGAGTTCAGCCCCCAAATCCTATCCCTCCACATCCTAGCTGCTTCACCATCCCCCTGCTGAATCCTCAGAGCTCTTACCTACAACATGAGCCACAGGCTTGTCACTTGGAGTTCGAGAAGATGATTCTGAGGAGGAAAGAAGAAAGAAAAAGGTGAGACCCTTAAGCTTCCTGGAAAAGATTCCTCTACTTTGACCTCCATGTCTCCTCCCCTCAAACCAAAACCCTGAATTTCCCCCACTGTTGCTATCCCAGGACCAACCTCCAACCCCACCCAAGCCCAGAATCAGGAGAGGGGCTTTGGAGATACTTACTGACTGTCTGGGCCAGAGGTTTGATTAGTTGGAGGCCATCTGGGAGCTGTTGGAGAGAAGAAGGAGGTTTAGCATCAGAGCAAGTCACCCCCAAATGAAAAACAGCCAGGCTGCTTATGTAGCTCGTACTCTAGTTTTCTCTCACCATTCATCCATCCCACAACACTTTCACTGAGTGTTCTCCACGACCCGACCCCCGTCTTCATCTTTCTTTATCTCTTCCCTCGCATCTCTCCTTATCTCTCTCTCATATCATCCACATCTTTCTGTCTCAACATCTTTATTCATATCATTTATTCTGTTCCCATCTCTCTCCCCAGACCCCACATCTCTCCACACATCTCTCTTTACATACGTCTGCGGGCTCATTCATTCTTTCAAGAAGCACTCAGTGAGCACCTCCCGTGTGCTTCCTCCCTCTCTCTCTTCCCCATCTCTCTCCATGTCTCTTTCTGCCTCCCCATCTTTCTCCACTTTTTCTCTCTCACCAGTCCCCATCAGCATACCTCTTTCCCCCACCCCATCTCTCTCTCCCTGGGTGGAAGAATGAGCAGAGTCTGGTGAGGCACTCACCTCTTCCCTCTGGGGGCCGATCACTCCAAAGTGCAGCAGGCAGAAGAGTGTGGTGGCTCCTGCGACGAGGAGGAAGGAGAAGAGGCTGAGGCACAAGCACCTTCTGGAGCCCTGGGGGCCCCCTGCCTTCTTGGGGAGTGCCTCCTCGCCCAGCTCCACATCCTGGATCATGCTTTCAGTGCTCATGGCGTTCTTTCTAGAGGGGCTCAAATCCAGCCTGGTGATGGTAGAGCCCTGGGGCAGTGTGTATTAGAAGGAGAGAATCGTCTGGCTGCTTGTCTGGGGGGTTGTCGTCTGAGAGGTTATTTCCAGGGGGGTCTGGAGTTGCTTCTGTCTCTCCTGGCTGGTCCCCTGGTGTCCTCTCAGAGGGAGCTTCTGCTGGCTGGGTGTGCAAACAGCTGCATTTATATACCCGCGGGGCGAGAAGAGGGCGGGGAAAGGCTCTCATTCAACCAGCGGAAAACTTCCTTGGTGGAGAAACCCATGAGCTCATCTGGAGGAAGCGGTAGTGGGCCCTACACCTTCTGTCTCGGTTTCTTCTCCATCGCGGGGGCGGGGGTTTGGAAAGTTGGGGACACCCAGGCATCAAGGATACTTCCTACCCGCCCCACTCGGATTCTGAGGGAGGCTTGCCAGGCCAGTCACTGTGGTGTACGTAGGACCCTGGAGGCTGGACCCCAGTTTCCCTCTGCCCTCAATTCCCATTCCCTCCATTTTTTTTGAGGCTCAGGTCTGTGGCCTGTTTTCCTCTGATTTCCAGACTGGACTTAGGTAGGTGTAGAGCTAGACATGGGAGGGGTTTCAGAAAGTCGACCCCTTGACTGGGAGAAAAATAGGGGGGAAAGCTATGCTGGGTCCTGAGACATGTGTTGGGGTCCCTGGGGGAGAAAGGAGCTTGAGGGAAGGGACCTTGAGGCAGGGGATGTGGATATGGGGTCTCTGAAAGGGCTGGGGAGGGGTTGGTAAATGGCAGGGACATGACTGGGACAGCCCCAGTGGGAGTGAAAGCAACCCTGGGAATTCACGAGCCCCATGAGAGCAGGCCTTCTCCTTTCATTCTGACCAGAGACTCAGCAGTGCCGGTTTCAGTCTTGGCTTCCAAGGGAATCTGAGGCCCCAATTTTTGCATGAAGCTCGCATCCGTCAGAACCCCTGTGTGTAGCCATGTATCCCAAAGACCCCTAGTGCCCCCTGGATTTCTGGAGACTTCCCTAGCCCTCAGAGCCCCTCCGTGTGACCACGTCAGCCTTGGGGTTCTCCCACTCCATTCTTCCAGAGGGTCCCCTTTTCCACCCCCATAGTCCTGAACATCCTTTGGTGTGGTAACTTCTCCCCAGAGAACTCCTGTAATCCCCAATACTCACAGCCTCAGAGTGGCCATATCTGCCAGTGGTCCCCTGACCTCCACTCCTCCAGACCTTGGACCCCCATTTTTCCTTTTTCTTCCCAGCTTATCCTTTGTTTTCCATGCCGTGCTCTGGCTGTCTCACCCCTGTGATTATGCCACATTTCCCCAGAGCTAAGGCACCTTCATCTCCTTGTAGTCCACAGTTCCTGTCTCTTCTGAGGCCCCTGTCCTCCTTCTATTTCTTAGAGACCTGGAAAATTCTCCCCTCCCAGACAGACAGACATAGTCACACAGCATTTCAGAGAAAAGAGGTTTATTGGGCTTCACTGAAGGTGCAGACGTCTCCTCATGGGGTGTTTAGTCAAGCAGTGACTGGCTCTGAAGAGTCTTTTGCTTCCTCCTAGAGCTCCCCGGTGTCTCACCCCCGCTTGTCTTCTCTTTCACTGGGTTATCTTTATGCAGATGTTCTCTTGCTCTTCATCTCTTGAGCTTATTTCTCTCTCTCTCTTCTGGTGGCCCTGTATTATGCCCTTCCCTCCATCCTCCATAAATAAATAATTTAATTTTTTCCCTTCATAAATAATTCCCCCTCCCCTGCCTCCTGTCATCCTCCCGAGCTCCTCCCAGGGTCTGCCCCCTTCATGTCCAGGGCTAGGTCCTTCTTAGACTGGCAGGACAGATGAAGAGCTCTGGGCAGGAATTTCCAGGCAGACTTGAAATCCTCAGCCTAGCGTTGGGGTTTGCTGAAGGGAGGTATGGTCCTCTGGGGTGCCTAGAATTTCTTCTTTGGAAGCTCCAGGTAACACGAGCAGGGGAGACTTGAGGCTATTGGAAGGGTCAAAAGAGAGGTGCAGTGACCCTTGAAGTAGTCGGAATGGAGGCAAAATGGGGAGAAGGTCTTGAAACCAATTATCTTTCTTTCTGGATTTTTCTACAGAGCAAAGGCTCCAAAGAAGACACTACTGGGGCTGAGGAGTAGGTGGGAGACGCCGTCTGTGTGAGTGGAGAGCTGATCTCCCTGGGTGAGCAGGAACACAGCTCCCTGGTACACGGAGCGCACCCAAGGTCCCTGCGGTCCTGGGCACACGGACTTCTGAGCGCTGAGGAGAGGCACGTGGAAGGGGTACTGGGAGGAGAAGAGCTGGACCTCATGGGCCAGGTAGAGAGGGGTGGGGGTGGCCTTGGGGAAGCAGCCTTCCCCAGAGAAGACCACCTGGGAGTAGACAAAGTAGAGGCCACTGGTGGGAACCAGGAGGGAATTGTTGCTCAAAGAGAAGCCATGGCGGAGGAAGGCACGATCTGTGTTCGCTCTCCAGCGCAGTGAGTTCTGGGCGCTGGGGTCTCCTAGGAAGAGCCGGAGGGGATGGGAGAGGTCAAGAACCTGGGGGTCAGCACTCTTAATCCCTGAGGAAGTAGGTGCTGGGCTGAGTTCCTGGGGGGATGGCCGGGAGGACAGACGGGAGTGGGATACCTCTGTTCTGAGGCGTGGGGGAAGTTGGGGGGAGAGGTGCAGTAAATGCTGGGTCCCTTGAAGGGGGTGTAGGAGGAGAGCTGGGGGCGATATGTCCAGGGGCCGGGTGATGTTTACCGATGAGATGAGCAGCAGGTTTGAGGGTGCCTGGCGCGAAGTGCTTCTGAGGGTTGTGGTAGGCAGTCCCGGCAGCTGAGGGTGAGATGCCGCCACCAGGAAGCCCCTAGGGGACAGGAGGGTGGAGCGTGGCTGTAGGGCCCAAAGTTTGGCGGGGCCGCCCCTGCAGTCCCCATTCTCCTGCTGCCTCACCTGGGCCTCAGGCGGCAGGGCCAGCAGCAGCCCCAGCAGGAGGAGGAGGGGGGCGCTGCACACCCTCAGGAGGTAGAGCCGTCCAGGTGGTGTCATGGGGAGAACCTGCAGGGAGAGAGACGGTGAGCGGGGCGGGGCGCCGGGCGGATGACGGGCCTCCCGCCCGCGGAGACAGCCACGGGCGAGCCCGCGCCCAGGGGCGAGAGGGGGACAAGATGCAGGCAGGAAAATCCCAGTGTGAGCACGGGGGGCACAGAAAGAGAAACCGACACGGGAAGGGAACAGAGAGCGAGCGTGGCAGAAACAGAAAAAACGCTGCCTGAGGAAGAGTCAGAGAGAGGGGAGCAAACCACACGGAAGCCCCCGAGGCCGGGCCCAGGCCGAGGTACGGGAGGGGCAGAGCGCCCAGGGGAGCGCGCCGCCGGGCAGCCCGAGGAGACGGGGCGGGAGAGTCTCACCTGCTGTGCGGGGCGCCTGGGCCTGGACGCCTGGGTCCCTTTATAGAGGAAGCGGCAGTGGCAGCGTGGCAGCGTGGCAGGCGGCGGGCGGGTTCTAGGCCCCGGCTGGGCCCGGGGAAGCCCCCAGGGCTGAGAAGATGCTGCCTTTTCAGTCGAAGGCAGGAAAGGCTGAGGCCTAGGAGTGAACCACAGGCTGCGGGCTCAGACGACTGAGTTCTGGGAAAGGGAGCGGGGTCAGGGGAACCGTGGGCTGGGAGGGCCAGGGAGCAGGGTCAGGCTTAGGAGTTCCAGAGAAGGGACAGTCAGTTCGGGGAGGAGGGGGGAGCAGCTGGGGCGTGGGCTGGAGGCCCGGTTCCCTGAAGAGTGATTATATATAACACCTCTGCACCCTTGGTTGATCACAGGCTATTCTCTGGGCCCATTTCCTCCTCTTCTACCCCCATCCTTGTCCCAGATGCTTCAAGTCACACTTGTCCCAGTATGTGTACTTTTCCTGGTCGTCTGGCAGGTTTTGTATCAAGAAGTTGTATTATATATCCCCTTGCCAGGGACATTCTGGTTTGTGCTTGTTGTCCTGGTGAAAATGTTCATGGATCGCGCTTTTGCTCTCACAAGTGTCCTAGTTTGGAAGATAAACGTCATGGTTCCCCTACTCAGAGATGTTGCCTCAGATCGGATTTATTTATTTATTTATCTATCTATCTATTTATTTATTTTAAGATTTTACTTATTTATTTATTTGAGACAGAGAAAGAGGGAGAGAGAGGGAGAGAGAGGGAGAGAGAGAGAAAGAGAGAGAGAGGAGGGACAGGAGAGGGAGAATTCCAAGCAGACACCGAGCTGAGCAGGGAGCCCGATGTAGGACTTGATCCCAGGACCCTGGGATCATGACCTGAGCTGAAGGCAGACACTTAACCAACTGAGTCAGCCAGGTGCTCCAGATCAGATTTATATAATCCCAAACACGCACTCTGGGTTGGAGGAATGTGGCAACTTCCGAAGTTCTTTACAAGGAGGGCTTTGGAATTCCACCCAGGAGGAGCTTGAGGGTGGCGAGATAGGGTAGGGGGACAACCAAAGGACTTGTCTGGAAGCTGCATTTGCAGATCCAGGATACTGTTTCATATTTCCCCCTTTTAACTTGGGTACAGTAAGGCACACGTCTCTTAAGTTTACAGCCTGATGAGCTTTCCTGTCTGTTTATAGTCATATAGCCACCACCCAGTTCAACATATTTGTGTGTCCCCAGAAGGTTTTCTCATGCCCCTCTCCCAGCTGATACCCTCCAAAGATAACCGACCACTTTCTGACCTCTATCAGTATAAATTAGTTGTTCCTGCTCCTGAATGTCATAGAGATGAAGTCATACAGAATATACTGTTTGGGTTTTGGCACTGTTCTTTCAGTCGGCATGATGTTTCAGAGATTCATCCATGTGGTTGCATTTATCAGTATGGTTTTTTTTTCATTATGATGTGATAGTCTATTGTGTGAATATACTCTAACTTATTTACCCATTCTTCTGTTGATAGGCATTTGGTTTGTCTCTAGTTTTTAGCCACTATGAAAGATGTTGATATGAACATTCTTAAAAATGAGCCAGTTTTCACATAATTTGTAAGTAGAAAAAAAGCAAGGTTTTTAAAGATGATTTTATCCATGTCTCAGAAGATTGAGAAAACTGGCTATCTCAAATATCATGATTATTTTTATTAATGTTGGTATGCTTTCATTTTGAGGGTTTTGAATGACTAAAGCCCCCCCCTCCCCCCCCGCCTACCGTGGCATTGGGGATATGGCTGTTTTCCTCTGGCACACGTTTCCGAGTAGTCTTGGGGTCCCATGGCACGTAACTAACATTCAGGGTGTGTATGAGTCATTTCTCCTGCTTTCCTCCCCCTTCTTGAGGCCCTTTGCCTTTCAGGCCTTCCTAGTCCCATAAGAATATTGTTTCTTTTCATTCTCCTTCCACGTCTTTATCTTTCTCTCTATTTCACAAACATTCATTGAGCACCTTGTACAAGGCATTGAGGATACAGATGTGAAAAGACAGTCCCCATGCTCTCTGGGGCCTCAAAAACCAGCATGGAAGACAGGAAAGTTAGCAGATAATTACAATAGAGTGTGACGGTGGGCTTATGGTGGTCCATAGAAAAGCCACTGAGGGCGCCTGGGTGGCTCAGTCATTAAGCGTCTGCCTTCCGCTCAGGTCTTGATTCCAGTGCTCTGGGATCAAGCCCCAAATTGGGCTCCCTGCTCTGCAGGAAAGCCTGCTTCTCCCTCTCCCACTCCTCCTGCTGGTGTTCCCTCTCCCGCTGTGTCTCTCTCTGTCAAATAAATAAGCCATTGAACTTGGCTTGGGGGAGGGGTGTCAGGCATTAAGTGTTAAGAGAGAGCCTGAGCAGGGCGGGAGGGAGAGAGAGAGTCTTAAGCAGGCTCCACACTCAGGGCAGAGCACAATGTGAGGCTTGACCTCAGGACCCTGAAATCATGACCTGAGTCAAAATCGAGAGTCAGGTGCTTAACCGACTGAGCCACCCAGGCAGCCCTTCACTAGCACTTTAGGATCACTTGGTGTTCTACCAAGATGACCTTGAAAAACTTGATTTGGGTACACTCAGTGGTGTCATTCTTGGGACTTTCTCCTAGGTTGCCACTGCAGGAGAGTCATGTCACCAGAAGAGGTCTTCTGCTCATCCTGGCCATCTAACCTGAGAGAGCCCTCAGCATTTCTCAGTCTTTCTTTCTTGATTCCCTGTTCTACTCCTGCAGGTGATGTTCTAAATCTCTGTGCCTCTTACACCTTAAGTTTATGTTTTTACTCTCAGTTGGTGAAGGCGTCACTTATTTCATTGAGCTTAAGGCCATCTGGGCTGATCTCTTCACTTCCTTCTTTTTCTTTTACTTATTTACACTTTGGGTACTAATAGAAGGAGCGGAGATGAGACTTGGGAGGTGAGCTGAGAACACATTCTGAAGGTTTATTTAGTTTTTAAAGATTTTATTTATTTATTAACAGAGAGAGAAAGAGGGCAAGCACAAACAGGGGGAGTGGCAGGCAGAAGGAGAGGGAGAAGCAGGCTCCCCACTGAGCAGGGACCCCGATGTGGGGCTCGATTCCAGGACCCCGGGATCATGACCTGAGTGCCCCAATTCTGAAGGGTTTAAAAGCAAGAAAAGAAGTTAGGATTTCATTCTAATTATGATGGGGAGTCACCAAAATTTTTAAGTGAGAGAGGGACTCATGCAGATTGGTACATCAGAAAAACAAGTCTGGAAGTTGCATGAAGAATGGATTGGGGTACGGGAGCTGAGGGGCTGAGTGAAAAGCAGAAGGTGGAAACAAGTTAATAAAGTTGTGCAATAACCCAGCAAGGAGATGACAAGAGCTTACATTTACACTGAGGCAGCAGCAGGAGGATGGAAAGGATGAGAGAGTTTTAGGCAAAATCTATAGGTGTGGGGGGTGAGCAGATGTGATGGAGGAAGAGTGGCCACAGATGCCCCTTTTAAATATCTTGGTTTAGTGGTGCCTGGGTGGCTCAGTCAATTAAGCATCCAACTCTTGGTTTCAGCTGAGGTCATAATCTCAAGGTTGTGATATTGAGCCCCAGGCTCTGTGTTGGGCTCTATGCTCAGTAGGGAGTCTGTTTGAGATTCTCTTTCTCCTCTCTGCCCCACCCCCCAAGCTCTTGCATGCACTCTCTCTAATAAATGAATAAATCTTTTTCTTAAGATTTCATTTATTTATTTGAGAGAGTAAGAGAGAGAGAGAGAGAGAGAGATCACGAGCAGGGGGAGGAGTAGAGGGAGAAGCAGACTCCCCACCAAGCAGGGAGCCCGATGTGGGGCTTGATCCTGGGACCCTGGGATCATGACCTGAGCAGAAGGCAGATGATTAATCAACTGAGCCACCCAGGTGCCTCTAAATAAATACACCTGTAGAAAAAATATTCTGATCTATAGCTTGGCTTCTTTTTATTCTTTTAACCTACTGTCTCTTATGTCACTGTTGGTTTCCCTTTTGGTCCCTGCTCTTTTCCTTTTCTCTGTTGTGTCATCTCTCTTTCTCTGGAGTTCTTTTTCCTTCCTGTTATCTCTTTCTGCCTCTCTAATGGTAGTAGCTGATGGACTAAGAGATCTCAGCTATATTAAAATATAAAACAGTGTTGCAGTTAACGAGAAACCGAGAAAGGGAGAAACTTAGGTCAGAGAGGAAGACGGGGCTTTGAGGGACAAAAAGGGGAAGGTGTGAAAGAGTGGTAGGGAGACATGAGAGACAGAGAGGAAAGAAGGGCAAGAACTGGGCTGAGGCTCATGTCACAGGCGTTTGTGATGTGCTGAAGGACGCTCCTTGACATGGGCCAATCTTGGTTTCAATCTCAGTTTCGGAGGTTGTGTGAAATTTGGTTTCTTTCTTGGAGAGGCCAGCAGTTGGTTTGGGGCTTTCCCTGGGTGGGAGGGGTGATGACTAGAGTCTTGTGCCCTAAACTCAGGGAAATACAGTCTCTACAGTGGGCTCTGTGGAGAAACTAGTGAAATCTCTGAGGCCTCTAAATGAGGTTGAAATGATATTAGCTTCAACCTTGAGCTTATCCTCAAAACCTATATTGGGATTTAATACTAACGTTGACCCTAACTCAGATTTAACCTCAACCCAAATTGCAACTCAAACTATTCAAACTTAACCTCAAATCTAAACACATTCCAATAAATAAGCCTGAAAATAAACTTATCCTCTAAAGTAACCGAATCTTGTTTCCTACAGCTAATTTTGAAATCAACTCATCTCCACACCTGACCCTATAGTTAAACCTGACTCTAAAGGTAAGTCCGATCTAAGCCACAAAACTAAAGATGAGCTTTCTCCTCTTTTATCCCATTATTCATCCATCTCTTCACTTAAGGTGTTTTTTTTTTACCCCCACTTAAGAAGTGCCTACTGTGTGCTGGGCACTGTTCTAGGCAATGGGGATATAGAAGCAAACAAAGCAGACATCCTAGTAAGGCAAAGCAGAAAGGAAATATACAGAAGTCAGTAAGCAGTGCTAGGAGGAAACAATACAGGGCACGTGAGGAGTGGCAGAGAACTACTTTAGACACAGTGGTCAGGAAGTCCTCTCTAAGTGGCGTTTAAACTGAGACCCAGGGGGCCCGGGTGGCTTAGTCATTAAGCGTCTGCCTTCGGCTCAGGTCAGATCCCACGGTCCTGGGATGGAGACCGACATCGGGCTCCCTGCTCGGTGGGAAGCCTGCTTCTCCCTCTCTCATTCCCCCTGCTTGTGTTCCCTCTCTCGCTGTCTCTCTCTGTCAAATAAATAAATAAATAAATAAAATCTTAAAACAAAACAAAACAAAACAAAACAAAACAAAAAACTGAGACCCAAATGACAAGTAAGAGTGACCAGGTGAAGGTTTAGGGGAGAAGCATTCCAGGCAAAGGGAACAGCTACTGCAAAGTAGCTGAAGTAGAAATGAGCTGGGGGCGTTGAAGAATGGAAAGGGAGCTGTGGCTGGAACAGAGAAAGAGCAGGAGAAGGGTTGGGAATGAGGTCAGAGAGAGGAGGCAGGAGCCAGAACACGCAGGACCGTTCAAAGAGAAAGAAAGCATCTGGCTTTTATTCAACCATGGGAAGCCTTTGGAGGGTGTGTGTGTGTGTGTGTGTGTGTGTGTGTGTGTGTGTGTGTGTGTGTGTG
>LNAC01000697.1:69360-158153 GCA_002007465.1 Ailurus styani | reverse complement strand
GTGTGTGTGTGTGTGTGTGTGTGTGTGTGTAATGGGGATGGAGGAAGGGAGGAGAAGGCGGTGGGGAGGAGGAGGAGGACAGAGGAGTGAGGCAGAGGCGACTGGATTTATGTTTTTAAAACATCCTCTGTTTAGGGCACCTGGGTTGCTCAGTCAGTTAAGCATCTGTCTCCAGCTCAGGTCATGATCGCAGGGTCCTGGGATTAAGTTCAACATCCAGCTCCCTGCTCAGTGGGGAGACTACTTCTCTTTCTGTCTGCCACTCCCCTGTTCATGCTTCTTTCTCTTGCTAACTCTTACTCTCAAATAAATAAGTAAACTCTCAAAAAAAAAATCTTGTCTAGACTAGATTGTAGGAGGAAAGAATGAGAGCAGGGACATCAGTTAGGAAGCAATGGCAGCAACAGGAGCAGAGAAGATGGTGGCAGCCATAAAGATGGAGAAAAGTAGACAAATGTGGGATGTATTTCAGGGTAGAATTGACAGGACTCGATGATAGAGTGGATGGATTTTGGAGGTGTTGGAAGATAGGGATACTGGGAGGAATGTGGATTCTGATGAGGTGGGAGAACGGGAGAACGAAACGTTCAATTTTGAATATGTTAAGTCTAAATCCATTGGGCAGACATCCAAGTGGAGATGACACTTGGCAGTTGGATAGAAGTCTGGGTTTCAGATGCAAGGTCAGACTAGAGAGACAACACTGGGAGTCACCAGCAGCATGAAGATGGCATTTAATACTGTGGAAGGGGCAGACATGCCTTGTCTTATGCTTCCCCCTAAGACCTCCTTCCAGGTATTTATGTTTTTTTCCCATGATAATAAATGCTATATACCTTCCATTCTAAATTCCAGAAGCAGCAAACTCCTGTTTCCAGAAGCAAAACCCTCCAGGCTTTTTCTTCTTCTCCTGAACTCTCAGTGGAATCTAACCTCCCTGGATTAGACTCCCTACCCCACAGGACACTTCTACCAATCTATTTCACAATATGCTATGGAACTCCTCATATATTCAAATTCTCCCTCTCGTATTTGAAAGAGTCTTCCTCTGGCACTATAAAACCTAGATTTACCCTAATGTTGCTTTTTCTTTTTGGTGAAGGCTGCTCTTCCTTCTACCATCACAGGGGGCAGGGGGCAGAGGAGAGACCATTATTCAGTACCATTGGTAACCTTTTCTTTTCTTGAAGCCTGTGCCTTTTGCATTTGTCATACTCTTCCTATCTGCACAGCAGTCTTCTCTCCAACGTCTTTATCACACTTTTTTTTTTAAAGATTTTATTTATTTACTTATTTGACAGAGAGAGAGAGATTACAAGTAGGCAGAGAAGGCCGAGAGAGGAGGAAGCAGGCTCCCTGCTGAGCAGGGAGCTGGATGCGGGCTTCTATCCCAGGACCCTGAGGTCATGACCTGAGCCGAAGGCAGAGGCTTTAACCCACTGAGCCACCCAGGCGCCCTCTTTATCACACTCTTAACAACTTTATATCTAGCTCAGTTTTTCTCCATATCTCATCCCCACCCCAAAAAGATCACATCTTTTTTTTTTTTTTTTTTTTAAGATTTTACTTATTTATTTGACAGAGAGAGACAGTGAAAAAGGGAAAACAAGCAGGGGGAGTGGGAGAAAGAGAAGCAGACTTCCCGTTGAGCAGGGAGCCCGATGTGGGGTTCGATCCCAGGACCCCAGAATCATGACCTGAGCCAAAGGCAAACGTTTAACCAACTAAGCCACCCAGGAACCCACCCCCCCAACATCTTTAGAGACTTTAAAGCCACACAGAATGGTCTCACACTGTCCTCTCAGTGCTTCAACTTTCTCAATTACAAAGCTTTACAGCCTCTTTCCCTGCTGCTGTTTAGGCACCCATGAGCAAGGTGGTATCTCAGACCTCAGCATCACTTGGAAGGGCTACATCTTTGAGATCTTTAACTCTGACTTTTCCCTCTCACAAACACCACTCACTTTTCAAGCCCCCCCACTCTTCCCTCTCATCAAATTCGTTCTCAATTCTCACCAAGACTTCCAACCCCTCTTCTTTCCTTGTTTTCCTTGTCCACCTGATTTAATTTGCACTGCATGGTCAAACATTTCAACTACTTTCACTAGCACTTTATTTTTATTAATTTTAATTTTAATTTTTTGAGAGAGAGCATGGGCAGTGGGGAAGGGCAGAGGCAGAGGGAAAATTTTAAGCAGGCTCCTCACTCAGGGCAGAGCACAATGTGGGGCTTGACCTCAGGATCCTGAAATCATGACCTGAGTCAAAATCGAGAGTCAGGTGCTTAACCGACTGAGCCACCCAGGCAGCCCTTCACTAGCACTTTAGGATCACTTGGTGTTCTACCAAGATGACCTTGAAAAACTTGATTTGGGTACACTCAGTGGTGTCATTCTTGGGACTTTCTCCTAGGTTGCCACTGCAGGAGAGTCATGTCACCAGAAGAGGTCTTCTGCTCATCCTGGCCATCTAACCTGAGAGAGCCCTCAGCATTTCTCAGTCTTTCTTTCTTGATTCCCTGTTCTACTCCTGCAGGTGATGTTCTAAATCTCTGTGCCTCTTACACCTTAAGTTTGTTTTTACTCTCAGTTGGTGAAGCTGTCACCTAGTTCATTGAGCTTAAGGCCATCCGGGCTGATCTCTTCACTTTTTCCTTATTTCCTTTATTTACATTTCATCTGTTTTTTTTTTTTTAAGAAATTTGAATACAACTCATTTGTTTTTTTAAAGATTTTCTTTTTATTTATTTGAAAGGGAGCGAGAGATGAAGAGAGTGAGAGCAACTGCAAGCAAGGGGAGCAGCAGGAAGGGGGAGCAGACTCCCCACTGAGCAGGGAGCCCGATGTGGGACTCCATCCTAGGACCCTGAGATCATGACCTGAGCCAAAGGTAGACGCTTAACTGACTGAGCCACTCAGGCTCCCTTTTTTTTTTTAATTTAAATTTTAACTAACTTTTTTTTTTAAGATTTTATTTATTTATTTGACACAGAGAGGGAGAGTGATCACAAGTAGGCAGAGAGGCAGGCAGAGAGAGAGGGGGAAGCAGGCTCCCTGCTGAGCAGGGAGCCCGATGGGGGGCTTGATCCCAGGACCCTAAGATCATGACCTGAGCCAAAGGCAGAGGCTTTAACCCACTGAGCCACCCAGGCGCCCCTAAATTTTAACTAATTTTAAAAGATTTTTTTCCCATTTATTTGAGAGAGAACATGAGCCGGGGAGGGACAGAGGGAGAGGCAGACTTGGGACTGAGCAGGGAGCCCAACACAGGACTAGATCCCAGGACCCCAGGGTCATGACCTGATCCAAAGACAGGCGCTTAACCAACTGAGCCACGCAGACGTCCCATCTTTCTTTTCTTTTACTCTGAGAAGGATTCTCTCCTGTCCAAGGCTGATCCTTTGTGCTCTGTATTCCACTTCCTGTGTCTTTACTATATTCTCCCCTCCCCTCACATTTTCAGGATCTCTCTTCGTGCACCTTGCTTTCATTTTACAAACATGTTCAATTTCATTTTTCTTTTTTTTTTTTTTAAGATTTTATTTATTTTTTTGACAGAGAGAGAGACAGTGAGAGAGGGAACACAAACAGGGGGAATGGGAAAGGGAGAAGCAGGCTTCCCGCTGAGCAGGGAGCCCCATGTGGAGCTCGATCCCAGGACCCTGGGATCTGACCTGAGCCGAAGGCAGACACTTAACAACTAAGCCACCCAGGCGCCCCTCAATTTCATTTCTTGAAAATAAAAAAAATCTTTCCCTGGACTTTGTTTTTCTCTCTGCCATTTCATCTCTCACCTTCCTTTTCTGTGTGATGTCTCAAGAGACTAGCTCCCTTAACTACCCACTTTTTTGGGAACTGGTAACATTTTCCTCATCTGTAAAATTCGTGGGTTGCATTAGAGATGATTCTTAGTTATCTGCCATATTCACCATTCTATGACTTTGTACCCACCACCTTCCTTTCCTCACCTCCCACTCATTCCTCAACCTATGTAAAGTGATTTCTGCCCCTCTGGTAAGTGGAAACTGTTTTCTCAAAATTTGTAATTGTCTAGTTCCTGAACCCAAAGGATCTTTCAACCTTACCCTACTCGACCTCTTTGAAGCATTAGATGTGGCTGCCCTGTCTCTGCTTGGCACACCCCTCCCTTGCCCTACTTCTCTGACCGCTTCCCCACCTCCCTCCGTTATTGATTCCTCTTGCTTCGACTGTCTTCAGGGGCTGTTCTGGTCACCCTCTCTTGGGGATCCTGTGCACTGCGAGGCTCAATCTCCACTAGGAAGGGAATGATGCCCGAATCTACCCCTCCAGCTCATCCTTTTCTTTTGAGCTCCGGACCTGCTTGCTGGAAATCTCTGCCTGATGTGCTGACATGCTAGCGCATCAAACTCAGCAGGCGTTCTCTGAACACTTTATTACTCTAAGCAGGTGCACCTCCCATTATTACCTGTAGTTGTTGCTTATATATTGTTTATCTCATTAGACTGCAAGTTCTGAGGGCAGTGACTATATTTCATTTAAACCTCTTGTCTAGCAGAGTGCTCTGCTCCTATCAAATATATTTTGTGCTTAATCAAAATACATTGCTTCAGTGTCTGAAACTGAATTCCTTATCTTTCCCCTCAGCTAGGTGTCTCCTTCTAGGCTTAGGGAATCATCTTTCTAATCCCCTAGGCTCAAAATTCAGAGCCATCTAAGATTCCTCTTCCTCTAAGATTCTTCCCACCGCCCATCAGTTGTCATGTGCTAATGGCTTATTCTCTCAAAGTTTTTAAGATCTTTCCCCTCCTTTAATGGTATTTGGAATTACTCAGACCTAAATGAAAGTACACAAGTTTTGGAGTAAGATGCACTTAGTGCTAATCTGCCACTTTTCACTCATGTGGCATTAAGCAAGTTCAGTCTGTTTATGAGCCCCGGTTTCCTCTTTATAATGGAGATCCACCACCCACCTTCTGAACAGTTGTTGGCAGGATTCTTCCTGTTAGGAAAGGGCTTGACATGGCAGGTGTTCACAGAATGATCCATCGTTGCTTCCTTCTCTACTCTTCGTCTTTAACCCCTGCAGCACTCTCCTGTTCTCTCCCCCTCTTCTGCGCAGCTGCCACTAGCGCAGAGACACACAGGATGAGGTCCCGGACCCTTTACCTAGGCCTCCTGAGGGCCTCTCTTCAACATGTGCTCACTCACACCTGTGCTTCGTCTGCCTCAGGACATTAATCTTCTCCTAAATGTACTGTTTTCTGACTCCTGGTCTCCGCTGAAGCTATTTCATTTGTCTCCGGAGCCTGTCCCTCCACCTCTACCCATAGAAATTCTGCCCATTCATGGCACCAGTCAAATGCCCTCTCCTGGCTCAGTGCCCACCCCCCACTTTCTGAATCCACTATGTCTTACTCTCTAACATTTACTCAGCACCATGCCCTGAATGACAATTAGGTATGGACCTTGCTTTCCCTGTTGGACTGCAAACTTGCAGCAGTTTGGATTTCTCTTTGGGCTACTTGTTGCTCGGTTGAACTACACTGACTAGAGACCCTCCCAGATCCTTTTACCAACTTAACTCAAACTGGCCCCCAGCCCAATCCCCCAACAGACCCTCTTTGATCTCATTGGTCTTGTTCCCTAATTCTGTTTTTCTAACTGAACCCCAACTCATCATCCTTCACCAAGAATTGATTCCTCGTTCTAGCTCTCGAGAGCAGATACACATTCACACCTCCCCAGTGTTTCACGGTAGGCACTGAGTCATCTCCTGGGGATCCCTGGGCCCCCCTTCCCTCCCCCCACCACGGTGGACAGGATGCCTGCTGCCTGGCCCTGGGGGGTCAGAGGAAGCCAGGGCCTCTAGGGCTCAGTATTTTTATCAGCCTAGGAAACAAGAGACACAGAAGCGGAAACCCTGTGGTCAGAGAAAGTGAACAGCCCTCATCTCAGGGGAACCCCCAACAGGGCTGGGGGCCAGACACTGGGGAGGGACGTTGAAAAGGAGGTGGTTTGGGGGCCAGGTATCAGGGCTTATTTTGCTTTGGTTTTATGTAACTCTTGCGGAGGGGAAACAGTATACTTCAAAACCAGAGAAAAAGCTGCTGGATGGAGGAGCAAATTTGGACACCAAAGGTTTCTATTGCTTACCTCTCAACCCCCAGCTTAGGGGTCCTAACCCCAACTCCCCCCAACTCCAAACCTGGGCTCTTTGCATGCCACTTCCGAAATCTCCGGCCTGTGAGAGGAACCGGACGCCTGGGTTGCTCACAGCTCGCAGGCTCTTCTCTGAATCACAGCAGCTTCCTCTCACAGGATCTTTCTCACCAGCCCTTCCTCCTCTTGACCCTGAACAGATGCCTGGTCCCTGGGAGGCCTTCGATCTCCAGGCTGTCTTCTCCGAGGGTCTTGGTCCTATCCTGTGTTTCCCTGCTTCCGCAGGCTTCCCTCCCTATCCTCTACTGCCCTCTGGATTCTCTTGAGTAGACAGGGCTCCAAACCTGAAAAATTCGTTTCTGATTCTTAAGATTCTCCGATGTAGGCGCAGGTAGACTGCACATGCCAGTGGATTCCTCCCTCTTTTCTTTTTGCGGAGTTGCCTGCTGTGTCCTGGGGGATGACAATGAGGTTTGGTACTGTCTACGACTTCCTCTTCCAGTTCTGGGGAGCCTGAGTGGAGACTGAATATGGAACAGTGAAAGGGATGGTGCCAGATCCCCTCTCTCCGCCCCTCAGGACCTTTTCCTCAATTTCAGGAAAAGAGGTCTACCTGGAAGGCCAAGTCTATCCTGCCTAGAAATGAAGCCCAGGTGTGGGATGGGGGCAGAAGCTGGAGGGCCCTGGAGGAGACACAGGACTGAGGAGCTAAAGGGGAGATAGCCTTGGGTGCGGATCCCTGGTTGCCTAAGAACAGACAACCCAGGTTACATAATTTGGCTCTTTCCACCTCCTTCCCCTGCTCCTAATTTTAGCAACCGAAATTCCACTCCCCCACAGGGCTCTTCCTCTGTCCATTCTACTTCTATCCCATCCTCCCACAACCTCCTCATGGACCCAGCTCCAGCTGCCCCCAACTCAGATCAATGACTCAGCAAAGGGAAAGCCCTGTGTTGGGGGAGGGGGGGTGTTAAGTGGGGAGGAGGATGTGGTTCTGGCTGGGGAACTGGGGAGGGGAGGGAAACTGGTTTTGTTCCCTTTTTCGTCTCTGTTCACGTCTATTTCTCCAGTCAACGACAGTGGAGGAGCCCAGCGCAGGGAGTGGGGATTGGTGGGCAAACTGGGTCTTCTCAGGGCTGCCTTTGCGGCTGGGCAAGCAGGGCCTTCCTGCTCCGGCTGAGAGCCCATCTTGGTGTGTACGTGCGTGTTGCAGGTGTGTAGGAGCTGCGGGTTTTGGCAGGCGGGGTGGGAAAGGAGATATCATGTATGATGAAAACCACAGCAGTGGAAAAAGGCAGAGGAGACACCGGGAGTGAGATGTGGAACCAGGTCTTATTAGGAAATGGAGGAGTCAAGGAGCAGTGGTGGTGGCCCATATCCTCCCCACTCCCACTCGTTACAAGTTTCGCTCCCACCCCATATCCTTCGCCGCACAGCATCAGCCTCTTCCTCGTCATCCCCATTCCTGACCTTCCCCTTACTACTGCCCTGCCTCTAAGGCTGCATTCCCTGCAGTTTCTCCCTCTTTCCCTGGGGTCACTTGAGGGCCTCCGCATGGCGGTTCAGGGCTTGAGAAAGGGCCGTCACGGCCCCCATCACGCGGCCCAGCTCCCAGGTCTCAATCTGGCTTCGGAATCGCTGCAGGAAGCGGTCAGGGTGCCAGCGGACCTGCTGGACCCTCAAGTACCTCCTCAGGGCCCCCTGCTCCTCTAAGGGGGGGCCCCTGGCCACTAGGGCTGCGGCCATGGCCTCCGGGTCCCCTCCCCCAGGGCAGGGCCAGGGCACATCGCCGAAGCGCCAGAGGCTGCCCCTCCCTGCTCCTCTCGGGTGCTCTGCCCTGGGCCCAGCCCTGGCTGGCTCTGGCCCTCGGTCCCCACGAGCCTCCTGTGCCCTCTTGGCTCGGCTCTCACGCAGTTCTTCCTCCTTGGCCCGGGCTCGCTCTCGGAAGAGCCGCTGCTCCTCCTCCTGCCGTTGCCAGCTGTGACTGGAGCCCTCAGCCCGTGGGGGTCGGCAGGCTCCTTCTGCCTCGTGCTGCTGCTGCTGCTGGTGCTTCTGGGCATGTTCCCGGGCCAGGCGGTCTGACCAGGCTGAGAAGGACTCAGGCTCCTGGGTCTCATGGGAAGCATCATCTATTTGGGAGGGCAGGATGGGGTGGCTGGGGAAATGCTGTGAGGAGGTGACAGGCAAGAGGGGGAGGGCAGTATAGAGAAAGCGGGTACAGAAGGCCAGCGGGAGCATTCATGCGGTGGGTACAGGAAAAGTGGTCAAGGGGAAGAAGGGCAGCTATGGATGGGAATGGATTCCTCACCTTCAAATCTCCCAATGACCTCCTGCCACTCATCCTCCAGCTCTCCCTGCAGCTTCTGCCTCCACTCCCGCTCCTTAGAGGCCTCGTCCTCTTCCTCCTCTTCAGCAGAATCCCAGGGGGGCCCCCAGCCCAAAATTTGCCCAGGGGTCTCCCCATCCTTATTCTTTATTCCCATAGCAGAAGGGCAGCGACTCAGCAGTGGCAGGAAGAAGTCCGTGTAGGCTGTTGGTGGGAGAGCAGTGAGCAGAAATTAGCTGGGAGTCCCACTCCTTGACACGGCTGCCATCTTGAATCCCGCCGGTCACTCACTCCCTTGGTCTTAGAGAATGGAAAGGGTTGCCCACACGGAAGCCTCCTGGGTATTAGGAAATCACCATCACTGACAAATATTTACTGATAGTTTACCACATGCGTGAGAAACATGGTAGTTTAAAATATTCTGATCTGAGTCCCCACAAACTATTTTAGTGTCCTAGGAGTTCTACTGTGTTAAATGACATTTTCCAGTCTCCCTCCAAACACCCTGGGCAATGTCAAAAACCTCTAACTATGTACTTCATTTTTGGTTTGAAAATATTGTCGCTTTATAAGTCTTACTGTGTTTCTGACCCAAAGCTATACTTCACACTGGTAAAATATCTGAACATTTTACTCTGCACCATTATAAATACACAAATAAATAATAGGAACCTTTTCATATCACTTTTCAATCAACTGAGTAAAATAAACGTTTTCAGGGAGGGGAATTTCTCTCAGCCAAGTTCATACAGGGCATTCTGGGAGAGGGGTGGGGAGGTAGAGACCAGCAATGAGTTTAAGCCATAGAAATGCTCTCAGCAGCAAAACAAGCTCTTTCCAAATTGACTACTGGCCTAGGGCAGGAGAAAGGGGCTGAGATAGAGGGTCTTACCCAGGCACTGGCTGACAGGAGGCTGGGGGTAAAAAGAAGAGGGACTGATGTTCCTGAATTCTCCTCTTCCTGAGCCCTGACCTCACTGCGTCCACTCTAGCGTCAGCTGAAGGCCACACTGCCCACTTTACTGCCCAATGTGGCACTCTACCCCTGGCCAAGCCCATCCACTATTGGCCACCAAGCACCTCTTTCACTCCTGGGACAGAGGAAGGTGAATGAAGCACCCTCCCTTCCTGTGGACCTACTTTCTCTCCTTAGGGCAGGAGGAAATGGGCTGCCAGTCCTTAAATCTTTACTTTGTGGTGCTGCCAAGTATTGGCCACCCGGCAAAAGGATGGGACAAGGGAAGGGTTGTCCTGTCACTGCCAGGAGAGTAGGAAGACAAAATGGGCCCACCTTGGCTGGCCAAGGCCTATCGCTCCCCACCCATCATCTCTTTGTACACTTGAGGGCTGCCCAGCTCAAACCACATCAGGATGAGAGGAGGAGGGGACACTTCTCTTTACCATTGATGTGACCTGTCACCAGCCCTTACCACCTGTCCCACCCAGCAAATACCTAGTCCTTTAAACTGCCTACTTCCCATTTTGGTTCACAGCAGGTATGAGGGTGGATGGGTGTTCAGGCTTGCATAGGTTTTTAAAGTCACGGGCTGGGCGCCTGGGTGGCTCAGTGGGTTAAAGCCTCTGCCTTCGGCTCAGGTCATGATCTCAGGGTCCTGGGATCGAGGCCCGCATCGGGCTCTCTGCTCGGCAGGGAGCCTGCTTCCTCCTCTCTCTCTGCCTCTCTGCCTACTTGTGATCTCTCTCTCTCTGTGTCAAATAAAGAAATAAAATCTTAAAAAAAAAAAAAATAAAGTCACGGGCTTTAAGAAGTAAGGCCTCCAACTATAAAACACGGTAAGGAAAATACGGTACAGAATATTCAAAAGCCACTAAAAATGTTTGTGTGTGAAAAAAGCTGGCTATGAAACTATACATAGGACCAATCACAACTGTGTAAAAGAAGAGGCCAAATCCTATGGTTGAAAAAAAAAAACAGACTAGAAGGAAATATGTAAAAATCCTAGTCTCTGGGTGGTAGGACTATGGGTGGTTGTCCTCCAATCTTATTTGGTTAATATTTTATTTATTTAAAAATTTAAAAAAGATTTTATTTGACAGAGAGAGACAGTGAGAAAGGGAACACAAGCAAGGAGAATGGGAGAGGGAGAAGCAGGCTTCCCGAAGAGCAGGGAGCCTGATGCAGGGCTTGATCCCAGAACCCTGGGATCAGGACAGGAGCCAAGGGCAGATGCTTGACTTGGCCAACTAGGTACCCGTGGTTAATGTTTTAATGTAAAAGGGATATAACTAATGTGAAATTTTTTTTTTCTTTTTAAAGAACGAAGAATACATTTAATCACTGTTAACAGTTTGCTATGGTCCCTTCCAGTCCTGTCTGGCTGTGTATAAATGTATACACAGGATGAATTTTTTTCAGAGATATGTAATCATGCTATATGTTTTGTTTAGCGACTTGTTTTTTTCACCTACCGTCTCATTTGTACTTTTCCACAGGAGCATACACAGTCTACCTCATTCTTTTTTATGACCATGTAGTGTTCCACTATGTATATGAAACATCTCCCCACGCCCAGTGAATAGACTTTGTTTCCAAAAATGTTCAGCCTCCTACATATGTCTTTGTAGACTCCTTAAAGTGTTTCTGTGGGGTAGATTATCAGAAGTGGAATTTCTGAGTCAAAGGACATGTGCGATTTTACCAAACTGCTCTCAAATTTGTGCCAACGTATACTCCTACAGAGAATATAAGAGTGCCTGTGTCGTCCTTTACCAAGATTATCACCAGCCAACCTTTTAATTTTGCTCATCTACTAAATGAAAAAAACTTTATTAATCAAATTGTTTTATATGTTTTTTGGCTTTTTCTTTCTTTTTTAAAAAGATTTTATTTTTAAGTAATCTCTACTCACGACCCTGAGATCAAGAGTCACAAGCTCTGCCAACTGAGCCAGCCAAGCGCCCCTGGCTCTTTACTTTGTTTGTGAATGCCCTGTTCATATTCTCTACTTTTCTCCTAGAAATTATGTACGTAGACATGAGAACTCTTAATATATTATAGATATCAACCCCTTGTGTCAAGTATTTGTAAATAGTTTTTCCCACCTTTGAAAAGTTTTTATATAGTTAAATCCAGATGAATATTTTCTCTTATAGTTTTTGGCCTTATTACATCCTTAGAAAGGCTTTCTCCACTCTAAGATTATAAAAATATCCTCTTGTGGTTTTTTCTACTATCTTTTTATTTATCTAAAAAAACGTAGGGATGCCTGGGTGGCTCAGCTGGTTAAGTATCTGCCTTATGCTTGGGTCATGGTCCTGGGGTCCTGGGGCTGAGCCCTGTGCAGGACTACCTGCTCAGTGGGGAGCCTGCTTCTACCTCTGCCAGCTGCTCCCCCTGCTTGTGCTTGGTCTTCCTCAGATAAATAAAATCTTAAAAAAAATGTAAAAAGTATAGTACAATAAGCACTCCTATTCCTCCCACAAGGTATGTTACTGTTCTGTAATTTTTGCAACATTATTTTGTCTTAAAGAACTAAACTATCCTAAATAAAGCTAAAACTTTCTCTGATGTTGCCTCCCAGATTTTATTCCCCTCCTCAGAGGAAACTCCTCCCATGAATTTGGTATGCACCCTTCCTGTCATACTTAGGTATTTAAGCAGCTGTAATTTACTTTTGAGTCAGGTGTGAGGTAGGACTCTTCCTCAGATGAACCAAATGCGTCAATACTGTTTATTAAATAGCTCACTGCCCTCCAGTGATTTAAAATGCCACCTTTATCATCAATCAAGCAGTACAGATCAACTTCCCAGTGTTCTTTAATTATTATGGTGTACTTTTATATTAGGAAAAATATGTATGAAAAAAGACTTGAAGTAAACATGCACTTTGCCTTAGTGACAGAAGCACTGTTCTTCTCCCCTCTCCATAATAAAGATGTGCTTTCTACCTTAAAGGGATGTTCACACTAATTGGCACAACACATTCTTTAAAAACACCAATACTGAGTGAGCTTATATTGAGTGATGATTGAGGCACAGAGGAAGAAAATGTAAAAGTCAGCGGCTGGTGGGGGGGAGGGCGGCAGTCAGAGAGGGCTTCAAGGAGGATGTGGGGCTTATGTTGGGCTGGGAAGGGAGGATAACGTAGCAAAGTAAAAATCAGGTGGATGGGAAGGCAACAGGTAAGAAACTGGCAGTCTTGTGAAAAACATGTTTGGGGTCACTGAAGACAGAGCTACGTAGCTGGAGCTGCAGGTTTGTGGTTGTGCTATGGTAGGAAAGGCTGGAAAGGCAAATGGAACATGAACCAGACAGCTCAGCTATCTGCAAATCAGGGCCACAGCATACTCCTACTGTGCAACTCAAAGTGAGTAGCGTATGGTAGATGTCTGGTACTGTGCTGGCACAGAGCAGAAGTGCAGTCAATGTAACATTAAAAAAAAAAATACCAGGCTGGCTTTGGACTTTCTTCTTTTTGCAAAGACTGTGAGATAATGACCTGTTGTTTCTTAGTGTTCACTATTCTTGTTGTGTGTAGAGAATGGTTGTCTGACTAAGGTACGTTTATACGAGGGTCTTTGACAGCTAAGACCACTTTCCCAGGAGGTAATGGGTCCCAAAAGGAAGTTACCAAAAGCCATTCATTGGCATCTCATCGGTTGTGACCACATAGCCGTCAATCCAGCAGCAACCACCTAACCCCTTGAACCTAAGCTTCCTCAGGGGATCCTGGGTCCTTTCATCTGTTCAAAGAACAGATTTGCATTTTAAGACCTACTGGTCTCTAAAGCAGCTCCAAGCTGAATGAGATGGGCCATTCTACAGAAGAGCCATAAGGCCACCTGGTGGCAGGGTTGTCAGGGGAACAGGAGGAAATAATGGCTGAGAGGGTACCAGGGCTTGGGAGGGACCTGAGGGCAGGCTCCCCTTAGGAAGACAACAACCTGTTGGCTAGGAGATTTCAGGACCCTCATTTCCTCATCTGTAATAGGATAATAGTATCGATCTCACATACTTCTTAGATGTCAATATAATGAAGATCCCACCATACTATGAGAGAGATTTTTATTACTCAAAAAGCCATAATTGGGTAATATAAGAATAAAAATAAATTCATCTGGTGGGTGCCAAATCTGTACCAAGTGCTTGCCTCATTTACTTGTCACAACTTCCATTTAGAGAGGCAAGTTAAAAAATAAAAAATAATAATTAAAAAAAGAGAGGCAAATTAGGCTCATGGAAGTTAAGCTGCATGTCCCTGGTACACAGCCTGTAGGTGATAGAGTTTGAACTTGGAGGAGGTCTGAGATCTGCCACAAGGTTCTCTGTTTTTTTTTTTTTTAAAGATTTTATTTATTTATTTGACACAGAGAGATTACAAGTAGGCAGAGAGGCAGGCAGAGAGACAGGGAGAGGAGGAAGCAGGCTCCCTGCTGAGCAGAGAGCCCGATGCGGCCTCGATCCCAGGATGCTGAGATCATGACCTGAGCCGAAAGCAGAGGCTTTAACCCACTGAGCCACCCAGGCGCCCAAGGTTCTCTGTTCTCTTGCCATGTGTAATGTCAGCTGTCAAATTAGATGCCTACATTTTGCAAACCTCCTCTTTTTAAGTTTTTTTTTTAATCTGAATATGCCTATCTCACTATATTAAGGGGAATTAAATAAAAGTTTTTTTTTCTTTTTCTCTATATGGGGGAAGTTTTTGGCGTGAGGGGTTTTCTGTTGGGGAGCTGGAAGATGGCAACAGCGATAATCAAACTGAGTTAAGATTGTTCATCCCAACCCAGGGATTTTCCTTCAATGTTCTTACTCTAGAAGGAAAATCTCTAGAAGGGAAAAATTGCTAGGTTTTATTTTCCTAAGGACTATGATCTCTACAGAGCTGCTTCCACTGTCAATAGGTCACCATCTGAAACCTTCAGTGTCAAAGGTTTTTCAGAACTCAGATGTTTTTGGGATTTGGTAGGGCCGATCTAAAAGTACACACATCATGTATTAAGTAGCTGGGGAGGGCCTAGGCAGTTTTAGTAACCAAACACATGAATGTTTCTGCAGAGAAATGTATGAACATTGACATCTGTAGGATGAAAACGACTCACAGATAATCTCACTTTAGTTCAGGTTAGGTTTTTCTCACCAAATGAGTCCGGTGAAAAATGTTTGGCTCTTAGTGTTTTTGAGTTGCAGAGAGGAGAGTAAGGGAGTATAGATCTGTTGATAACAGGAACACTACTGGCCAACATCTACTGTGTGCTAATCACATGCCAGGTGCTCTAATTACATATTGTGTCATCAAAATATATGTGACAGCACGGGTGCTTTGAACATGGGTGCTCTCATTGTATAATTTTATAACGTATCACACAGGATAACACAATTGTTAAAGAGTACAGATGATCTAGCTGGGCTGCCTGGATTCTAATTCCTCACCTGAGAAACAGGGGATAACATTAGTACTTATTGTTGTGAGGATTAATTGGGCTCCTTTCCGAGAAGTGCTGGGACACACTGGAGAGTTGTTATTTAATTCTGCAGGAAGGCAAACTAAGCCTCAGGGAAGTTTAGTAAATTGCCCAAGAATACAGAGCTGTTAAGTGTGGTGCTGGGATTCAAACCCAGGCAATGGAACTGCAGAACCTACCTTCTATCTTGCTGCACTGCCGGCAAACAACCAGTCAAGAGATAATGTAGCAATAATTTTAAAAGATGTGAAATTTGAAGTTGCTGTTTTGAGAATGTTAGGTTCTTCAGACAATGGTAGCTCAGTAAGGTAAAGTCACAAATGGCTGCCACGTGCCAATGGGGTCAACTACCTTCCCAGGCATAACTAGCTTATTTTTCAATTGCTGGCCTTCATCTCATTCCCTGTCAGTCAGCAGCTCACGACTCTGTTCCCCACCAGGCAAACTCACCATCAGGGCCCTGGCGGGCAGCAGCGTGCAGCGCCGTGTCCCCGTGGCGGTCCTGGTGGGCAGGGTCAGCCCCAAGCCGAAGCAGCAGGCACAGGGCGGGGGCATCGTGGCGGGCACAGGCCCGGTGCAGTGGTGGGGGTTGCCCAGCGTCTACATCGAGGCCTGGGTGTCGCTGGAGGAGGGCCTGGGCCCGGACCAGCCGTCCTGCAGACAAGTAACGACGGAAGCGACGCTCTCGGCGTTGGCGGCGGGAAGTGGAGGCCATGGAAGTCTTGGGCTGAGGAAGGAAAAAAAGGCAGCCGTCAGGGCCCCAGCCTGGTCTGGTCCCTTCCCCGCCGCCCCTGACATCCCCTGTTGTTCCTCCCTTCGGTCCCCCTTCTTCCTACATTTTCAGCAAGAGATGAAGCCTCTCCTAACTCTCATCTCTCAGCCAGATGATAGGTTTGAAAAAAAAAATTTTGAAGGGGTCACAGATTTTTTTAACATAAAATTTGAGAAAAGGGCAAGTAATTGCTTTGAGGCTCATTAGCCCAGAAAATTTTGAATAGGAGACTCTGAAAAGGGCAAATAAAGAATGATGGGGAAAATATCTGTCAACAGAAATCTGAATTTAAAAGTCACAGATAATTTCAAATAATGATCTAGAAATGAAATATGATGTACCCGGCAGACAGATGTGGAGGCTTCTCCCTCTGGAACCCGGGGGGAGGGGTTACTCATCAGACCTGCCCCCCGCCCCCCTAAGTACCCCCAGAGCTGTAGGCCCGAGGCCAGTGTTTAGGACGCTCGGAGGAAGGGAGGCGGGAAGGGCGGAGACACTCTAGGCTGGCGGAAATGGCGCAAGCCGAGACGCAGGTATAGGGCGGAAATGGACGCGTTACCGGATGTCGTCTCTCTCCGAGGGGGCGGGGAGTGTGTTTCCTCAGTCTGGCCTCGGGTGGGGAACTTGGGAACTTGGGATAAAGGGTCCGCCTGAAACCGGAAGACGGGACGATAAACAAAGAAAGGGAGAAGAACATGAGAGGGTAAAAAGGCCGATTTAAAGATTTATCCTCTCCTCTCCCAACCGGGAAGAGAGAGGAGATACTTCAGAAATAGAAGATGATAAGAGAGAGAAAACGGGGCGATAAAGAGGATTAAAAATCACAGCGAAGATGGAAAACCAAAACTAAAAGTAATACGAGGCCAAGAACAGGGCTAGATTAAAAAAGACGTGTTGGAAAACATAAAGAAACAACTGTAGGAGAAGGTAAATGAAATGGATGCAGAAATTTAGACTTGGGAAAGATAAAGAAAAAGGGAGACAGAAATGGGAGGAAGTGAAAGAAAAAGAGGGGAAGAGAAGTAGGAAGAATTCAGGGAAATCCAGCAACCTCTTCTCCCAATACACGACACATGTTGACTTCCTTACCTTCTCAACCCATTTTCAATCCCCCTATGCTTCCTTCTCACTCCTTTCTGCCCCTGCCCTCACTCCTGGACGTTCCGATCGGGAAAACCCCTGCACCTGCTGCAATGGTACCAGGCAGCTTTGGGCCTGGTCTCTGGTGCTCCCAGGTGGTCCTTCTGGGTACTGCCAGTGTAGACGTGAGGGAAGAGACCAGCCATCAATGGGAGGATCAGTTTGGGGGAGACACCTGGTGCAGGAGGCTGAGCGGAAAAGGGGAGCATTAAGACCCAGGGGTAGTGGAAGACGGCAGCAAGGAGCTGGTGTAAGAGGAGGAGTAGGCAGTGTGTGTGTGTGTGTTGGGGGTAGGGTGGTGGAGGGGAGCCATCTGGTACCTTGGTAGCATCCGAAACAGCATCAGCCATAACGACAGAAATGGCCAGTCAGTCCCAGGGTATCCAGCAGCTCCTGCAAGCAGAAAAGCGGGCGGCTGAGAAGGTGGCAGATGCCAGAAAGAGTGAGTCTCCTCTCCTCTCCCTTTGGAGTCTGGAAAGAAAATTGGGGTGGGGGGACAGTAAAACATTCCAGTCCCTGGGAAAATCCAAGACTGATGGGGAGAAAGCTGGGGTTGGGATGGCTGATTAGGAGGGAAGAAACGGGTGGGTGTTAGAATCTAGCACCTGGTTGATTGAGAGAAGGCAGAAAAACTTTCTGGAAAGGAATGACCACTACTATCACATTTTGTGAGGGGGTCTACCCCCACCCGGTTCTTTCGTCTGCTTCCAGGGAAGGCCCGTCGTCTGAAGCAGGCAAAGGAGGAGGCACAGATGGAGGTGGAGCAGTACCGGAGAGAGCGAGAACAGGAATTTCAGAGCAAGCAGCAGGCGGTGAGTTGTGGGACAGTTGAGGAGGGACCCCCAGGGTGCAAGTTGGTGGGTGTATCTGATAAGGTGTGGACAGGGTACTATAATAAAATAAGGTGGTAAAGGACTGAAGGGGACCCTTAGCAGGGACCACATTATCGATAAACATTTGTGGTAATGAAGAGAATCTGAAACATTTGAAAGACTTGTATAGCATGTGGGGGGAATTGTCACCATCTACGTGGAGTATAATGTCATTTGGGGTGGAAGGCAGAGTTTTAAGGTCATATGTAGGGAGGTAGTGGAGGTTTTACAGTCTGTTTTAGGATGAAGTTGCATGTCAAAGTCTCAAAGGGAAGGGAATTGTATTGGTTTCTTTGGTGTCTGGATATTTCCATGGGTTGGGGGTGGTTCTGGCAAGGGCTTTTCTTCCTGGCCTTGCTCCAGGGTCTTTCTGTCCACCTGCCTGGACCCTTCTTTCTCTGTTTTTGCTTTTGCCTTTCTCTCTTCCATCCCTTTCCCAATCCCCCCAGGCCATGGGCTCCCAGGGGAACCTGTCGGCTGAGGTGGAACAGGCTACAAGACGCCAGGTGCAGGGCATGCAGAGCTCTCAGCAGAGAAACCGAGAACGCGTCCTGGCCCAACTTCTTGGCATGGTTTGCGACGTCAGGCCCCAGGTCCACCCAAACTACCGGATTGCTGTCTAGGATCCACTGTAGGGCCTGACTGTTCCCTTCCAGTTCCCTTCCTCAAAGAAATCCCCCAATCAAAATTACCTCCCATCATCTTCGCTGCTTCTTTCCCACTTGCTCTCCATTCCTGGGAAATTCCAGGGGCAAGATCCAATAATTCTGTGAAATTTAGAAGTTATCCTGCTCAGATCTGAATCTCCTTATTATTCTCTAACTTTCACTGGGACCTTGTAAACTCCCAAGTCACCCTCACCCAACTCCTCTTGACATTTGTAGCATGGAGAAGTCAGGATGTGGAAAACAATTTGGCTTCAGAGCCTGGCAGGCTGAGGTCCCTTTCCCAATCCTGCCACTTGCTGGGACAGGACAAGCTACTTAACCTGTAGTCGTGTCCTCCTCTACAGGACTGAAATGATGATGATGATGGTGATGATACCTACCTTATAGTGTTGCTGCAATGATTAGGAATCACTCTGTTAAAAGCCTTGCATGGTTTCTGGCATGTAGTAGCTGTGATTCAATAAATAGCAGCTTTATGGTATTATTACCATTCCCTGCCCACCTGCCAAAACCTAAACATAGCTGTTTCCTCATATTTGTCAATGGTTCTCTAATTCTGCTTACTCATTCTGTGAATCTAGTAATTCTCTGAAGAATTAGTTCTTCCCACCTTTCCCCAGAGCTTTATGATCTCTGAAAAGTAATGAAGACGTCATTTAGCCTCTCTACTGTGATTCCAGGAAGATGTTGAATTTCTCAGTCTTTCTTTTTGTCTCTAAGTTGATCTTTCTTTTTATTGGATTCCCCCTTTTCTGATTTCCCCAAAGACCCATCAGATGTTCACTGCTTCCTGAGATCTAAAGTGATGCTATGTTCCCTTGTATGCATGGCTTTCCCTTCTGCATCCTCAACACCTTTCCCTTTGTAACAATGAAAAAGTGTCAATAAAAACACTATGGGCAAATCAACTGGTGTGCGGAAGCAGCTTCCTTTTGCTTCAGCATTTCTCATTTTCAGTCACTTTCATTCCTTACATATTCCCAAACGCCCAAAAGGGCTGTTCTTTGAAACTTGTTGGAAAAACAAAAGTAAGTAGTATGTTATTATTTCTCTAAAGTGAGAAATATAACGTGGTTACTTGTCGGGAACCTGAGAACTATAGATGGCAACTATAGAGAAAAGCTGCAGTGTAGGAACAAGCACTCTTTGTCCCTTATCTTGTTTTTCCTTCCTTCCTTCCTCCCTCCCTCCCTCCCTTTCTCCCTTCCTTCCTTTTTTTTTTTTAAGATTTTATTTATTTATTTGACACAGAGAGAGAGATTACAAGTAGGCCGAGAGGCAGGCAGAGAGACAAGGAGAGGAGGAAGCAGGCTCCCAGCTGAGCAGAGAGCCCGATGCGAGCCTCGATCCCAGGACGCTGAGATCATGACCTGAGCCGAAAGCAGAGGCTTTAACCCACTGAGCCACCCAGGCGCCCCTTCCTTCCTTTTTTTAAGATTACTTATTTGAGAGAGAGAGATATGAGAGAACATTCATGGGGGGGGGGGACAAAGGGAGAGGGAGAAGCTTGAGCCAGAAGCCTTATGTGGGACTGGATCCGTGGACTCTGGGATCATGACCTGAGCCGAAGGCAGATGCTTAACAGACTGAGCCACCGAGGTGCGCCAAAATTTGGAATGCTTAGGGTCGGAAAAACTGCCCTTCTATGACACCATCCTTAGATCACCATTATTTCTCTTGGCCACAGAAGACAATGCCAGCTTCACCAAACGAAAGACTTGAACCAATGAGGTAATCCACAGTGTAATTATTAACCAGACTCTTTAAGCAGGAAGGCAGGATACAATAGAGAATAAAATGTATTTGTATCCTGGCTCTGTCATCTCACCAGCTTTGTTACTTTGGACATGTTGTTTTATTTGTTTGCTTGTTATAAAATGGAAATAAGGATACCTATTCTTTAGTGTTAAACGGTTAACTGTGAATAAAAGGTAAAGAGCCGAACGTTTGCTGTCATTTTTCTTGACATCACATCTGACTTCTGAGGCATATCAAAGACTGGGGTATAAAAGGTTTCATTCCGGAAAAAAATTCAAGCTGAACAATGGGGCTGCTGGAAGCGGGGCTAAGGACATTCTGGTCAAATGAACAATATTTGTGGGATGTTGTGTAACCCTCAAGCCCTACCATTTATCTTTAAACTTGAGGCAGAATGTAGACCCCCGTACCCCACTCAGTGGATTCCGGACACCTTCCTGCCTCGAATTTCCTGCCCATCAGCCTCAGGGTCCTTGGGGCATCAACTACATGGGCCAACATTATTTTGGGCAAATGCCGCTCACCGTCTCCACCTCTGGGAAAAGGGCAGGGGGAGGACCCGTGAGCGCGGTTCAGGTTCCTTCCTACCCCTCAGCTGGGGTCAGACTGGCTCCAGCGCTGACGCACCCGGGTCACCTTGACTACCGGGCCAAGGACCCCGTGGGAACTCTCAGCCCGCGCCATCCTGTTCCACCGAGCGCGGAGCCCACGGAGGGGTGCCTAGCGAGAAAACCTGCCCGGCAACAACCTAAGAAAGAGGTGAAGGACGTGGAGTAGACGGGGATAAGTGTAAAAAAGTAACAGTGGGAGAGGATGCTAGTTTCCTTAATGCCTTTTGTTAACTGCAGTAGCGGAAGAGTTAGAAGTGGCTTTAAAAAAAAAAAAAATTCACACAGGCATTTTCTAAAGGCGACCCCAGCGCGCGCGGAACGATTGACTCTGGAAGGATCTTCTTCCGGTCTCTTGCGCCTGCGCGCTGGCGAACGAGACGGCGGGAGGCCCGGGTAAGAGGGAAGCCGAGAACCGGAAGTGAAGGCAGATTCCCTCTTTCGTTGCTGTTGCCGCCGCCATATGCGCTCGCCTTGCTCAGGTAAGTTTTGGCCTTCGGTACTATCCGCCTCCATCTGCGTTTCTTTGCGGTCATCCTGTCCCATGGGCTTCTGATACCTCTTCCACAGGCTATGGTCAGGTCCCTGGGGCCTCTCTGGGTCATTATTTCTATTGCCTGCATTCCTTTTCAGAGCTCTAAGAGTTTCGGGGGGGGGAAGAGGTAGGGATGCTAGGGGGCCAAATCCAAGATGGTGGCCCCAGCGCCATTGTGTTCCTTTTGCTCCCTGCTCCTTCGCTAAGCTCCGCGTTTATCGGAGGCGCTGGCGATGGTGAGAGGAGGCGCTAGGTGTTCTCTGGTCCCGGGCATTTGCGGAGGGCGGGGCTTTTTTCACCTTCCTTCTCCTCTGGGTTCTTGTAAGGGCCCAAGGTGGGAATAGGAGGAGGAGCCGGCTTCTGGGCCTAGTTGGACTTTTCTCATGTGGACTTAGCAACTTTATTTGGGACATGTTCTAAATGTTTGTGCATGGTGTCATTGTGTGATGATCGGAAGGGAGTCTCACGTGGGGAGTAACGCAAGGGTGATGTGAGACCCTTTGCTCAAGTTTCTGTTAAAGCTGGAGCGAGCGTCTCTCTTACGTATCTTTCTCATTGTATGGGGAAGAGATGGATACTTTCTTTGACCGAGCCATCCCCCCCCCCACCGTCAATCACACAGGGATTTCTTATGCACGAGAAGGAGGTTACTGAGGAGTGGGAGGTGGATGGCAGCCACATGATGTTTTTATTTTGAGGAGTGAGCGCTTTCCGCAATGATGACCTTAATCTATCACCCTTGACTGATGGCTGCTTTGTTAGAGAGATTATAGGGAAAGTGCAGAGTTCCTTTGAGGATTTTTTTAAGGACTCGTCGTTATCTTGTCCTTTCCATTTTCCACTCCCTTGTCATATTTTGGTTTTCATTTTCTGTTTTCTTCATTACTGTTAATTTACAGATCAGGAATTCATATGCTGATTCTCCCCTTATTACTTTCTGGTTTATGCTACTCTGATCCTAATCTTTTGGGAGTTTGTGTCTTACCCACCTCACCTGGGACCACTGTGTCATGTTTATTTTTGCTTTTATGTCTTGTGGTCCTGTTAGTTTTTTTTTTTCCAGGTAAAGGTGTCATAGTTTAGGGAAAGTGGGATGAGTGTGGGGATGGAAAAGAGGTGGTGAAGGCTCTGCTTGTGACTAATAAGTCTTCTATATGTTTTTTTTCCTAGCTCTTCTATCACAAACTAGGGTTTTTTTGTTTTGTTTTTTTTTTTTAAACTGTTGCTCAAGCCCCCCCTCTCCTTCCTTGTTTTCACTTACTCTGCGTGAACTCATCCAGAGACCCCTCCCCTTCTCCCCCTGCCGGCCCAGTTATGGCAGAGAACGATGTGGACAATGAGCTCTTGGACTATGAAGAAGATGAGGTGGAGACAGCAGCTGGGGGAGATGGGGCTGAGGCCCCTGCCAAGAAGGATGTCAAGGGCTCCTATGTCTCCATCCACAGCTCTGGCTTTCGTGACTTTCTGCTGAAGCCAGAGTTGCTCCGGGCCATTGTCGACTGTGGCTTTGAACATCCATCAGAAGGTAAATGTTCTGCCCAGTGTAGAGTGTTCATTAGGCTCTCTAAGGATACAAGAAACAGGTGTGTTAAACAGTCCCTCAGGTGATGCATACTTACTTAGGCTAGATCAGGAAATAAAGGGTCAAAACCAATTTTAGCAGTAGGAAAGATCTGTATAGGTTGTTTTTTCATACATGGTAACTTGAAAAACAATTTAGAGGTCTGCCATTTGTTCTTGTGACTGGTTTTTTTTCTTGTCTGCTTGTTTTTAATTTTGTCATTGAGGTTTCTAATTTTGAATTTCCAGAGAGGAGCTGGTTGGACCTTCAGTCCCTCTCTGTTGGGCCAGGCCAACTGTGGTCTCTGGAAACCTTAATGGGTGATCTAAAGCGGGTGGCTTCTGGGTCAGCCCTTCAGAGTTGCCAGGTTGTGTGGCGGAAGTTGTGGCAAGCTAAGTAGGAGAAATGGTCTGGGGTAGGCACTCATGTTCCACATTTTTACAGATTAAGGAGAATAGGGACAGAGTCAGCACCAAAGGTGAGCTGTTAGGTGCAAGAGGGTTTTTAGCAAGATGGAGGAGGGGCCCTGGAGTTGGAGACAAAAACAAGAAGTAGGAAGGTCTGCTTTTGGGATGGATTCAATTGAGGGAGAAGAGGTAGCAAGGTCTGGAAATTGATAACCATTTAAGAATTGAATGAATGGGCGCCTGGGTGGCTTCGTTAAAGCCTCTGCCTTAGGCTCAGGTCATGATCTCAGGGTCCTGGGATCGAGGCCGGCATCAGGCTGCCTGTTCAGTGGGGAGCCTGCTTCCTCCTCTCTCTCTGCCTGCCTCTGTGCCTTCTTGTGATCTGATCTCTCTCTCTGTGTCAAATAAATAAATAAAATCTTAAAAAAAAGAATTGAATAGTAACGGGACGCCTGGGTGGCTCACTTGGTTGAGCAGCTGCCTTCCTGCTCAGGTCATGGTCCCAACGTCCTGGGATCAAGTGCTGCATTGGGCTCCTTGCTTCTCTCGCTGTCTGGCTGCTTGTGCACACGCGTGCGCTCTCTCTCTCACGCGTTCACTCTCTCTTTCATAAATAAGATCTTAAAAAAAAAGAATGGTAAGAAATGGGTTTGGCATGGTGAAAAAAAGGTGGTGGAGTCATCTGGAGACTAAAGTCTAATTTATCTTTTTTTCCTCCCCTATTTGTAGTCCAGCATGAGTGCATCCCTCAGGCCATTCTAGGAATGGATGTCCTATGCCAGGCCAAGTCAGGCATGGGGAAGACAGCGGTGTTTGTGCTGGCCACACTGCAGCAGCTGGAGCCAGTTACTGGACAGGTACACTTGGGGAGCGTGCTGTGGAGGACATTTCGGTTAGAAATATTAGAGAAGGGTGTTTTGTCTTAGCCCTGTGATGCATTCAGAGCCATGTGTATTGGTTGCTAAGATGATCTCTGTCACCTTTGATGGCCATGGGGGATATTACATAGTAATCATGGGGTTAATGGTTTAGACCTCAGGACTGAAGTCATTTATGATCTTCCAGATGTGTTTTTTTGATAGTTTGCTTCCCCAAAGGGGACAGTAAAAGGATATACTTTTTGTCTCCATCTACTCTCCCTGCCCCCCCCCCAAGGTGTCTGTGCTGGTGATGTGTCACACTCGGGAGTTGGCTTTTCAGATCAGCAAGGAGTATGAGCGCTTCTCTAAATACATGCCCAATGTCAAGGTAAGCCAGGGTAAAGAGATCTGGGAGTGTGAGGGTATGGGGCGTTAGAGGCATTGAAGACGTGTAGACCAGCAGTCTTCATTGTCCACAGTTGTTAAATTACCTTTATATGAAGGTCATGCACACATAATAGCTGGTAAGTTTCTGCAGACTTTGGTGTGTAAGAGATTTACGTTACAGTGTTCATTTTTGAATACACATTGTAATTTTGAGATGTTTGCTATGTTCTAATCTTCAAGAAACTTTAGTTTGCCTTGGTTTTTAACACATTGTGTTAATATAGCAGTGCAGCAGGAGACTGCATTAATGGGCTATGCAGGATGCTTTCCATAATACCACACTTTTGTTTACTACTTATTTATAGTCACTTTGAGTGATTTCACTGTGCTGTGGTTGATAGTTTGAGAATTTTAGGGTGTGTGGCAAGAGAATGCTGGAAGCTCCAAAATACCTCTAGTGTGGTGTGTGAATTTTGAGGATTCTTTAAAATGGCAGAAAATGGAAAGATGTTTGGGGGCCACAACAGACTAGACTTGGGTTGTTTTCCATATATAATTTTGATTTTCATAGTGTGGTTCCAAAACCCATAGTTTTAGCATCATTTGGAAGCCTGATGGAAATGCAGATTATGTGGGTACCACCCCAGTCCTACTGAGTATCAATATGCATTTTAATAAGATCTCCAGGTAATTGGAGTTTGAGAAGCACTGATGTGTATAACTTCCTATCCTCCTGGCTAGGATGTGGTGAAGAACAGTACTTTTGTTTGGATTGTTGGAATTTTCTCCTGTTACTCATTACTTTATGTGTTGAGTTCCTAGCCCTAATCTAAAAATAATCATTTTTTTTAAAAGAGATTTTATTTATTTGAGGGCGCCTGGGTGGCTCAGTGGGTTAAAGCCTCTGCCTTTGGCTCAGGTCATGATCTCAGTGTCCTGGGATCGAGGCCCACATTGGGCTCCCTGCTCAGCGGAGAGCCTGCTTCCTCCTCTCTCTGCCTGCCTCTCTGCCTACTTGTAATCTCTCTCTCGCTCTGTGTCAAATAAATAAAGTCTTAAAAAAAAAGATTTCATTTATTTGAGAGAGCAAGCACCCATGAGCCCAGGGGCAGGGTGGGGGCAGAGGGAGAAGCACACTTCACTTGGAGCAGGAAGCCCCATGTGGGACTCAGTCCCAGGTCTCCAGGATCATGACCTGAGTGGAGGTCAGATGCCTAACTGAGCTAAACTAAAAGTAGTCTTAAAAACCAGAGTAGTAATAGTATTTACGTGGGATAAACATGCTAGAGTAATCTAGAAGGCCCTGTAATGAAAAGATTTGTGTTTTCTTATCTCTATAATCTCACTTCACAGAAGGTAATGATACCTTTTTTTTCCTTTTCCCCCAAATGGTTCTGTGACACCAAGTATTAGGCACTGTTCTCTCATCTTATCAAATTCCAGGTGTTCTTGATTTTTTTCATGAAAGCAGTTGGTTTATGTTATGCTTTTGTTATATGAACATTAATTTTAATTGTTTCAAAATAACTTAAATGCCATATATGTGTGTGCATTATGTATGTCTTTCACATTGTCAGTATTATTGTCCTTCCATCAAGTGGTCTTGATACTAGTTGATTCTAAAAAGTTGAAAACTAGAAAACAGTTTCTGTTATGACTCTTGAAACATTTATTGTTGGGCTCATTAGTGAGTGAGGATTGCATTTCCTCCTCTGTAGGTCCAATTTACCAGCTTATGCTGCTTAAAAGAGAATTTTTTTAAGTTTGTTTATTTTTTTTTAGTAATCTCTACACCCAGGGTGGGACTCAAACTCAACACCCGAAGATCGGGAGTTGCATGCTCTTTCAACTGAGCCAGCCAGGTGCCCCAAAAGAATATTCTTGGTGTTAAGATCTAGTACAAATTGTCATGATGTTTCCTTTTGTTTAAAATTGTTCTAAAGTGACTTGTTTGAGGTTGGGTTAGTTCTACAGAATATCCTGTCTCTAGATTTGTCGGGTTAATCCCTAAACAGTGTTGTTTAAGTTATTGTTTTCTTTCCGTATTTCCTTTAACTGAAATACATATTTGAAAGCTCAACTAATTGAAGTTAAACATTTTTGGCAAGAATTTTTTTTAAATTTTTTAAAAAATTATTATTTGCCCCAGGGGTACAGGTCTGTGAATCATCAGGCTTACATCTTTCACAGCACTCACCATAGCACAAACCCTCCCCAATGTTCATAACCCATCCACCCTATCCATACCCCCCACCCCCCAGTAACCCTCAGTTTGTTTTGTGAGATTAGGAGTCTCTTATGGTTTGTCTCCTTCCCCATCCTATCTTGTTTCATTATTTTTCCTTCCCTACCCCCCAACGACCTCCCGCCCTGCCCCTCAAGTTCCTCATATCAGAGATATCATATGATAATTGTCTTTTGGCAAGAATTTTTGAGTTGATATGCTGTGTACCTTCTGTTCTGTTGTAAACTTGGTCGTCCCATAATTAGTGATTTTAGTTTTATTGTGACAGTCTGATCCTGTGATTGATCTTTCTCTCTTTGAAATTAGAAAGCAATTTCTGGTGTCATTTGACACTGTATTAAGGCTCAGATCCACAACAAATATTTCCCTAATGTTTTTAATATGGAATAATATGTTTACCTTGAGTCAGTAATTTCATAAGGTTTGTGCAAAAAGGCATTTAAAAATCTGAGTTCAGAGGCACTGGGTGGCTCAGTCAGTTAAGCATCCAACTCTTGATCTTCGTTTTGATTTCTGCGTCGTGAGTTCACACCCTATATTGGATTCCACACTGGGCATGGAATCTATTTAAAAAAAAAGAAAGAAAAATCTGAGTTTAGTCAGAAGACTTGATATTCCGTAAGTGTTTTGTGGTACTTTGCACTCTGGTGATTTCTTGTTATCCGCCGCCCCCCCCCTTTTTTTTTTAAAGTTTCTTTACTTATAATTTATACCCAATGTGGGGCTCAAACTCAGAACCCCGAGATCAAGAGTCACATGCCCTACTGACTGAGCCAGCCAGGTGCCCCTTGCTGTCCTCATTTTTAGAATGAAGTCTGGCCACAGAACCAGGGGAAGGAAGATACTAGATTAAGTCAGAAGAAAATGCTAGTCCTGATTGCCCTGATTAGCCGCTTACCTTTGGGCAAGTCACTTGTTTCTTAGCTTTGGTGTTTGGGGAACATAATAAGAATTTTAGATTGGATGACTTTGGATGTTACTTCTAGCTTTGGAATGTTCTAAGAATTTGTTTAGATTAAAAGGATGGGAACTGTGGGGAGATTGGACTCTTTCCTTGCTTGTGAGACACTGTTTTCTCCTGGGTTAATACAGGTCGCTGTGTTTTTTGGTGGTCTGTCTATCAAGAAGGATGAAGAGGTGCTGAAGAAGAACTGCCCGCATATTGTTGTGGGGACCCCTGGCCGCATCCTTGCCCTGGCTCGAAATAAGAGCCTCAATCTCAAACACATTAAACACTTTATCTTGGATGAATGTGATAAGATGCTTGAACAGCTCGGTGAGTGGCAGCGCTGGGATGGGGCTAGTGATCTGGGAGTTGCCCTTCAGAGCCAAATGATGTTTATTTGATACAGGAGCACTTCAGTGCCAGGACGACTCTTAATCTATCACCCATGACTGATGGCTCTGGCTCCCTTCTTGGTTTTTGTTAGTCTTTTTAAGCAGCCTTGGCAATCAAGGGGAAGGGTGTTTTGTCCTTCCCTTCTGTGATGGAGGTTTCTTTTCTCTGAGAGGAGTGACTTTGCTGATCTTAGACATCAGTCACACTGCTATTTTTTCCTTATAGCTTCTCATGCAGGGTGTTTGGGGTGATAATAAACTGAAGGAGGAAGACTGTTTACTCTCTGGCATCCCCTGCACAGCATATATCAGAATTTATAGCTGAATAGCTCTTTAGACCTAAGAATTAATGTGGAGAGTTTATGGGATTTTCTGTATCCAGTATGCCACAAGAAAGAAAAACTGTAAGAGGCCAGATTTAACCCACTGAGCCACCCAGGCGCCCTAGAGGCCAGATTTAATACACAACAGAGTAGGGGTGGACATAGCCCCAGGGATAAGTCATTCTAAATGATCTTTGGCTATTACAGATGGTGAGCTACAAGATGGGCTTCAGGTAGAGAGCTGTCACTTGCCTGGCTGTGTAGAAAATGTGATCCAGAGGAAGCATGGAATGGACTCTTGACAGCTAGAGTGTAATTAGTTGTACAATATTTGTAGACAGCTGAGGCGAGGGGAGAAAGCGAGAAGGGCCTTGTAAAGCATTTTTCAAGGGTTTTAGGCTTGTGAGCCTCTGCAGTGGGCTTCATCTCCATATCATAATTGTGAGATTTGGGGTTTCATTATCATTTTGCTTGGTTAAAACACAAAGCTGGAATCTGATCCCAAGTCTTTATTTCAGATTCCATTGTGTTACTGCAGTGGATGTGATTTGATGGTGGTTCAAGTGAATAGAGTACCTGAGACCAGTTTTTTCTCTGAAGTGAATGTTGCTTACCCGTTTCCAGCAGTCTTCACCTCACGGAGGAGGTGGTCTCTGGTCTTTGTCTATGACATAATGCTTCTTTTCTTCTATGATTCTTTTCATTTTTCTTGTAGACATGCGTCGGGATGTCCAGGAAATTTTTCGCATGACCCCCCATGAGAAGCAGGTCATGATGTTCAGTGCTACCTTGAGCAAAGAGATCCGTCCTGTCTGCCGCAAGTTCATGCAAGACGTAAATACCCTTCTACCTTCTCTCCCTCCACTCCCCGCCCACTGCCTCCTCCCCTTCCGCGCCCTCTTCCTCCAGACTCCCTTGTCCTTCAAGTGCCAAGAAGGGGGCACGTGCCCATCTGGGAGTGATGACTCCTTGAAGAGACACACAGAGGCAGAGACAGCTAGTGTTAGGGTCTGCGCGGGCGCCAGGGAAACTCCGGAAGACTTGGTCGGGTTAACTTGAGAGCGGGTAGTGTTCGACCTTTTTTTTTCATCACAGCATTTTTGAACCTCTTCTTCCTTTTAGGGGGAGGGCAGAATATTCTGCCCTACCACCCACCCATCATCTCCTACGTAACCCTTTACAGCCACGCACCCTCAAGGTGGCATCGAGCAGACAGTTGAAGCCTTCTGCTCCCCAAAACTCATAACCTCCCGGTGACAGGAGAGCAAGAGAGGGACAGACAGATGGCAGGGCATGTCCAGAAGAAGAGCAAACAGCACAAATGAATCCGCTCCCTCCTCACCTCCAGGGGTGGGGGCCTTTGGCACCTCAGTCCCCGATCCCTTACTCCTTCCCGTCCACACCTCCTCGCACCCATCTGGAATTTCGGTTGATGTGAGCTGGCAGCGGAGAAGCACCGTGGAGCGGCGGGGGAAATGCAGACGGCACCCAGCGGTGGATGGCGGCAGCGGAGGCCGCGGGGAAACCTGACCAGGAAGCTGAGGACCAAACCAGCCTCTTTTTCCGTTCCCGGTTTTTTTCCTGAATCCAAGGCGTGCCGTGCTCCTCGTTTCCCCCCATATGTGTTGGGGGGAGGGGTGTCCTGAAAGGGGGGGGTAGATTTTTTTTTCTTTTTTAAAACAATTTTTTAATACTCAAAGGAGAGGGATTTGGTAAAGGTAAAGTGAGGAGCTCCACTTGGATGTAACCAGGTGGGTGTTAGGGTTTGGGGCTAGATGGGGGGCCTATTGTGTGAACAGTGCAGAGTATTCTTCCCCCTTCTTACAGTGCTCCTTCCCCTGGGGTGTTCACTGTTTGTAGCTATACTTGGGGCTAGGATTAGATTTGAAGGAGGCCATGGAGCTGTTTGAAAAGCCTGCCTTTGCTAGCCGGCTTTCTGGGATCGGGCTTCTGGTTTTCTCCCTCGCCACACTTCCTTTCCTGAAATCTTGGACCCTGGGTGTTCATGTTAATTATGTCCCCAGGTTAGTGAAGAGTGCTAGAAAACTTGGACTCAGGAGTTGAGTCTTGTGTCAGTTTATATATTTTTTTATACTGCCTTCCTCCCCTTCAAGGGTTTTGTGTGTATGTGTGTGTGTATTTTTTTTTAGATGAATGTGTATATCTTTTGCTCTGAATTTAACACCATTTAATGGTTGTCCCTCTAATACTTTAGTTGGTTTGACTCTTAGTTCAGAGACTAGTGCCGTCTAAACTATTCCCTTGTGGTCTGAGGGCAAGTTGTTACTCATCTTGAGTAACTTTTGCTTCTCTTTGATGGCATTTTTGAGACTGTCTGTTGAACGAGCATTCTGATCTTAACAGATATTCATCCTCCTGAGGTGGATCTGATTCTCTTAGGTTTTTTAGGTTTTGTTTTGCTTTCTGTTTTTGATTAAAGATTTATTTGAGAGAGAGCGAGCACAGGGAGGTAGAGGAGCAGAGGGGGAGGGAGAAGCAGACTCCCCACTGAGGAGGGAGCCTGATGTGGGACTTGATCCAAGGACCCTGAGATCATGACCTGAGCCGAAGGCAGATGCTTAACCCACTGAGCCACGCAGGCGCCTCCTGATTCTCTTAGCTGAGAGAATACTCAAATGGAGCAATCCTTGTCTTCCCCCCTGTATTTTTACAACTAGCTCTGGTGGTGTTACTCTGATCTTGAGTCACCCTGTCCCACCAATACCCAAGCATTTAGATCACATTCTCCCTTTGGGGATCATCTCCCATTTTCTTTTCTCTGGCACCTCCCTTTGAGGTAATGGCATCTTGCTGTTGGGTGGTCCCACTGCTCCTTTTCCTTCCTGGAAAGTTCCCTTCCCATGACAGTTTGAAGTTGGGCAGTCTTAAAACTCATCCGATAGGAAATTAGAGCTAATGTGGAAGAGACCACATTAAAATGGGGGTATTTTTGGGGGTATGGTGGGGTCTTCAGTCTTGTCTTCTCCCCATCCCCCCATGGGGTGTATTGGAGATCAAGTTCCTCCACCCCCCCAGGTTTAACCCCCCCACTCTGCCCTCCTCCCGTTCCCCACTCCCTACTCCCCCCTCCCCCCCCCAGCCAATGGAGATCTTCGTGGATGATGAGACGAAGCTGACGCTGCATGGGTTGCAGCAGTACTACGTGAAACTGAAGGACAACGAGAAGAACCGGAAGCTCTTTGACCTTCTCGATGTCCTTGAGTTCAATCAGGTCAGTTGTTCAAGGTCCAGTAGGGGGATGAGCACATCTCCAACTGTAGCAGAAACCTGGTTAAGTACCCTTTTATTGAGGATATGGCATACGTGATGTGAGCGAGGATGGTGGAGAAATTGCCTTAAAATGAAATTCTTTTAAATGAGAATTTAAACAAGGTGAGAGCTGCTTTTCGCTTCCATGGCTGTCATAGCCAGGTGTTTAGTAAAGAAAAAGCTCAATAAAGAAAATTCTTGAAGGGATTTCATAAGCTTGTAAAAGTTCCACAATATTTTGGGTTTATTAGGTTCTTAAATTTGTTTCTTCTCGTGCTATTCACCGAGAAGAAATGTTCCATCACTTAACCTATTGTATGGTTTATTTGCACCAAAAACTTACTAAAATTAAGGTAGGTTGCTTGTATTTGTTTCTGATGAGCAGGAAATACTGGTCATGATCTTTCCAGACTTTAGTTTTATTTTTTATCACTTTCTCATTTTTACCATTAGCCTCATTCTTGTCTCCTAACATTCCTGGTAGTTTTGGTTACTATTCTCTGTACCTTCTCTGCAGCATGTCTGCTCAGGAAAAATCAGAACCGAGTAAGAAAGGCTAAGTTACATTAAGAACAGAAGAGGAATATGTGATGGGGATTAGGAGGAATTTCTTTTTCTTTTCTTTTCTTTTTTTAATTAGGAATTTCTTTAGAAGAGTGTAGTTACTGAAAACTCTTCTCGCACTTAATCTTTCACATATCCCACATGGACCCACATCCCCTAACTGTCACACACCCAGGTGGTGATCTTTGTGAAGTCTGTGCAGCGTTGCATTGCCCTGGCCCAGCTCCTCGTGGAGCAGAACTTCCCAGCCATTGCCATCCACCGAGGGATGCCCCAGGAGGAGAGGTGAGTCAGGGATGGAAAGATGTTTTGTGTCCTTGGGAAGGAAAAGAGACCATTGAGAGAAGGGACTCAACATTTTTATAATTTCCTTTCTCACAAAGGCTTTCTCGGTATCAGCAGTTCAAGGATTTTCAACGACGAATTCTTGTGGCTACCAATCTATTTGGCCGAGGCATGGATATTGAGCGGGTGAACATTGCCTTCAACTATGACATGCCGGAGGATTCCGACACCTACCTGCATCGGGTAAGCTCCACGCCCTCATGGGCATCCCAGTCTCCCCTCCTGCTCCTTGGTTTTCTGTCTTAATTCCTGACATTCTCAACCCTCCTTTTGGGTGTCTTCCTCCTTGGGAGTCTTCCCAGTGCTACCCTCTGTCTCCTTCTAGGTGGCCCGAGCAGGTCGGTTTGGCACCAAGGGCTTGGCCATCACATTTGTGTCAGATGAAAATGATGCCAAGATCCTCAATGATGTGCAGGATCGCTTTGAAGTCAATATTAGTGAGCTGCCCGATGAGATAGACATTTCCTCCTACAGTGAGTATGGATTTCAGGAAACTGGCTCAGAGTCTCCTTGTTCCCTAGTGTGTTTGTCTTAAATCTCATTACATAAAGTCTCTGGTGCATAACAGGCACTTGGCAAGTTCATGTCACCCTGATCTTGATGCCCCTGTTGGGATGTTTCATTGATCTGTAGGTTTCTTTCTCTTGATGAACTATTTATCTTTCCTCACCCCCCAACCTATCCTCTGCACCCACAAACTACAGACCTGCATGCATGGGGGCAGGTGGTGGTTCTGCCAGCCCTGCCTTTTCCTTGTCCTAATTGTGCCATGTTTTCTCTCCAGTTGAACAGACGCGGTAGAGGACTCACCCACCCATTTTGGAATGTGACAGTCTGTCCCGCTTCGGGAGATGACAGCGGACATGGGGTGAAGGAGACACTACTGCCACCTACCCCTGACAACCCCCACCCCATGGCTTCCCCCTTTTGCATCACCACCACTCCTAAAACCCCTATTTCCGGAATTGTCTGAATTTTTTTTAACAAAACTAAAAAACACATGCGTCTGTGGTGTCTGTAAGTGTTCCATCCCTTTATTGGATTTGGGGTGAGGTTAGGTCATGATTCAGTGTATATTCCTATAAGGACTGTGTGTCCTGCTATGGGGCCCAGGTCAAATGGGAAGGGGTCAAAGGGGAGGGCGATGTGAGTAAGAATGCAGAGGCCATGGCTCTTTGCTATGTCCAAATTTCTGCCCTTTGTGGAGATGTCTTCTATTTTTCTTAGTGGCCTGGTAGGGGCTGGGATGTTTCTGACCAAAAGGCCCAGTGTGGGTGGTACGTAGTGTTTCCAGTGTTGGAAGGTAAAGTGGGAACTGGTAGAAAGCTTAGGCGTCTCCTAGGCTTTCTCGGTGTCTCCTCATTTGTTCCTTCAGCTTCTGGATCTTGAGCACCAGGGCCTGGGCTTCCCAAGCCCCCTCTTGCCCTTCCAGTAGGGCCTGGTACAGCTCCAGCTGCTGCTCCAGCAACTCCTCAGCTTGGGCCAGCTCAGCTGTGGGGCGGGGCCTGGGACCCTAAGTGAGGGGGGCAGAGGGGAGGAAGCATCAGCTAGGGCAGGGGGCTGAGGTTTGGGGAGCTCTGTCGCTCACCAGCCTCTCACCTTCATTAAGATGATCTCATTATGTTAAGGTCATCTGTGTTGTGAAGCCAAGGAAGTTTCTGGTCTTAGGTGTAAGTCTCTTGGGGCAGTTTCCTGCTCAGGGGTTATAACTGGACTCCTTGTACAAGGAAGGGTATGGAGAGGAGAGGACTGGCTGTCCCTCCCCCCACTAAGAAATAATTAACTGTTAGGCGAGGGGAAATTCCTGTCCAAGGACTTCATGGACTTTGCAGAGAGGGAGGGCTGTGGGGAGAGGGAGCCCTGAGGTCTAGAGGGGTGGGGGTGGAGAAGGTGCAGGGGATCTGGGAGTTGGAACTAGGCCAAGAGCTCTGGGGATGGGGGTGGTTATCTACTTGGAGCAGGCTTGCCACAAAAGATTAAAGGGGTTCCTCCTCCCTCCTCCCCCCTACCCTCTGCCCTCACTTGGTGCCACTTACCCTTGGGGATGACCTCATCTTCCCACTGCATGTGGAGCTGCTCTGCTCTTCTGTGCTTGCCTTGGGGCTCTGGGAGCAGCACCTCCAGGAGCTCTGGAGGGCCAGGGGCCAGGAAGGCAGGAGGAGGCGACGGCAGCAACATGAGAGCCAGGGCAGAGGGAGTACCATGGCTGGTGCAGCAGCGAGCTGTCTGAACTGCCCAACAGCCACCAGGAACTGGCTCCTTCCCTCCAGGCCTTGGCCTCGCTTCAGTGACTGGCCCTGCCCAGTGCCCTGCCCCTACCTTTACCTCCCTCCCAACCTGGCCCCAGACAGTACTCCTGATGTGGAAAAGTTCCTACCAGTTGAGTTAGAACTTGCTTTATTTTATTTATTTTTAAAGATGTCACTTACTTGAGAGAGAGCATGAGTGGGAGGGAGAGGGAGAAGCAGGCTGCCTCCTGAGCAGGAAGCAGGACATGGTGCTCATTCCCAGGATCCTGGGATCATGACCTGAGCTGAAGGAAGATGCTTAACCTACTGAGGCACCCAGGCACCCAAGACAGAACTTGGCTTTATTCAGCAAGGTACAGGTTACATTACTGGTGTGCAGGAAACTGGCTCAGAACGGTTACATTCAGGGCTTAAAGGTCCGAAGTTGGTTGGTGGAAAAGCCTGGGGGTTCATGCCCAGGTCCACCTGACCTGAAAGCTCGTAGCCATTGACCTGGCTCAAGTATTGATTATTCCTTTATTTCCATTTTTTCCTTCTTGCTGGCCCAGAATGACAATCCTTCTTGTCTGCATTGCATGTTGTAGGGGTTTGCATTTTCTGGTAGTTCTGGGCATTGTGTTATTTGTACCCTTAGCTCCTGAAAAGAGTGTGACAGTGGTAACTGGTTTCAAGCTTTGTCGAACTCATGAGCTATTTATTTGTGAGAGGTAGTATGAGTGGGGTGGGGGTGAGGGGAGGGCATTGAAAGAGGGAGAAGCAGACTCCCTACAGAGCAGGGAGCCAGACATGGGGCTCAATCCCAGGACCCTGAGATCATGACCTGAGTTGAAGGCAGATGCTTAACTGACTGAGCCACCCAGGTGCCCCAAGCCCTCACTTTAAATCTGTAGTAGAACAAAAGCTCTGTTCACAATGCATGTGTGATGTGAGCCTCGTGTACAGGTGTTGGCCTTTCTGCAGTAGGTCCTGAAATGTCCTGTGGCTGAAGGGCACTGCTACATCCCTGTGGACAGAGGTGGCTCAGAAGGGAGTGGATGGTCCCAATTTTGATCATCTGGGAAAAAGGTAGACCCTCAGACAAAAAGAAATCTCAGAATCTTAGAAAACAATGGAGAGTGGACAGTTGCTAACCAGCTCACTATCTTTGTGACATAATGCTGAATTTGGAGGGAAGATGGCCTCTGCCATAGCATGGGGATCCAGGAACCAGGGAGGGTGATCTTCCTGGAGGTCAGTGGCTCTCAAACTTAGGGGCAGGGTTGCTGAAGCACCTTTAGATGAGGCCAAAGAATCCACATTCCCCATTAGCTGACATGTTCTCACTTCTCAGTGGAAAAAGAACCAAGAACTTCGGTAGGATTTTGGGAGAAGAGCAGCTTCCTCATGTTTCTTAGTGATAGGGCGTGCATGATTTATATTTGACGTGCAGTATATGCATGGCTTAAAAGTCTTAATTAATGGAACATAAGAGACCCAAACTAATGTCATTATGGTTATGGGAAACTATCCAGTATAAGGTTAAACAGACTACAAGCAACTAATATTGGAGCTAAACTCACCATAGTAATAAATTAAAAGCAGGATTTGTAGCCATTAAGAAATACAGCAAATGAAACTTCTTTAAGACAATCTAACTGATGCACTAATAACAAAGTATCCTTTCTGAAAACTAGGCATTTCTACCATCTGAGTTTCTATTTTAGGTTATGAAATCCAAAATGGACTAACCTAATAATTTACAGTGGGTAGTCCTAAACCCTAAGTTAAAATAGAGTCTATGGATTGGGGTTTTGTTCATCTGTGAGAATTGTTATAAAGGAAAGGCTGCTATTTGAGTCCGTTCAAATCTATTGAATGAGTTTGGATTTTAGGATCCTGGAAATGAAGGAATGAGGATAAATATATATAAGCCAGATTACCTAATTTCATGTTACTGTATGTTTTTCTCTTGGGTATTTCATATCTTTTACTTATTTTTTTTAAAGATTTTTTTATTCATTTGGGTGAGAGAGTATGGGGTGGGGGAGGGGCAGAGGGAGAGGGAAAGGTGACTCTTGGATGTGGGGCTCATCCCAGGACCCTGAGATCATGAAGACAGACACTTAACTGACTAAGCCACCCAGGCACCCCTCTCACAGTGTCTTAATAGAATCTTTTCTTCCCCCTTTTAAGAAAAGGCTTTATGTCTAGTAGACACAATCAAATGAGAGTTGGGCTGGGCTTCTGCAGGAGAAGCCTGTTTTCAGCCAGGGACAAGCAGAGGATTATGGGAAACATTACCCACAAGGTCAAAGGGCTGCACAGCTTCCTGAGGTCAATGTGCTGATACTGCATCCCAGCCAGTGGATTGGCAGGACTGAGGTAACTGACATAAATTACTGGACCCCTCATATGACACTCCTGTGGAGTTGGGTACTTAGGAATATTGAAGTCCACTGAACCTGCTGGGCAAGTTTTCTTGTCATAGGTGACCTTCACGGTAAGCTTTCAAAAGAGTTTTCTCATTTCACTTTTTCTTTTCATGTGGATGTCCACTTGTTCCAGCACTATTTGTTGAAAGACTACCTTTTCTCCATTATTATGGCCTTCGCTTCCATCTCAATAATCAGCTGACTGTATTTATGTGGGCCTATTTCTGGGTTCTATTCTGTTTTATTAATCTACTTGTTTTTTCACCAGTACTGTATACACTGTCTTTGTTTGTTTGTTTTAGATTTTATTTAAGAGAGACATGAAGATAGTGATATAGAGCATATGCGTGTGCAAGCTCCTAGGAGAGGGAGAAGCAGTCTCCCCACTGAGCAGGGAGCCTGACGTAAGGGCTCAATCCCAGGACCCTGGGATCATGACCTGAGCCAAAGGCAGACACTTAACTGACTGAGCCACCCAGGCTCCCTACATTGTCTTGATTACTATAGCTTTATAGTAAGTCTTGAAATCAGGTAGTATCAATCCTCTAACTCTGTGTTCTTATGGTAGACTGGCTATTCTGGCTCTTTTGCCTCTCCATATAAACTTTAGAATCACCTTGTCAATATCTACAAAATAACTTGCTGATATTTTTAATAGGATTGAGTTGAATTTAAAGATCAAATTGGAAAGAACTGACATCTTGACAATATCAAGTCTTCCTATCCATGAATATGGAATATTTTTTCATTTATTGAGTTCTTTGATTTCTTCCTTTTTTAATTTTTTAAAAAGATTTTATTTATTTATTTTACAGAGAGAGATCACAAGTAGGCAGAGAGGCAGGCAGAGGGAGGGGGGGAAGCAGGCTCCCCGCTGAGCAGAGAGCCCGATGTGGGGCTTGAGCCCAGGACCCTGAGGTCATGACCTGAGCTGAAGGCAGAGGCTTAACCCACCAAGCCACCCAGGTACCCCTCTTTTTTAATTTTTAATTTAAATTCAATAGATGAACATGAAATCTATTAGTTTCCGAGGTAGAAGTCTTACATAATACCCAGTGCTCATAACATCAAGTACCCATTTAATACCCAGTGTTCATAATATCAAGTACTCTCCTTAATGTCCATCACCTGGTGACCCCATCCATCCACCCCTTCCCTCCAGCAACCCTCTGTTTTTTGCCTATGATTAAGAGTCTCTTATGGTTTTTCTCCCTCTCTGATTTCATCTTGTTTTATTTTTTCCTCTCTTCCCCTATGATCCTCTGTTTTGTTTCTTAAATTCCATATATGAGTGAAATCATATGATAATTGTTTTTCTCTGATTGACTTATTTCATTTAGCACAATATCCTCCGGTTCCATCTACGTTGTTGCAATCTGCAAGGTTTCATTTTCTGATGGCTGAGTAATATTACAGTGTGTGTGTGTGTGTGTGTGTGTGTATACATATATACATATATATGGGGTTTGATATGGGGTTTGATATCTAGTAGTGCAATTGCTGGGTAGCTCTTCTTTTAACTTTTTGAGGAACTTCCATGCTGTTTTCCAGAGTGGTTGCACCAGCTTGTGTTCCCACCAGCAGTGTAAAAGGGTTCCCCTTTCTCCACATCTTCACTAACATCTGTCATTTCCTGACTTGTTAATTTTAGCCATTCTGACCAGTGTGAGTTGTATTTCCCTGATGCCGAGTGATGTTGAGCAGTTTTTCTGGTGTCTATTGGCGGTTTGTATATCTTCTTTGGAGAAATGTCTGTTCATGTCTTCTGCCCAGTTCCTAATTGGATTTTTTGTTCTTTGGGTGTTGAGTTTGATAAGTTCCTTACAGATCTTGGATACTAGTCCTTTATCTTAAGACATTTTCAAATATTGTCTCCCAATTTGTCGGTTGTCTTTTGGTTTTGCCAACTGTTTTCTTTGATGTACAAAAGCTGGAAAACAGCATGGAAGTTCCTCAAAAAGTTAAAAGTAGAGCTACCCTACAACCCAGCAGTTGTACTTCTAGATATCTACCCTAAAAATACAAATGTAGTGATCCGGAGGGGCACTGCACCCCAATGTTTATGGTAGCAATGTCCACAATAGCCAAACCATGGATGTCTATCAACAGATGAATGGATAAAGAAGATGTGGTATATATATACAGTGGAATATTACTTAGCTATCAAAAAAGGAAACCTTGCCTTTTGCAACGACGTAGATGGAACTAGAGGATATTGTGCTAATCAAAATAAGTCAATCAGAGAAAGACAATTATCATTATGATTTCACTTATATGTGGAATTTAAGAAACAAAACAGAGGATCATAGGGGAAGAGAGGAAAAAATAAAACAAGATGAAATCAGAGAGGGAGACAAACCATAAGAGATTCTTAATCACAGGAGACAAATGGAGGGTTGCTGGAGGAGAGAGAGGTGGAGGTATGGGGTAACTGGGGGATGGGCATTAAAAAAAAGACTTAAAAGAAGGCAAAATAAAAAGTAAATGCATTTTTGACTTAACAGTATTTTCAGATTCTGATTGACTTAGACATGACCCTATTGTAAGCTGAGAAAGATCTATAGAGGAAAGTGATTGACATATATTAATCTCATATCCTACAACTTGCTATAATCACTTGTTATTTTGTTGTTGATTTTTTGGATTTTCTGCATAGGTGATCATACCATCTGTCAACAAACCCAGTTTTATTTCTCCCTTCCCAATCTCTATACAATTTATTCTCTTTTTTCCTGTTTTATTGCATTAGTGAGGCCTTCTAATAGGATGTTGAAAAGTGGTGAGACGATACATCTTAGCCTTGATCTTGATCTTAGTAAGAAAGCTTCTAGTTTCTTCCTACGAAGTATGATGTTAGATGTGGGGTTCTTTTGTAGATGTTCTTTATCAAGTTGAAGTTTTCTATTCCTCATTCACTAAGAGGTTTTTTTTTTTAAATCATGAATGTGTTAGATTTTGTCAAATACTTTCTCTGCATCTATTGATATGATCATGTGGTTTTCCTTTTTAACATGTTGATATGATGGGTTATGTTAATTGATTTTAAAATGTTGGACTACCCTTGTGTACCTGGGATAAATCCCACTTAATTGTGGTATATTGTTCTTTTTATACATTGTCGATTTAATTTGCTGATATTTTGTTGAGGATTTTTCCATGTATGGTCATGACAGATAATGATCTGTAGTTTTTTTTCTTGTAATATTTTTGTTCAGTTTTGATGCTAGGGTAATACTGGCCTCATAAAATGAGTTAGAAGTACTCTTCTTCACCTATCTTCTGGAAGAGATTGTAGAGAATTGCTATAATTTATAAATGTTTTGTAGAATGCACCAATGAACATATCTGGGCCTCGTGCTTTCTGCTTTGCAATGGAACATTATTCTGGGAGTATCTAACAGCCCAGGGCAACTTAATGCATTAAGTTTTGCCTCCTTAGTTTTCTATAATCTGTTGAGTTTCTTAGTTTTTACCTATTTTCATGACATTGAGAGTTTTGAAGACTACTGGACACATAATTTGTAGAATGTCACTCGGTGTGGATTTGTCTAATGTTTTCTCACAACTGGATAGGGTAATAGATTTTAAGGAAGAATACCATAGAGGTAGAGTGCCCCTCTCATCCCATCGTATCAGGGGGTGCATGATATCAACATAAACTTTAACACTCGATTAAGGTTATTTTTGCCACGTTTCTCTACTATAAAGTAGTAACTTTGCAATTAGTAGTAATTTTTTCTTTTCCACATTCTATTCTTTGGAAGTGAGTCACCAAGTCCAGCCCACATTCAAGGGGAGGGCAATCAAGCTCCACCTCCTGGAAAGGGAATTCTCTTCATATTACTTGGAATTACTCTGTGAGGAAAATTTATTTGTTCCTTCTCTCCCTATTTTCAAATTTATCAATCATTTATATATTTATGAACTCAATATTTTTTAAAAAATATTTTGGGTTATAATCCAATACTATGATAATTTTGCTGCTTATATTGTTGCAGACCTGTTCATAAGGAGCTCTTTCAGTGTGGCTCCTGTGTCCCTTTGACATGCCTCTCTTTTGTGGGAGGTACACTTCCTTTCTGGCATTGCAAGATAGTCCAGGCTCATCCTGTGTTTTTTTGTCTTGGCCATAGAATTAGCTTTTTTTCTGAGGAACCCTGGTTCCTTTTATTGGAGAATGACATTTAGAGACCGAGATCTGGGTACTGGGTGCTCATTTCACTTTTCTAGAGAGGACACAGAGGTTCCAGGTGCTGCTTAAATTCACACAGGCAAGTAAGTGGCTCCCATTTCAGCACCACATTAGAGTTTGTTCAGAGCAGCCTTTAGTACCCAAGATATGAGGGCCAGTTCTCCATACGTGTTTTCATTTGCTAAATATTCTGTGTTTTCAGTCTGTAGGGCTTAGGCATTAACAATTTAATTCCCTAATATTTGGAGACTTTACTAAAAGAAAAAGAAATCAAGTTTCATGAACAAGTTTCATTTACAAAATTGACCAGAATAGGCAAGAGGAGAAAGGGAGCAGAGAGGGGAATCACTTATATTTTTCCTTCATGTGGAATAGGTCTCTGTACCTGCTGCTCTTTCCATTCCCTGGGCCTGGGAGAAAGACAGCTTTTCTGGACTATGAGAGAAGAATGATATGGAAACATCTTCCTTCATCACCTCCCCAACCCCTTCAGCTTCTGCTCTGGCTGTTCCCATTCTCCCTCCCCGACTCCTGACTCCTGACTCCTGACTCCTGACCCCCTGACCCCCTGATCCCCTGAAACTTTCTTTCCTCCAACCTCAGCAAGAGCCCAGCTTCTCACCTAGAGCCAGCTCCTCAGTGGGAAAGGAGCCATTCCTACCCCTGAAGGGCAGAAGAGGAGAGAGAGAGATCAGAGCCTGAGGCTATGATGGAAGAAATAACAGAAATGAAAGAGTTTGGAGCAAGAAGGACTTTTGAATGAGGGTGAGATGTAAGTGATCAGAGGGCTACTGAGGACATTCCCAGAATCTCTGTTTAGGAGGGTAGTGAAGAGCCTGGGGTACAGGGGCAGAGAGCATGGGCTGCAGCTGGATGAGATTCACCCCCACCCTTATCCGTGTGGTGATACTACCTCACCCAGATCACATTAAGGGGCCCTTCTGCCCCAGGTGCTCCACAGGCGGGTGTATCTCAGCTCCTCTCCATGGAGGATCTCTACAGCCCTAGTGTGTCTTGTTCCCCTCAAGTTGAATCCCTGAGTCCACAGTCAGCTCTTTCCCTTTCTGCATCTGGGCAGCATGTTGGGAGGTGAGAAGTAAATTCTCGGCTTTTCAGTGTGATTGTCCTCAAGGTCCTCCTTGTCTGTCATCACAGGGCTGGGAGGACCCTGAATATAGGGGAGAGACAGCAGACAGAGGAATGGGCTTCCCAACCCTGCTCCCTCCCTCTTCTCTTAGTCTTCTTCCACAGGTCAGTGCGTTCTTTCTCTGCCAGCTCCAGGATTTCTACAAGCCAGAGTAGGAAAGAGAGGACCCCAGAACACTCATACATCTGTCTGTCCGTAAGTGTGTGCACCTCCATTCCCACTGTCGTTTTAATGCCTGCCCAGTGCAGAGCCTGGGTATGTACAGAGCTCGATTCAGAACTGTTCTCCCTTCAAATACCTCCATGTCTCAGATTCTCACCTACTTCAAGTCTGCTTAAATGTTACTCCATCGAGGCCCCTGTGGATCATCCAATCTATCTTACCCTGTACTGATTTTCCTTGATTTTGCCTTTCCCCCTTTTAATTCCAGTATGGTTAACATGTAGTGTTATATTAGTTTCTGTGTACAATGTAGTGATTCAACAATTCTATATAGTACCCAGTGCTCATGATGGTAAGTGTACTCCTTAATCCCCATCACCTATTTGACCAATCCCCTGCCCCTCACTGCAACCATCAGTTTGTTCTCAATAGTTAAGAGTCTGTTTCTTGGCTTGTCTTTCTCTTTTCTCCCTTTGCTTTTGTTTTGAATCTTAAATTCCACATATGAGTGAAATCACATGGTTGTTTTTCCCTTCGCTTAGTATATATGCTCTAGCTCCATCCATGTTGCTGCAAATGGCAAGTTTTCATCCTTTTTTATGGCTGAGTATTCCAATGTATAATAAAATGAATATATTCCATATATATACAGCACATCTTTATCCATTCATCTATTGATGGACGCTCTTGGGCTGCTTCTATAATTTGGCTATTGTAAATAATGTGGCAATAAACATAGTGGTGCATATATCCCTTTGAACTAGTGTTTTTGTATCCTTTGGGTAAATACTGAGTAGTGTGATTACTGGATCATAGGGTAGGTCCATTTTTAATTTTTTTTGAGGAACTTCCATACTATTTTCCACATTGGCTGCACCAGCTTATATTTCTACCAACAGTGCATGAAGATTTCTTTTTCTCCACATCTTCGCCAATGATTTATTGTTTCTTGTGTTTTTTATTTTAGCCCTTATGATAGGTGTGAGATGATATCTTATTGTGGTTTGATTTACATTTCCCTGATGATGAGTGATATTGAATATCTTTTCCTGTGTCTGTTGGTCATTTGGATATCTTCTTTGGAGAAATGTCTGTTCATGTCTTCTGCTCATTTTTTAATTGGCTTGTATTTTGGGTGTTGAGCTGAATAAGTTTTATTTTTATATATTTTGGGTACTAACCTTTATTAGATATGTCATTTGCAAATATCTTCTCCCATTCAGTAGGTTGTCTTTTAGTTTTGTTGATTGTTTCCTTTGCTGTGAAACTTTTTATTTTGATCAAGTCCCAGTAGTTAAATTTTGCTTTTGTTTCCCTTGCCTCAGGACACATAACTAGAATAATATTGTTATGGCCAATGTTAGAGGAATTATTATTGCCTGTGCTCACTTCTAGGATTTTTATAGTTTTATGTCTCACAGTTAGATCTTTAATCTATTTTGAATTTATTTTGTGTATGATATAAGAAAGTTGTCAAATTTCATTCTTCTGCATGTAGCAAAAGGAAAAAAAACTGGTCAGTTTTCCTAGCACCATTTAAAAAAAAAGATTTTTATTTATTTATTTGACAGAGAGAAAAAATCACAAGTAGGTAGAGAGAGAGGGGGAAGCAAGCTCTCCACTGAGCTGAGAGCTTCTTGTGGACTCGATCCCAGGACGCTGAGATCACCCCACCAACACCATTTGTTAAAGAGACTGTCTTTTCCCCCACTGTATATCTTTACCCTCTTTGTCAAAGGTTAATTGACTCTATAATTGTGGGTTTCTTTCTGGGCTCTCCATCTTGTTCCATTGATCTATGTGTCTATTTTTGTGCCAGTACCATACTGTTTTTTTATACTGTTTTGAGTACTACAACTTTGTAATATAACTTAAAATCTGGAATTGGGATACTTCTAGCTTTATTTTTCTTTTTTACGATTGCTTTGGCTAGTGGTGACTGGTGGCTCAGTGGGTTAAGCCTCTGCCTTTGGCTTAGGTCATGATCTCGGGGTCTTGGGATCCCTGCATCAGGCTCTCTGCTCAGTGGGAAGCCTGCTTTCCTCTCTCCCTATGCCTGCCTCTCTGCCTGCTTATGATCTCTCTCTCTCTGTGTCAGATAAATAAATAAAATCTTAAAAAAAGATTGCTTTGGCTATTTGGGGTCCTGTGTGGTTCCATACAAATTTTAAGATAATTTGTTCTAGCTCTGTGAAATATACTATTGGTATTTTGATGGGGATTGCATTAAATCTGTAGATTGCTTTGGGTAGAATGGACTTTTAAATAATATTTGTTCTTCTAATCCATGAACAGGAGTGTGTTTCCATTTGTGTCATCTTCAATTTCTTTCATCAGTGTTTTATATTTTTCAGAATACAGGTCTTTTGCTTCCTTGCTTAAATTTATTCCTGGGTATTTTTTTATTTTTGGCGCAGTTGTAAATGGGATTGTTTTCTCTATTTCTCTTTTTGTTGCTTCATTATTAGTGTATATAAATGTGACAGATTTCTGTATTACCACCCTATTTAATGATGCTACTTCTCCCCATCATCTTGCATTGATTGTCAACTTTGCATTATTTTTCCCTCTACATCTGCAGTTGCTATCTAACAGACTACAAAGAGTTCTTTTCCAAAGATGGCCTTAACAATATTTTCCACCCCTCATGCTTTTTGCAATGTGACCTCACCATCTGTCTAGAGGTGGGGGCTAATTCCCCTCTTCTTTAATCAGTGTCTAGTTTTGATGACTAGAACATGAGAAGGTGACACTGCTTGACTTCTGAGGTTCTGACATGAGATACCTTGTGATTTCTTCTTTTTTTAAGATTTCATTTATTTATTTGAGAGGGTGAGGGAGGGCAAAGAGAGAGACTCTCAAGCAGACTCTGCACTGAGTGCAGAACCTGATGTGGGGCTCAGTGTCACGACTCTAAAATCATGACCTGAGCCGAAATCAAGAGTCTATCTCTTAACCGACTGAGCCAGCCAGTTACCCAGATTCTTCATGATTTCTGGGAGTGAAACACTCCCTCCTGGAACCCAGGTGCTGAGCTGGGAGCAAACAAGCCATGGAGGTGGCGAAGCAGGTGGAAGAGAACCTAGATCATCCATTAGCCCTAGAAGTCTCCCAGCTCTTGACAGTACTGTCTGCAGCCTCATGAGAGAAACCTCTTTTTTTTTTTTTTTAAAGATTTTATTTATTTGAGAGAGAGAGAGCATGAAGGGGGTAACGGGCAGTGGGAGAAGCAGACTCCCTGCTGAGCAGGCAGCCCATGTAGTGCTTGATCCCAGGACTCTAGGATCATTACCTGAGCTGAAGGCAGATGTTTCCCTGACTAAGTCCCCTAGGTGCCCCATGAGAGAACCCTCTTGAATGTTCTGGACCAGCTGGGCCTCCAGGTGACTACAGCCCCAGCCATGTCACATGAAGCAGAAGAGCTGCCTGTTGAGTCCAGCCAATGCATACAGTGAGAGGGAATAACAAGATAGTTTTATTTTGGGATTGTTTGTTATCCAGAAATAGATAACAGGAACACACACTATATGATACCATAAAAATACTATTATTGTGTTTTTATTTCTTATCCATCTTTCCTGTCAGAATGGAAGCATCAGAAGAGCAATTGTTTTGTCTGTTTTGGTTAAGTGGTTACCAGGCCTAGAATCGTGCCTGGCACAGAGGCATTCACTAAGTATTTGTGAATAAATGAATACATACTTTGACCAGATTCCCTAAAGTGGGTCTGAGACTGAAAGAGCTTAGTGGTGTTTGGTTTTGGAGGTTGTCTCAGTCTGTTTGGGTGTTCATCACAAAACACCACAGATTGGGTGGCGTAAACAACATACTCTTTGGGGTCTCTTTTATAAGGACTCTAATCCCATTCATGAGGGCTCTACTCTTGTGATGCAATCACCTCCCAAAGGCCCCAACTTCTAATACCATCATACTGGGGATTGGATTTCAACATACGAATCTGGGGCGGGGCGCAGCATGAGCCTCTGAGTTCAGGGGTTGGCAGTAGCCGAGAGCAGGGCCTGAGGGGTCCAGTCTGAGGGTCTGGGGATGCAGCATGAGCCTCTGAGTTCAGGGGTTGGCAGTAGCCGAGAGCAGGGCCTGAGGGGTCCAGTCTGAGGGTCTGGGTGGTTGGGGCACCAGAGAGCAAAGAAGCAGGACCCCAGCCTCCTCGCCAGTAAGTTATGGAGAGTGTAGGGACTGCTACTGGGAAATGGGTGGTCAGTACCCTGGGTCCTATTGCTGAGGTCCTTGTAGCCCACACCACTGTCCAGCCCACACTGCGTGTTCAGCACACAGTCTTTAGGGGCTCCTCAGCCTATCAAAGAGGAGGGAGGGACAGCTGAAGTCTGTGACAATTGGCTGGCTCTGGTCTGGGCTCAGCCATGGTCACGAGGTACTGACTCAGGGACTGGGACCCTGAAACTCCAGGGTTCGTCCCTCCAGGGCTAGCACTGCCTCTGCCCTTCACTTTCTACTACCCAGTGCAGTACCCAGAGAGCCCTCTCCAAACACAGACAGGTGTTCTTTAGCCCTTCCCATGCCACTCTTCTCCCTGACTCCTTCTTCCTTCCTTGGAACCTGTTCCCCTCTGATGTCCTTATTTACACCCCAGCCTCACTTCCCCAGGAGCATCCTCTCCTTTCTAGACCCAGTACACTGCGGGCTTCTGCCCCTCATCCTTCATGCCGTGCGTGTCTTGAGACTTACTGAATTGAGTCCAGCCCCAGAGACAGCAGCAGAAATATGTGACAGGGATCCTAGCTCCTATCTTTGGAGACAGGACACTCAGTTTCTTTGTGGGTCCACCCCAGGCCTGGGAACCAGCCGTTAATGGTTGGAGATCTTGCTGTATCCTAAGGGCAGAATCAATGGTCACACAAGGGAAATATCTACAGAAACGTCTATATTATTTTGGATTTTGGGAAACTTTTTGCACCCTAACCTGACACGGACAGGGGCAACCTCTTCTGTTCAAAGCCTTGCTCTGGTGCTGGGAGTAGAGGGAGATGGTGGGAGGTCCTGGGTGAGCAAGAGAAAACGGGAGCTGGGTGTTCCAACCTCATCCCTGTGACCACACGGGGGCGCCGCTGCACTGCTCCTGAATTCTGACTGAGCAGCCTGGCAGGGCCTGGGCTGTCAGCTGCTCAGGAGAGGCTGACCTGAAGGCTGGCATCAATAGAGGTATGAAGAAGCTTCTGAGCAACCCTGGACTCCACAGGTGTCAAGGTCAGGAACGGGGCAAGGATTGAAGGAGAGGAGAGCTCAGGTGAGCCATCTATGAGGTTTCTGCCTCTCCACTCTGACCTCTCTCTCCAGCTCCTTGATGACAACACCCAGGAAAACCGAAAAGAAACATTTTCTTCTTCTCCTCCTCCTTCTCCTTCTTCTCCTCCTCCTCCTTTAAGTAGGCTCCATGCCGAGTGTGGAGCCCAACACAGGACTTGAACTCCTGATCCTGAGATCAAGGCCTAAGCCCAGGTCAGGAGTTGGATGCTTAACTGACTGAGCCACCCAGCCACCCCTCCAGTACTCCTCCTTGATGTCAGCAATAGCATTCGTATAAATTTTTCTCGGGAAGGATACACGAGGAGTTGGTAATGTGCATCTCTGGCAGGTGACCTCGGTGCCTGGGGTCTTGGGAGGGAGGAAAATATCCTACTGCAAGCCCTTTGGATTGTCCTGAATGNTGTCTTGAATGATCTCTTTAAAATATTTTACATTAAAAAAATCCCTTTCATCTGCATGATCTTTGCCAGTTAACGTCCACTTTACACAGCTGTGTCTATGGGATGGGCCCAGATCCGGGCCCTCCACTGCCTTGTTCCTCCAGCACATCCAGTGTGTCCACACCTCAGAGCCTTTAGAGCTGATCCAGGCCAGAAAATGTGTCTCCCAGACACTTTCTTCCCTGGCATTCTCTTCCACTGTCCTCTTTGAGAGGCCCTCCCTGCACTGCCCACCGCTTGTGGAACCTCCCGCCTCCCTCTTCCTCTCACCCCTGCCCTACCCAGCCTTTGTTCACTGACACACATTTTTAAGGAAAAGAGAGAGAGAGAGAGAGAGAGAGAGAGAGGGAGAGCACGAGTGGGGGCAGAGAGAGAGGGACAAGCAGACTCCCCACTGAGTGGGAAGCCGGACACCAGGCTTGATCCCAGGACCCTGAGACCATGACCTGAGCCAAAGGCAGATGCTTAACTGACTGAGCCACCCAGGTGCGCTGACACACATTTTAAAGTATATTTAACTGTTTATTGTCTGTCCCTCCTTGAGAATATAAGCTTTATGAAGACAAGGATAGAGATTTTAATTATTCACAGATGTATTTCCTTGTCTTGAAAGTGCCTGGTTGTTGATTTTAAAACATTTGTTGAGTGAATGAACTAGTGAATGCACTTTTGGACTGACACACTCACAGACATGCACACTGCCACATACCAACACACCTTCACACACACAACACGTAACTCCAGCCGGTCTCAAGGGTTAACACACACCTTATTTGCTGACCTAAGGCCCTTGATTTGTAAGGGAACTAATTTACTTTCTTTGAGATTCGCAGATTACTGGTCTTGAGGAGTGAAGGACCAGAACTTTCCCAGGCTGCAGGTGGCCAGCAAGGGTGTTGTAAACCGCCTCGGTTTCCTAATTAGCCTAGCAGTTCTTTCAGCAAAATGCTTATTTTTCCTTAGGTCACCTAGATGATTTTATTGACCTCCCTTGCAGAAAGAACAGAGTCCCCGGGTCCATCATGAGACAAGAACCAGCCCTGCTCACAGGACCTCCTGCACTGAGACGTTTTGTAGCCAAGGCACCATTGAGTCTGCACGTGATCAAGAAATGCTGCATGCCACTGCACTCCCTTTGCTGATTAACCATCCTAACCCCCTTTAAAACCCCTGGGCCAGGCAGAAAGCTCAGAGTTGGCTTTTAACCCATGAGCCACCCAGGCGCCCTCAGAGTTGGCTTTTGGACAAGAGTCCTTCTCCCCAGGTGGCCGGCCTCCTGAATAAAGCTCAAATTCCTTTCCAGTCAGAACTCATCTCTTGAGTAAGGATCTTTTGGGCTAAGAGCAGTTGAACTTGGGTTTGGTAACATACAAACACATAAACATACCAACAGCATGTTCTTACACACATGCATGTGAAGCCTAATTTTCATTCAACATTCAACATGGGAACATGTCCCAGTGTCGTTATACATTATTTTAAAAAGTTTCTCCAAATTATTGTGGAAAACTTCGATGATACCTAAAGTTTGAAAGAATAGTACCTAGCACCCTCGATTTAATCAACTTAATATTATCTTTATATATGTAATAAGTTATGTTTCTATAATTTTTGCAGAAATTTTTGAAAATTACTTGCTCACATCATGATCCTTATTCCTAAATACTTCAGTTCTCATCTCTTAGAACCCTTTTTTCACACAATATTGTTATACTGCAAGGAATAAGTGTAATTCCCTAATATAAAACGTCAAGGTAAGATGAAATTCTCTTAATTATCCACCAAAAGTCTTCTGTTTGGAGGAAGGAGATCTCAGGGTCACTCAGGCACACGCTGAGGTTTCCCTTGCCTCCAGGCAGCCCCTCTCTCTAGGCTCTTGATGGTAACAGCAGGAAAATGGAAAAGTAGAAGCATTTTCTTCTATTCCCTAGTTCTCAGTTTTTTGAAAAACAAAATAATCTCGTTTTGGGAGCAGATCCTTACTGTCTACATCCTACTCCACATCGTGGATGTGCGCACTGGGGTTATGGGACTAAGATCCCTGCTCCCCTAGGCCTCCTGCTCCCTGGGGGAGATATAAGAGGGGTCCCTGTGCTGGGCTCACACCTGGTGCCCCAGAAGTCTCTCTCCCAGTGCAGGTGTCAGGCAGAGCTGACACCTGTGTGAGCACATTCCTGGCCTACAAGGATCAGCAGTGAACCCATGGACTTCGTTTAACACCTCTCTACCCCAGGGATTGCCCCCATAATCCGGGGGTACCCCTGCTCCTCCCCATCACCTCTCACACACTCATCACCACTATCTACCTAGAGTCCACCAGGACTAATGTCATTATGTCCCTTTCCTCGCCTGTGTTGGTCACCTCTGGTCCCGCAGAGATCCTGCACTCTCACTCCATGAGGCTCTGCACACCCCTACCCTGCCTCTTCTCACACCCCCTCCCGGGCTCCTGAACCTTCCACCATACCTCCTGGAATGCTCAGCCATGATCGGCAAATGTCCAGAGTCCTCTCGGAATGGTCCCTTCACCTCACAGCTCTGACAGAAACCAGATCCCCCTGAGGACCCGGCTCTCTGTGCCGTCCTCTCCCATAGGGTGTCTCTTCTCTCATGGACCTGATACCCCTGGGTGGGTGGGCCCCCAGGACATCCAACCCCCTGTCCTCATTCTTCCTTCTGCTAATGATCTTGTTTCTACGTCGCCGAGCACACTGAACACATTAGAGGACAATTGTACAATTTCTCCCACCATCCATTCATGTCCTAGTGTCTGGTGTGATGGGCCTTCCAGTCCTTGAGCACAGGTGACCCATCCATGCTGCTGCCAGCCAGAGCCGCTCCCTCTGCTGCTGCCCTAGACTTCATCCCTTCTTGTCTACCTGCAGGTACTGGTGTAATTCTTCCCCTGTTCTCTTTTTCATCCTCAGTGTTTGTTCTCAACCAGATTATGGTGCTGACTGTGAGAAGACACATCCCTGACCTCAGCTTGACAGAGTGTCACTGATTGTCAGCCCTGGCTGTGTGCTCTCAAATTTGATGCCATGTTTGCTCTGTGATGACACTTCCTATGGAATTCCTCCAGCCAGTGCTTGAAAACAGCAAGGAAACTGAGGCAGGACTCTTCCTCTTCTGCAGGCTGACTGAGGCTCCAGGGCCCCTGAAACCCTGATGAACTTGCCTGACTCTGCACTGGGTCTGGGATGCTTCCAGCCAACCTTCCTTCTCTCTCCTTCCCTTGGATTCAGACTTGCATCAAGATTTGCTGTTCTCCCAGCCTTTCTGGCTCCTTCCCCCTGTCTTCTCACAAGGGTTTCTCTTAACAAATTCCTGGCATTATCAGGCTGTACTGGGGTCTGCTCCTCAGGGGATGCTGAAACAGTAGTGACACAGGAATGGCCCAAGAATTCAGGCAGAAAGAAGGGGACTGGCTGGCAGACCAGGAGGCCACCGTCCAGGCTGGAAGGTGGGACACAAAGGGAGGCTGAACTGCTGCAGGTGTTGCTGGAAGTGAGCTGAGAAACTGTCCTGGTCTGGGGGAAAGCTATGGCAGGTGGGATGACAGAAGCCTGTGGACAACAATGGGGGAGGGGTGCCCACAGAATCAGTGGAGGTGGCAGCTTACTGTTGAGAGTGCTGCTGCCTCATAGAAAGATGCTGGGATGATTCACAGACCTGTACCCCTGGGGCAAATAATAATAAAAAAAAAAAAAGAAAAAGAAAGATCATGGGAATCTGAGGGCTCTTTTTTTTTTTTTTTTTCCTCTGCCAGAGAGGCCTTTGTCTCCTATGGAGGAAGGTCAGATAGAGTTGGGTGGGAGCCGAAGACAGACATGAGGACCAGAACTCTAGAGATATTTAGATGCCCAGCCAAGGTAAACCCATTACATGAAAGTCAGAGCCCTGGTGGGGAAAACCCAAGATTCTGCAAACTGGAACAAAATTATCCTGGATGCTCTGGGCATCCACAGAGATCCACCCTTCTCTAGTAATGGCCAGGTTTTCACTATGCTGGAAGGTGGTGCAGAAATGTTGCCTCTATGAGGCAATGTGCATCTTTGCAAGAACCAGGCAGCTGATACTTGGAAGAGCCGAAGGAGCCCTTCTCGGACTGGTTTTTGAGGCCAGAATGTCAAGCTGGATAAACAAAAATTCATTCGCTTGGAGGTGCTTTCTCAGGATGTGGGTTTATTAAGGACCCGAGGGCATGGGGCAAACTTACACCTGGGGCAGCTCTTCATAGCCCAGAAAGAGTGATGTCCAGCTCTCAGTGAGGTAGACATGAGTTCATTGCCCTGACAGATGGTAGAGCGTGGGAGAAAGAGGCTGAGGAAATAGAGGAATCTTGTGAAGCCAGAAGACCCAGCACAGGGTTACGTCTCACAAGAGGACCCAGATGGCACACCTGTCACAGGAGCCATCAGGAAGTTGATTGTACGGGGGCTTGCGGCACTAAGGAGTTTGGGGGTGCTGGGTCTCCTGCAGGCTGGGATGACCGTAGGACAGGGGGTCCTAAAGGTGACTTACTAGTGTCCGTGGGAAGGGTGTGGATCTGAAGAGACAGAGGCCAAGTGGTGACAATTAACCTGGGAAAGCCAGAGGCTACAATGACTATATAGTCACTCCGAAGGAGCAGAGACCTCTGTCTGCTGCTGTGTTCCCAGTAGGAAGAGTAAGTGGGTCCAGGACCACGGGGTGTGGCTCCCAAATTTCCATCACTGGGGGATCATCCACTGGAGGGTTTGCACCTTCTGTCACCACAGGTCTGGGGTCTGTAAAGTGGGAGGTCCTGGTTCCCAAAGGGAGATGTTCTTACGAGGGGACTTGAGGAGGGTACCATGGTTTGATACAGTACATTTGTCTCCAGGGTACTTTGCACTCCGTACGCCCAGACCAGCAGATGAGAGGAGTCCCCTCTTCTTGAGGGAGGAGTAATTGACCCTCATCTGCATGATGGGGAGGGGCTGTTGTCCCACAAAGGGGGCAGGAGGAATTTTTTTTAAAGATTTTATTTATTTATTTGACACAGAGAGAGAGAGAGAGAGAGCGAGCATAAGCAGGGGGAGCAGGAGAGGGAGAAGGGCTCGATCGATCCCAGTATTCTGGGATCATGACCTGAGCCAAAGGCAGACACTTAACTGACTGAGCCACCCACGCACCATGGGAGCAGGAGGAATGTGTGGGGGATCCTGGGAGACTTGGGTGTCTCCTGGTGCCCCCTTGCTCCACTGCAGCTGTGAATGGACACAGAGAGCAACCAAACAGAGAAGGTTTTGATTTCTAGTGGCCCTGGTTCCTTAGGTGTAAGGTTTAGGTCTCTTCCCCAAGTCAACCACAAGGATGTCCACTCCTGTGCCCTTTAATCTCCAAGGCATTTGTGCAGAGCCCCTGCATCCCATGGGCTATTCCCAGCCAATGACTGGTCACAGAGGGACACCAAGGCAGGCTTACTTCTGGGACACAAGGGGCTGCTCTGATGGCTAACTGTGCTTGAGGTCCCTCTACTGTGTACCAGGAACAGGTTTATTTCTTAGGAATACAACTGGCAAAAACAGCCCAAAGCCCCTGTGCTCAAGTGCCTTATATTCTAGAGGCTTCCCAGGAGTGAGATGGAGCTATTGGAGCATTTTCAGTGAAGACATGACACAACATGACTGACATCAGCAGGATCACCGGCCTCTGTGGGGAGAAGGGCCCTGGGTGGCAGGTGATGGGGAGGCACCAGGGCCCCAGTTCAGGAGTGAGAGGTGGTGGAGACTAAGGGGAGGAGAGGGCCTCCCTTCTCCTTAGGAGACTAAGGGATGAGAGAGACAGAGAGAAGTGCGACAGACGCAGGCTGAGGGAGAGAAGCAGAGGTAACTAATTCTAAAACAGTGGAATTCTCTGATTTAAATATGTTATTTTATAGATTTTTTTATTAAACCTAGATGTATAGATCTTAGCAAGATATTCTTTGCATCTAGTATTTCCTATATTCTGTGGGGCTGCCTGAAAACCAATCACCTCCTTATGTTAATCAGTTTAACATGTGTCCAGATAAAATATAAAATGTGTCTAAATAAAATATGTGTTTAGATAAATATGCACACTGCTTAGATGTGAACAACGCATACAAACAGGCAATGCAGGAGCACTGGTGTAGGGCATTTTGACTGCATGGAACGTTGCAACTTTGAGGTGTTTCAGATGTGTTCATACTCCTGGTTGAAATATATAGCATCAAACTGTGCTTCCATGTATTGAGGATATGAGGGGAACTCACAGAGACAAACTTAGGGCTATGAAATGAAGATTGTTTTAAGAAACAAAACAGAGGATCAGAGGGAAGGGTGGGAAAAATAAAATAAGATGGAATCAGAGAGGGAGACAAACCATAAGAGACTCTTAACTCTAGGAAACCAACTAAGGGTTGCTGGGGGGAGGTGTGTGTGGGGTTGGGGTAACTGGGTGATGGGCATTAAGGCAGGCACGTGAGTAATGAGCACTGGGTGTTATATGCAACGGATGAATCACTGACCTCTACCTCTGAAACTAATAATATACTATATGTTAATTAATTGAGTTTAAATAAAACAATAATAAGTAAAAAAAGAAGAAAAGAAAATACAATAGCCCGACCTGCTGGTGCTTACTAGAACCTGTGAGGAATCAGTTAAATTATCTCAGCTCTATGAGACAAAAGCTCAGAGCTCTGTGCAGAATAGAAAGCAAGTTCCTACAAAGCTTTATTTATTTATTTATTTTTTAAAAAGATTTAATTTATTTATTTGACGCAGAGAGAGAGATTGCAAGTAGTGAGAGAGGCAGGCAGAGAGACAGGGAGAGGAGGAAGCAGGCTCCCTGCTAAGCAGAGAGCCCGATGCGGGCCTGGATCCCAGGACCCTGAGATCATGACCTGAGCCTAAAGCAGAGGCTTTAACCCACTGAGCCACCCAGGCGCCCCCTACAAAGCTTTAATACAAGGTGAGAAGGTGCCTGGGAACCCTCGGGATTCCTTCCAGCGGGACGTACCAATTAGAGGTTAAACCTTGAAGAAGAGTAGAACTGGGGTGTGTGGATGAGGGGACTGGGTTGGGGGATGAGCTGAGTGGAGAGGCAGACATATGGAACTCCCAAAAATATCCAATAATTAAGCTGGTGTGTGCAGACAGCTTGTGGAAGGTAAGATCTGAAAAGGAATTTGGGGTCTGTTTGTAGGGAGCTAGGAACATGAAACTAAAACGTTTGGGCTTTAATTGGAGCCATGAGAATTGTGTTTTGTTACGGTTTTTGCAAGTGCTTTTAAAAATTAATATTTTTTACTTTGAGCTAATTGAAGACTCACATGCAATTATAAGAAATAATAGAGATTCTGAGTAACTTTTACTCAGTGGTAACACCTCGAAAAACTGTAGTCAGTATTACAATCAGGATATTAACATTGATACAATCCACTGCTTTATTCAGGTTTTGGCAGTGTTACTTGTGATTATCTGGGTATGTGTTTAATTCTACGGAATCTAATCATATATGTAGGTTTGTATATCTATAACCATAGTCAAGATATATCCCAAAGATTTTCTTTTTTCCTAATAATTTTTTAAAAGATTTTATTTATTTATTTGAGAGAGAGAGAGCTGTGGGGAGGGGCAGAGGGAGAGAGAGAGAAAAGCAGAGTCCCTGCTGAGCAGGAAACCAGATGTGAGATCATGACCAGAGCGGAAGGCAGATGCTTAACCGACTGAACCACCCAGGCACCCCTTTTCTAACAATTTTATACTTTTAAATGTTATATATATATAAGTTCCACTATACATTTTAAATTAATTTTATAAAGTGAGAGATTTAGCCTTGAGTTTTGTTTGCTTATGTGTTTTTTTCTGTGGATGTCCAATCGTTCTAGCACCATTTATTGAAAAGACTATCCTTTTGCATTGAAATTCCTTTGTGCTTTTGTCAAAAATCAGCTGAGCATATGTGTGGGCCTACTCCTGGGTTCTCTATTTTGTTCCATGATTTATATGTCTATTTCTCTGCCAGCATTACACTGTCTTAATTACTGTAGCTAAATCATAAGCCTTAATATTACAGTGATTCTTCTCACTTTCTCTTTTTCTAGTGTGTTAGCTATTCTAGGTACTATGGTTTTCCATATAAATTTTAGAATATAACCTTGTCTATGTCTACAAAAAAACCTTACTGTGATTTTGGCAAAAAATGCATTAAACCTATAGATCAATTTAAAGGGAACCGACATCTTTACTAAGTTGACTCTTCTTATACATGAACATATTATGGCTCTACTTAATTTGATTTCTTTTATTAGCATATTGTAATTTTCAGGATTCAGATCCTTGATGTTTTGTTAAGTGTAGACATACTATTTCATTTTCTTTATAACAACTGTAAATAATATTGTGTTTTTAATTTTGGTTTCTATGTAACCTGTGTTAGTATATAAAGACATCCATTTATTTTCACCCTACCTGTATCAGTGAATGTGAAGTGAGTTTCTTCTCACTTCAAACACCACACCAAACCAAACCAAACTAGACAAAATTTTGGAGTCCCAGTTATTCTGTCTGACAAAGTACAACTTAGGAGCTTTGTGAGTCTTTATTGCGATGTTGTTTAGACATTTCTGTAGGAAGGGGCAAAATCGCTTTATGGATTAGATTCTGATGTTGAGGGGTTATCAAGATTGTGCTGCCACTGTAGTTAATTAACAAAAAGAACTGGTATCTGTGGGAGTCTCTAGCTGGGGCTTTCAATGGTAACTTCAGACTTAAAGAGAAAATCCCTGTCCCTTCGTCTTCATTGCCAGGGCGAGCTCACTCTCTGGCATCCAGTTTCTTGGGGGGTGAGTTTTCTTTTAGAAGAGTCCAGAGGAGAAGTAAAGAGAGGAGTTCAGCTCAACGTGAGGAATTCCAGAAACGGACAAAAGGGGGCTGATCCCTGCCTGGTGTCTCTCCCTGGTGTCTCTTCCAGAAAGACCCTGCGCCAGGCCTGGAGTGCAGGTGGAGAGGAAGCAGGGCCTGTACGGGGTTTCCCTAAGGTCTGGCTCTGAAAGTCCCTGGTCTGAGAGCGGTGTCTGGGGCAGGGAAGCCCAGTCGCTTACTCCCCGCCTTTCTCCTCTCCCTCTCACAACCTGTGTCGGGCGCTCCTGCCTGGATACTCATGACGTGTCGCACTCCCATTGCGTGTCCGGTTTCTCGAGAAGCCAATCAGCGTCACCGCCGTTCCCGGCTTGTCTGTGCCGCCGACAGGCCCGGAGTTCTCCAGACCCCAGGGATGCGAGTCGTAATACCCCGAATACTCCTTGTGCTGCTGTCGGGGGCCCTGGCCGTGACCGAGACCTGGGCGGGTGAGTGCGGGGGCGGGAGGAAAGGGCCTCTGCGGCGGGAGCGAGGGGACAGCCCGGCGGGGACGCGGGACCTCGGGGAAGGCGCCTCTCCACCGCACCCGCCCCGCCCCGGCGTGTGCTCCCCCGCCCCGTCCCTCCCCGCTTCCGCCCTGCTCTCCCCCACTCGGTGCCCCCTCCCCCTGTCCTCCCGGCCGTCTCCACCTGGTTCCCGGGGCTGGGCGCCGGCAGGAGGGTCGGGCGGGGTCTCAGCCCCTCCGCGCCCGCAGGCTCCCACTCCCTGAGGTATTTCGGCACCGCCGTGTCCCGGCCCGGCCGCGGGGAGCCCCGGTACTGGGAAGTCGGCTACGTGGACGACACGCAGTTTGCGCGATTCGACAGCGACGCGGCGAGTTCGAGGATGGAGCCGCGGGCGCCGTGGGTGGAGCAGGAGGGGCCGGAGTTTTGGGACCAGGAGACGCGGGGCGCCAAGGACACCGCACAGGCTTTCCGAGTGAGCCTGCACACCCTGCGGGGCTACTACAACCAGAGCGAGGCCGGTGAGCGACGCGGGCCCGGGTCCAGGTCACAATCCGATCCCCACCCGGGAGGAGCCCGCGGGCACTTTTACCCGCCTTTCATTTTTGGCTTTAAGCCCTGACGTTCGCAGGCGGGAACTGGGCTTCGGGGCGGAGCGGACCGCGGGGGGCGGGGCGTCGGGGCGGAGCTGACCGCGGGGGCGGGGCCAGGGTCTCACACCATCCAGTGGACGTCTGCCTGCGACGTGGGTTCCGATGGGCGCCTCCTCCGAGGATACTGGCAGTTCGCCTACGACGGCGCGGATTACATCGCCCTGAACGAGGACCTGAGCTCCTGGACCGCGGCGGACTCGGCGGCGCAGATCACCCGGCGCAAATGGGAGGCGACTGGTGTGGCGGAGCAGCAGAGGAACGACCTGGAGGTCACGTGCGTGGAATGGCTCAGGAGGTACCTGGAGATGGGGAATAAGACGCTGCAGCGCACAGGTACCAGGGGCCGCGGGACTTCCACGATTTCCCCTCAGGCTGAGGCCTCCTAAGAGGATAGGAAGAAATGGGATCCACACCAGTATATGGCCCTCCCATGGGTTGAGTCTGGAGACTAACTCTGCCTGGGTTTTCAGACCCGGTACCAGAGTGGCTCTAAGTGTCTGCCTTTCTCCTAGGGACCATTGAGGGTCACGGTCTCTCCAGGGATGGAGGAGGAGACCATTTCTGAAATAACTGATGAGGGTTTCCCTTTGACTCACAGTGCCTTTGGGAACCTTGGGGGATTTTCTTATTTTCTCTCTCTCTCTCTCTCTCTCTCTTTTTTAATTTATTTATTTGACAGAGAGAGAGCACAAGTAAGCAGAACAGCAGGGACAGGGAGAGAGAGAAGAAGGCTCTCTTCCAAGCAGAGAGCCTGATGCGGGGCTCAATCCCAGGACCCTGGAATCACGACCTGAACCGAAGGCAGCTGCTTAACCAGCTGAGCCACCCAGGTGCCCCAACCTTGGGGGATTTTCTTAGGCTTCGTTCGCTGCCCTGTACCCCGTGTTTGGGGTCTGATTTTACCTGTTCTGAGTCACTTGGCCTCCAGCCAGGCTAGGACAGAAATTCCTTTTTTCTCACAGAAACCTGCCTTCTACACTGGGCCATCTCACCCTAATTCTAAACAAGAAGAGATTATGTGTTCAGGCTGGTGTCTGGGTGATTGCTGTCTTTCCCCACCCTAGTTGTCCTGTTCATCCTCAGGATGGCCACATGAGAGCTGCTTCAGTGGACCAAGACAGACATAAAGTTCCTGAATTTTCTTTCTTTTTAAAACATTTTTAATTTAAATTCATTTAAATTCAATTTACCTAACATATACTGTATTATTAGTTTCAGAGATAGAATTTAGTGATTCATCAATTGCATATAACACCCAGTGCTCATTGCATCACCTGCCCCCCTTAATACCATCACTCAATTATCCCTTCCCCCCTCCATCTCCCCTCCAGCAACGCTGTTTGTTTCCTAGATTTAAGAGTCTCTTATGGTTTGTCTCCCTTTCTGATTTCATCTTATTTTTTCTTTCCTTTCCTTCCCCTATGTTTATCTGTTTTGTTTCTTAAATCCCACATGTGAGTGAAATCATATGGAATTTATGTTTCAGTGACTTATTTCACTTAGCATAATACCTTCTAGTTACATCCATGTTGTTGCAAATGGCAAGATTTCATTCTTTTTGATGCCTGAGTAATATTTCATTGTATATATGTACACATCTTTATCCATTCATCTGTCGATGGACATCTGGGCTCTTTCCATAGTTTGGCTATTGTGGACATTGCTGCTATAAACACTGCCTGAGTAATATTTCATTGTATATATGTATTGATATCCTTCGGGTAAATACCTAGTAGTGCAGTTGCTGGGTGGTAGGGTAGCTCTATTTCCACCTTTTTGAGGAACCTCCATGCTGTTTTCCAGAATGGCTATACCAGTCTGCATTCCTACCAACAGTAGAAGAGGGTTCTCTTTTCTTCACATCCTCACCAATATTTGTTGTTTCCTGAATAGTTAATTTTGGCCATTCTCACAGGTGTGAGGTGATATCTCACTGTGGTTTTGATTTGTATTTCCCTTATGCCAAGTGATGTTGAGCATTTTTTCATGGGTCTTTTAGCCATCTGGATATCTTTAGAAAAATGTCTATTCATGTCTTCTAGCCATTTCTTGACTGGAGTTTTTGTTTTTTAGGTGTTGGGGTTGATACGTTCTTTATAGATTTTGCATACTAGCCCTTTATCTTATAAGACATTTGCAAATATCCTCTCCTATTCTGTAGATTGCCTTTTAATTTGTTGATTGTTTTCTTTGCTGTGCAAAAGCTTTTTATCTTTTTTTTTAAAAGATTTTATTCATTTATTTGACAGAGAGAGAGAGAGAGATCACAAGCAGGCAGAGAGGAGGAAGCAGGCTCCATGCTAAGCAGAGAGTCTGATGCGGGCCTCGATCCCAGAACCCTGAGATCATGACCTGAGCTGAAGGCAGAGGCTTTAACCCACTGAGCCACCCAGGTGCCCAAAAGCTTTTTATCTTGATGAAGTCCCAGTAGTTCATTTTTGCTTTTGTTTTCCTTGCCTTTGGAGACTAGCAAGAAGTTTCTGTGGCTGAGATTGAAGAGGTTGCTGCCTGTGTTCTTCTAGGATTGTGATGGATTCCTGTCTCACATTTAGGTCTTTCATCCATTTTGAGTTTATCTTTGTGTATGGTTTCAGAAAGTAGTTCAGTTTCATTCTTCTGCATATGATTGTCTAGCTTTCCCAACACTGTTTTTTGAAGAGACTGTCCTTTTTCCATGATGGATATTCTTTCCTGCTTTGTTGAATATTAGTTGACCATATTTTTGAGGGTCTATTTCTGGGTTCTCTATTCTGTTCCATTGATCTCCAGGTCTGTTTTTTTATGCCAGTACCATACTATCTTGGTGATTACAGCTTTGACATACAGCTTAAAGTCTGGAATTGTGATGCCTCCAGCTTCGGTTATCTTTTTCAACATTCCTTTGGCTATTTGGAGTCTTTTCTGGTTCCATACAAATTTTAGGATTATTTGTTCCATTTCTGTGAAAAAAGTGGATGGTATTTCGATAGGGATTGCACTGAATATGTAGATTGCTCTAGGTGGCATAGACATTTTTACAATATTTGTTCTTCCAATCCATGAGCATGGGACATTTTTCCATTTCTTTGTGTCTTCCTCAATTTCTTTCATAAATGTTCTATAATTTTCAGAGTACAGAGGCTTTACCTCTTTGGTTAGGTTTATTCCTAGGTATTATAGCATTTTTGGTGCAACTGTAAGTGGGATTGATTCCTTGATTTCTCTTTCTTCTGCCTCAGTGTTAGTGTATAGAAATGGAAGTGACTTCTGTGGATTGATTTTATGTCCTGTGTCAGATCTAGCAATTTTTTGGTGGAGTCTTTGTGTATTCTGCATAGAGTATCATGTCATCTGGGAAGAGTGAGAGTTTGACTTTTTTGCTGATTTGGATGCCTTTTATTTCTTTTTGTTGTCTGATTTCTGAGCCTAGGATTTCCATACTATGTTGAACAACAGTGGTGAGAGTGGACATCCTTGCCCTGTTCCTGACCTTAAGGTAAACACTCTCAGTTTTTCTCCATTGAGGATGATATTCAGTGTGGGTCTTTCATATATGACTTTTATGATATTTAGTTATGTTCCCTTGATCCTTACATGGTGAAGAGTTTTTATCAAGCAAGGACACTGTATTTTATCAAATGCTTTTTCTTCACCTATTGAAAGGATCATATGGTTCTTGTCCTTTCTTTTATTAATGTGGGTCTCACACGGATTGATTTGCAGATGTTGAACCACCCAGCAGTCCAGGAATAAATCCTTTTAATGGACACTTGGATCCTATTAGCTAGTATCTTGGTGAGAATTTTTGCATCCATGTTCATTAGTGATATTGGTCTGTAATTCTCCTCTAAAATGGGGTCTTTGGGGCACCTAGGTGGCTCAGTCATTGGGTGTCTGCCTTCGGCTTAGGTCAGGATACTGAGGTCCTGGGATCAAACCCTGCATCAGACTCCCTATGCAGCGGGAATCCTGCATCTTCCTTTCCCTCTTTCCCTGCTTGTGTTCCCTCTCTCTGTCAAATAAATAAAATCTTTAAAAAAAATAAAATGGGGTCTTTGGTTATATATATCTGTGAATATATACAGAATATATCTGTGAAGTCCATCTGGTCCAGTGTGTCATTCAAAGCCCTTGTTTCCTTCTCGATTTTCTAGATGATCTAGTCCATTACTGTGAGTGGGGTGTTAAAGTCCCCTAGTATTATTGTATTATTATCAATGAGTGTCTTTAATTTTATTAATTGATTTATATATTTGGCTGCTCCCATGTTAGGGGCATAAATATTTACAATTGTTAGATCTTGTTGGATAGATACTTTTATTATGATGTAGTGTCTTTCATCTCTCATTAATTTTTGGTTTAAAACCTGGTTTGTTTGACATAGGATGGGTAGTCCAGCTTTCTTTTGATGTCCATTGGCATGATAAGTGGTTCCCCACACCCCCGCTTTCAGTCTGGAGGTGTCTTTGGGTCTAAAATGAGTCTCTTGTAAGCAGTATATTGATGGGTCTTGTTATTTTATCCATTCTGATACCCTGTGTCTTTTGATTGGAGCATTTAGTCCATTTACATTCAGAGTAATTAGTGAAAGATAAGAATTTAGTACCATTGTATTACCTGTAAAGTCGCTGTTCCTGTAGACGGTCTCTGTTCCTTTCTGGTCTTTGTTACTTTTTGGCTCTCTCTCTGCTCAAAGGATCCCCTTTAATATCTCTTGCAATGGCTGATTTCGTGTTCACAAATTCCTCTAGTTTTTGTTTGTCCTGGAAACTGTCGATCTCTGTTTCTATTCTGAGTGACAGCCTTGCTGGATAAAATATTCTTGGCTACCTATTTTTCCCGTTTAGCACCTTGAATATATCATGCAGTCCTTTCTGGCCTGCCAGCTCTCTGTGGACAGGTGTGCTGCCAGCTTTATGTGTCTACCCTGGTGGGTTAAGGATCTCTAGTCCTGAGGTGCTTTCAGCATTTTCTCTTTATCTTTGAAATTTGCAAGCTTCCCTGTTATATGCAAGGTGTTGACCTATTTTTATTGATTTTGAGGGAGGTTCTCTGTGTCTCTTGCACTTTGGACTTGAATACCATTTCCTTTCCCAGATTAGGGAAGTTCTCAGGTATAATATGTTCAAATAAACCTTCTGCCCCCTTTTTTTAAAACCACATCTTCTGGGACTCTTATACTATGGATATTATTTAACTTTATGGAATTACTGTGTTCTCTCAGCCCCCCTTTGTGATCTAATCATTTCTTTTCTGCCTTCAGTTTCCCTATTTTCCATCATTTTACCTTCTCTATCACCGATTCACTCTTCTGCCTTGTTCAGTCTCATTTTTATTGCTTCCTTTTGGGACTGCATCTCAGTAATTACATTTTTATTTTCATTTTCATTTTATTTTATTTTTAAATATTTTATTTATTTATTTGAGAGAGAGAGAGCACAAGCAGGGGAGAGGCAGGCAGAGGGAGAAGCAGGCTCCCTACTGAGCAGGGAGCCCGATGTGGGGCTCATTCCCAGGACTCTGGGATTATGACCTGAGGGGAGGCCAGACGCTTAACTGACTGAGCCACCTAGGCACCCAGTGATAGCATTTTTAATGCCTGACTAAATTTTAGTTCTTTCATTTCTACAGTATGGGATTCTGTAGTGTCTTCTGTGCTTTTTACAAGCCAGCTATAATCTTTATAATGGTTTTAAATTCTAGTTCAAACATCTTATATCCATATTGATTAAATCCCTGGCAGTGAGTACTGCCTCCTGTTCCTTCTTTTGGGGTGAATTTGTCCATCCCATCATTTTGTCCAGAAAAGAATAGAAGAATGAGAGAAAAAACCAACAACATCAGAAAAAAAGAAAACAAGCCAGAAAAAAACCCAAAACAAACAAAACAACAAATAAGAAAACAAAATAAAACAAAAACTAGATGTTGGTGTGTTTTGGTCTGCTTATTAAAAGAAACTAGATCCCAAAATAAGAAAGAAAAGCTTATATATATACAAAAATAAAATAAAATAAAATTCAACAAAAGGAAACAAAAATTAAAAAAATATAATGTATATATAAAAATTAAAAAGAATAAAAAAAGATTAAAAAAATAACTGAAAAAATCATACTGAAAGACTAGAGAATAAAAAAACCCCTGAATACTATATACTGTTTTCCTCAAGAGCCAAAGCTTTGCAGCCCCTGTGATCAGTGAACTTGGTGCCAGCCAGTTGTCCCTGCTTGTCTTCTGGGGGGAGGGGCCTGTTGGGCTGATTCTCAGGTGGACTTTGTGCTGGTGGAATTGCACCTCCCTTGCACAGAGGCCGGGCTCAGTGTAAGCAGCTCTGGATTCCACTAGGAGGCGCTGTTTTCTCCCTGGGGCTTTCAGCTCTGATGAGGGGAATGAATATGGGCTGCACCTTGCTCTCTCGCCCTGGAACTGGAAATTCACACTGCCCACTCTTTAGTGAGCCAGCACAGAAAAGCAATCAATCACTCTGGTCTCTCTGGTTTCCCTCGGAACTCTGTGTTCACCCAGCCTGTGACCAAATGTTTTTATGTCAGGCCCGTGACTGAGTTTCAGAACTCCAAAGTTGATCGACTCCTGCAGCGAGGACCGGTGCTGTTCCACCCAGGGGAGGCGGGAGCAGGGGGGTGTCTCCCTGTGCTTCTTCCACTTGCTGGGCCCCTACCGGGAGAACAGTTCCCCCGACTGTGCAGTGGTTCCCGGTTTATGGCAACACCGAGCAGAAAGCCAGCGTGTCGCCTCGCTGATTGCAGCCCGCTTTCCTGCTCCGATGCCTGGGAGCTTTCCTCACTCAGGCGCCCCTGTTCTGTGACCCTGGGGATCCTGAGACCACACTGTCCCACCTGGGATTCCAACCCACTCTGCTACCGAGAACCTTTATGCCAGGGACCTCCTGCACTGGAGCAGATTTCTAAAAGTCCTGATTTTGTGCTCTGCTGCTTATAATACTTGGCGGTCGCCTCCTTAAGCAAGCTCTCTCCGCTCTGCCGTATCCTCTGGTATTTTCACCCTGGATTCCTGTCTCCTGCACCTCCTTCCTCCCAAACAGTGGTTGCTTTCCTACTTGTAGACGTGCAGCATTTCTTTTTTTCTGATCTCCCATTGGTTTCCTAGGCGTTCAGAATGATTTGATAACTATCTAGCTGATTCCAGGGACCAGATGAACTTAGGATCTCCTGATCCTCCACCATCTTAACTCCTCCTTAAGTTCCTGAATTTTCTGACCCTCCTCTTCAGATGCCCCAAAGACTCGTGTCACCTACCACCCCATCTCTGACCATTATGTCACCCTGAGGTGCTGGGCCCTGGGCTTCTACCCTGCAAAGATCACCCTGACCTGGCAGTGGGATGGGGAAGACCAGACCCAGGACACAGAGCTTGTGGAGACCAGGCCTGCAGGAGATGGAACCTTCCAGAAGTGGGCGGCTGTGGTGGTGCCTTCTGGAGAGGAGCAGAGATGCACTTGCCATGTGCAGCATGAGGGGCTGCCTGAGCCCCTCACTTTGAGATGGGGTAAGGGGGGAAACCTGGGCACAGAGCCTCCTGTCAGGGACATTGGGAGCTGTTGTGGAGAGGGGGACAAGGCCCTCACCTTATTGTCTCTTCCCAGAGTCCCCTCCTCGGCCCCCCATTCCTGTTGTGGGCAGCATGGCTGGTGTCGTCGTCCTTGTGGTCATTGGTGCTGTGGTGGTTGGAGCTGTCATGTGGAGGAAGGAGAGCTCAGGTAGGGAAGGGGGTTGCTCTGAGTTTTCTTCTCCTTCTCCAGTGTCTCAAGCCCAGGTGGAAGTCTGTCCTGCCTGTTTATGGGCTGTGCCGTCCGTACACACGTGCTTGCCCACCGTGTGGCTCAATTGCTACATTGACCATGTAGTAAAGCACAGGTGATAGTGAAGGACAGATTAATCACCCTGATGAATGTAGTGATGGACCTGATTCCCAGCAGTTACAGGTCAGAGAGCAAGGTCCTTGCCGAGTGAGGACAGATTGCAGGAGGATGGTTGGTCTTACCCTGCCATCTCTTTGCTTCGTGTCTCTGATCCTGGCCTAGGTCTGTAGTGACAGTTCTGGAAACTTCCCTGTGGTCCAGGCTATCTGTTTCATCTAGCATCTCGGGCCCTGCCTCCTCCATGGCATCTCTTGGAATATTTTCTTTCCCCAGGTGGAAGAGGAAGGAGTTATGGTCAGGCTGCAAGTGAGTATGGAGGAGGTGATCCCTGAGACTCTGAGACAGTGTAGATGGGACCCCATGGGGAGCTCACCCACCCCACAGCTCCTCCTTTAGTTTCATCTCCTGTGGGCTCTGACCACACTCTGTCTGTTCTGCCCTAGGCAGTGACAGTCCCCAGGGCTTTCTCTGCTTCTAAAGGTGAGACTCTGGAGGGACTTATGTGAGGAGGGGAGAGAGGAAGGGGCCATGACTGGGTAGTGGGGATTCTTTGAGTAGGATATTTTGAGCATGTGGTGGGCTGTTGGGAAATTCCACATGGGTATGACTGATCTGAATCTGTTCATGATTGTTTCCTTTTACAGTGTGAGTCAGCTGTGAGCCAGCCAGTGGGGGACCGAGTGATGTAAGATGTGTTCACTTTCCCACCTTGTGACATCAACACGCCTGATTTCTCTTTCTGCAACTTGCTTCTGAATGTGTCCATGTTCTTATTAACATAATGGGAGGGGGTGGGGAGACAGGTCCCCCTCCCCACATGACGCCACCCCCCAACACCGCCAAGACCGACCTGTGTTCTTCCTCATCTGCTTTCCTGTTCCAGTCGAGGAAGAGTGGGTCATCTCCATCCCTGTCTTTACTTGATGTTACACTGAGCTAAAACATCTTAGTTCCTTGTTGAAAATGGGACCCTGAATGTGAATTGGTTTTTTCCATCTCTTGTCATGAGCCGTGGATCAGTTAGTTAAAGAAGAGGATTCCTACAGTTCGAGAGAGGAAATACATGGAAGCATTGAGAACCTTCCAGAATCTGCAGGTTTGGTGTGCTGGGTCTCCTGTAGGTGAGTTCAGGAGAAGACTGTGAGGAGCTTGTGTGGAGGAGCCTCACGCCCAGTTCGTACTCAGTTCAACATGGGTGTGACATGGTCACCGCTCAGCTGGGGAGTCTCTCTGCTCTTTTGTCCTTGTCCCTCCATTGGGACCTGTCCTTCTAGGAGCTGTGATCACAGAGACTGTGACATCACCCAGACCTTGTCCTGCTTCTGGGACCATCCGTGGGCCAACGTTGTGTGGCCTGGTCAACCTTGGCTTAGGTCTGGTTTGGGCCCTCAGCCCTTCTTTGGGTGTTTATTTGTTGTTTGTTTGTTTCTGTAGAGGATTAGGCCTGTTTTCGTGTTCAAGTAGGAGTTCTGGTCTCATTCAGCTCGAGTGTCTCCTGCCTGACAGCAGCAGGAGGCGGTTGGCCTGTCAGTGTCTCCACAAGGCCCAGGGCGGCCCCCGTGCCCAGGAATCTGGTATCCAGAGGTTATTCTCAGACTCATTCAGGTCTTGCCCTCCTTCTGGGGCTCGGTTGTTCTTCCCATCTTTTCCCCAGTCTCCGCCGAGGAACAGATTCTGGATTAGCAGACAGGAGCCATGCCCTAATGTCTCATTTTAAATTAGTTCCTGTTATGCTTCGATCCTCTGCTTGCCCACCCTCTGCCCTAGTGATCCTGTGCTGGCTCCAGTCCACAGTCAAGGGATTAGGAAACAGAGTCTCCCGTGATTCTGTTTGGTTGGGAAATAGTACCTGTGAGTCAAGGATGGTGGTTTATTGAAAATGGGAATGTACTTGGTGTGCAGGGGAGGTGCTGTGAGAGCAGGGAGGGAGGAGGGTGGGGGTGGTACAGTGAGGAAGCACAGGGCACTGGGGGCAGCGGGAGGGGTGTCTGTGCTGGGGCGGGCTGCAGAGCAGCTGGGGTCTGAGGCTGCATTAGTGAAGGTATTGCTTCTGGACTAGGGAGGTGCTCCACACCAGTCAGCCCTTCACTGGGCATAGGTCGTGCACCAGATTTGGCACACTCTGTGTTTTGCATTGGGGAAATACGGTTGAAGCTTCTGTATTTACGAGAAGGTGCGGCTGCTGCTGGTCTTCCCATCACACTTTTAGCAGCAGGAACATACATTAGGATTCCCCGTGGTTGTGCCTCAGCCTTGCTCGTAGGGCTTGTTAAATAGGTGAACCCTTGACCTTGTGCCGAATACTCAGAGTTTGTGGGTCTGGGGAGAGGCCTGTGTGTTCTGTGAGAAGCCCTATGAGTGGGCCTGGTGCTCAGCGGGATCTGGAGCTGCTGAGGTCAGAGAGGAGAGCAGGCAGGGTGGGAGGGGCGTTAAAATCACATTTACGTATGTTTTTTCCTTTGTAAATGGAGGGAGGACGTTTGTTGTCATGAGGTGTAATATGAGATACATGGCATTGTTTTGTCGGGTGTTGTCAGGGGGAGGGTTAGGGAGCAGTTCACAGCTGGGATGATGAGCATCTCTGCAGCTGTTCCTCTGAGCAAACACTGGAGTCCAGCCCTGCTCGAACATGGACAGAAGGGAGTGCACACACACACACACACACACACACACACACACACACACACTTCCGCATGTGCACCTTCTGTGGATGTAATGTGTTCCTGGGGGATGATCACGGAACAGGCTTAGGCTGGGCAGCAGGGAGCACACCCGCAGTGGCCCGTCCGGCTGCATCTCACACAGGAACGCCGGCCTCTGCCGCGGGCACAGAGGTCACCGCTCACACCGCTGACTCGGTTGGGGGAGGGACACTGGCCGCTGCAGCCACTCGTGGGCGTGGGGGACACACTGCCACTCACATTGTGCACAGTGGCAGCCTCTCTCTGTCCCCAGGTCGTGAGTCATGTCCAGCATGTGCACCCCTGTCTGGTGGAGCCTCAGGTCGGGTCCCACTGGAAGGATGTGGGGAAAAGAGTCTTCCTCTTCTGTGGAGAGAGGCGGTCTCTTCCGAAGACCCTGACTGCGGAATTCTCATGTAGGAAGGCCGCTGGGGTGCTGGGGGTGAGGGATGCAGAAAGAAGACTAATCGCCGTTCGTGGAGCACAGATCTGAGGCTGCAGCTCGACCTGGTGCTTTGTAGGCGCTCAGGTTTGGCCGAAGGAACAAGTGGCTAGATGGAGGTCAGCCTCCAGAGCCTCCCCCCAGGGGTTGGGGACTGAGGCTGATGGCTCCAACTCTCTAGTCATGACTTGGTCCTCCTGGTCACCAGCCCCCCAATCTGAACTGTTTAGGACCCTCAGCCAAGTCACCTCATTAGTGTCCCAGCAACACTCTTATCACTCAGGAGATCCCAAGGGCTGGGGAGCTCGGTGACAGGAACTGGGCACAAAGACCATATATCTTTATTATCCCGCAGGCCATGTCCTGGTCTTTGACCACAGATCCCTTGTAGCAATAGGACCGGAACTGCAGAGATGCTGGCCTGGTACTAGTGTCCCATCCAGTCATCAACAGCCCATCTTCCTGCTGGAGGACAGTGTCTCCCAGGGTCACTCAGGTCTGCTGGGTCCATTCAGTGTTGCTAGGTTCCAGGAGCAGGAATGTTTTCACAGCATATGGCTTTCTGTCTCAGGCATCTGGGATAATTGAGCTAAGAGGCCATGTCATCTCTTGATCACACTCTTTGGAGGCGCTATTGTAATATGGATTTCCCTCATTACGTAGCATATTTATCCACTCCTTTACCCTCAGCTACGATTTCTACTTCTCCGCATTTATACCCCACTTTCTGCCTTTGGAAGGGACATTATGTGTGGCTGCTGTGCTGGTCTAGACTGGGGGCAGCAACACGAGTCTGGGAAGCCCCCTGCCCCCACAGTCCACTCTCGGTCATAGAGGGGAGGGTCACACAGGGACAGAACTGGCAGGTAAGGGACCACCAGGCGATGTAGCTGTGCTTACCATCAGCCCCAACTTTGCTGTATAGGGTGAGGGCACAACCCTCCCCTTCAGGCCCTTAGGAATTCCCACGTCAGGGTTTAATGAAGTAGTTCCAGTGTCTTGCTTGGGAACCCTTCCCGTTTCTGGCACTTGCACTTGCATCCCTGTCCTGAGACTCTGCATCGGGTAGGATGAGAGAATGTTGAGGTGAACCATAGTCATACCAAGGTCCTCTCCCTTGGGAAGGATTGTAGAGTCACACTGACACCTGTCCCCTACCCCTTCTCCTCACATCCCCCAGGAAAGAGTGTGTAGTGGGGACCGTCCTGTAGCCCCACCCACACTGGGTGGGAGCCCACACTTGTGAAGGTGTGTAAACCAGCACTTCATGCCTCTATGGCCCCAACATCCCTTTCTCACATTGTTTCTGTTGCCTGTTCCCGTTCTCCATGAAGCTGTTACTCTGTCAGCATGTCTGTGTGCCCACTGTGGGACGTTGTGGTTTGTCATGTTTTTGTGGTGTGAGGAAATGTGACTGAGCATTCTAAACTGGTGCAATATCTTTTATTTCCCCATGTGTACCGAGAGGCGTGTATAAGAATGTTCTCAGCAGTACTATGTATGATTGCCCCAAATGAGAAACAACATAAATGCATATGACAGCAAAATATATAATAAATTGTAGCTTATCCATACAACGGGATACCATACAGCCCCATGGAAGACTGGACTGTAGCTACGCCCTACATCGTGATGAATCTCGTGGACATGGCACCGAGTGAAAGAAGCCACACACACAGGAGTATGGTCCATTGTATGTGAAGTTGAAGATCAGGACTGATTTATGTCAGAAGTCACAAAGTGGTTACCTTTTGTGGTGACGTAGTGATTGGGAATCTCCGTGAAGCTCAGTGTGTTCTGCATCTTGCTCTGGGGGGTAGTGAGTGGAGGTGTGCACGTATAAAATTTCACTGAGCTGTCCACACAGGACCAGTCCTCTCTGTGCATTTTATTTTTTAGATTTTTAACTGAAGCATAGCTGTGCTTTTTTTTTAATAGCACTCTGACCATTTGCATCTACCATTGAATGAGAAAAGCCCAATCCAGGATACGTATTCCTGTCAAGGCCCATTTGTTGCCCCTCGGGGCTACCACTGTGGCTCTGACTTGCCAGCTACATTCAAGGCTTTCCTACCAGGGTGTTGGCCTCCTATCCATCTGTTGTGTTTGTCTGGCAGCCAGAACAGTTCTTTTTGGTATTTTGGGCCACAGAGGATGCAAGTGGACTATAGAGTTTCAGCCTTTCTCTGCACTGCCACAGCCCCCACTGTCCCCTTATTTCACTGACCTAGGTGACTACCCCAAGAGAGGACAGCAGGACACCCGCTCATCCCTTCCAGTCAACTTCCAAATTCAGAAGGTGGTTCTTGTGATGGGTATTAATATGTCCTCCTTTATATGCACCCCTCAAATTCCCCTAATGAGCAAGGGCCCAGCCCCCATGTGGCTATTCCTTTAATAGACCATGTTTCCACTGCCCTTCTGCCTGACCATGTGGCCTGACTATTGGCCACTGGCCATGAGTTGGTAAGCCCAAAACACAGGAGATTTTCTCATTGTTCAATTTTTTCACTGCTATGCATCAATGTACACATTAAAACTACCCTATGACAGAAAGACAAAATAATCCTGAGCCTGATACAGCCATGTAGTCCTGGATAATGTTGGAAAAACACTCTAATGGAGAGGACAGTGCCCAGAAGAATTCCATTAAAAAGTGGTAACAGTTAAAAAATACTTTCACACAATAGTACATCATATATAGTCTAATGTAACCTTGATTTTAAAAATACAGACACGAAAAGCTCGGTGAGGTGACCTGCGTACAGTGATGTAACAGTTCTCCTGCACTAAAAGTTGGACTTTTAAAAAACTTATATTGCAATGCTTAATATACTGATTTTAATCAGCAGTGGCTTCACTTTCAGCTGGACCCCTAGGAAGTTTTTGAATTCCTCTTTTTCCTGCAGGACCTTTGGTTTTGGAAAACTTTGCTATGTGCATGCTGCTTTGGGTGTCCTTCTTAAAGGAAGTCCGCTGTCAACTCGTCCCCATTCTCTCTTTCAATCTTTTCTTTTTCTTTTCTAAGATTTTATTTATTTGAGAGAGAGAGACAGTGCACAAGCAGAGGAAAGTGGCAGAGGGAGAAGGAGAAGCAGGGTCCTTGCCACGCAGGGAGCAAGACCTGGGGCTCTATCCCAGAACCCTGAGATCATGGCCTGAGCTGAAGGCAGATGCTTAACTGATTGAGCCACACAAGCACCCCTATCTTGATCTTTCTAATGACATCCATTTGTAGTTGTCTTTCTACAATTTCTAGCAAAGGGGTCTTGCGGCTCGAAAACAACATCTGTTCTCTTTACCTCATGTGTATCCAGGCCTCGAAAAAATAAAAACTATGGACTCCAAATCGTCTCCTTCATGGGAATGTCTATACAGTGTGTGTAGTGTGCTGAATCCTTGGGAATCCTCCTTGGCAAATCTTTCAGTTCTGTCTTTGTTACGTTGACCAAAAGTATAATTTCATCTTTTATATCTATTTCCAACTGTACATAGTTGAGCTGTTACTTAATGTTTCCAAAGCTTGAAAACCTTCTCGAGAAATAGGAAATGTTACTCCTTTTAGGGTTTGATGCTTCGTGTCCACACCCACGTCAGTTTGTACCTCACCAATTTTAATCTGTCATAATTCTTCCTCATCTGTGGTCAATGGGGCACTAGATGATTGTGACAGCATGTGTTTTTTATACCCATGTAATAACGCATCTTCCTTTACTGTTCCAAACACTTCATCTTTAACATGGCCCCCTACAAACTCCTTTTTCAGAGTTCTCATTGCTGCATACAACATTTTTTTGACGATCACGAGAATGATCTGGAGACCAGGCAATGAATATCCAGTCATGTCCCTGGACATCCCGAGAGTCTAACCTGAATACTATGTAGCACGGTTGTTTGTCCTCCATGAGGGATAAAACAAAAGAATCATAGTCCTTACCCCAGGAATCTGAAGGCTGACTACATGATCCAATCACAGGTGTCTCATTGTGAATAGATATTTTTATTTATTTTTTAAATTTAAATTTTAATTTTTTAAAGATTTATTTATTTATTTGACAGAGAGAAAGAGAGATTACAAGTAGGCAGAGAGGCAGGCAGAAAGAGAGAGGAGGAAGCAGGCTCCCTGCTGAGCAGGGAGCCTGATGCTGGGCTTGATCCCAGGACCCTGAGGTCATGACCTGAGCCAAAGGCAGAGGCTTTAACCAACTGAGCCACCCAGGCGCCCCAGAATAGATATTTTTAGAACTTGGTATTTTCCATTTCTTGCTCTGGCAAAGCTATGTTTATCATCTTCACTTGCTTGGAGGCAGGTCTGATGGGACCTGGCAGCCATCAGCTCCTGGCTCTGGCCCTAAGTCTGTGCAGAGACATTTTGGCCTGAGTGGCACGAGTGGCATGAGTGTCATCCAGGTGCCAGGAGCATCAGAGACAGCAGTTTCGACTGACGGTCAGGTGTCCTGCATCAGAGGAGTCATGACATCTGCACCCTCAGCTGAAGACTTCCCCCAGTGTGTTGTTCAGGGAGACACTGTTTTCAGAAATACCCCAGTGTTCTCCTTTACTTGTCAGTAAAACCCTTCCTTTTCCTATTCTTTGGCTTCATTGAGTCTTTTGCCTTGAACTCACCAAGAGGCAAACCCAGTCTTCAGTAACACAACTGCCAACCTGACAGCCTCACTTGCTATTTCCCTTTTTTATTTTATTTTATTTATTTATTTGAGAGACAGCACAAGCAGGGGGAGCGCAGGCAAAGGTAGAGGGAGAAGAGGCCTCCCTGTGGAGCCCCTGATCCCAGGACCCTGAAATCATGACCTGAGCTGAAGGCTGACTATTAACTGACTGAACCACCCAGGCGTCCCTCCAGCACAATGTGTGATAGAAGCGGTGAGTGAATATCATTTTCATGTTACTGATCTTAGGAGGAAAACAACCAGTCTTTCACCATTAGGTAAGATGTTAGCTTAAGGGATTTCATAAATGCCTTTAATCAGATTGAGGAAATTCCCTCTATTAGTAGTTGGGTTTTTACCATGAGAGGTTGTCTGATTTTGTCAAATGTTTCGTGTCCATCTGTTGAGAAGTGTCATGTGGCTTTTGTTTTCTAGTATACTAATATGGTGTTTTACATTGATTGATGTGGATGTTAAACCAATCTTGAATTCCTGGAATAAATTTCATTAGGCTTGTATTTAACTCTGTATATTGCTAGATTTGATTTGCTACATTTTGTTGAGATGTGTGTGTGTGTGTGTGTGTGTGTGTGTGTGTGTCTACATTCATAAGAGATATTGGTCTGTAGTTTTCTTTCATTTCTTTCTTTTTTTTTAAAAAGATTTTATTTATTTATTTGACACAGAGCAAGAGAGAGATTACAAGTAGGCAGAGAGGCAGGCAGAATTTTGTTGAGATGTGTGTGTGTGTGTGTGCAGGGAGCCCGATGTGGGCCTTGATCCCAGGACGCTGAGATCATGACCTGAGCTGAAAGCAGAGGCTTTAACCCACTGAGCCAACCCAGGCACCCGGTCTGTAGTTTTCTTATCTTGTGATATCTTTGATCGTTTTGGTATCTGAATAATCCTAGCCTCATAGAATGAGCTGGGTTCCCTCCTCTTTTTTTTGGAAAGGTTTGTAAAGAATGTTATTAATTTTTTCAGCATATGGTATAATTCACAAGTGACGCCATTTGGAACTGGGCTTTTATGTGGAATAGTTTTTGACAATTGACTCTATCTTCTACATCCTTATAGGTATATTCAGATGGTTTCTTCTTCAATCAGCTTTAATCATTTGTGTCTTTCTGTATTTTTGACTATTTTATACAAGTAAGTTAATATTTTGGCATATAATTGTACACCATAATCTCATAATTCTCTCTATTTCTGTGCGGTCAGTCCTAATATCACCTCTTTCATTGCTGATCCCAGTAATTTGGGTCATTTCTCTCTCTCTCTCTCTCTCTCTCTCTCTCTCTTTTTTAGTGAGTCTAGTTAAAGATTCGTCAGTTGGGTTGATCTTTCAAAGGATCCCATTTGATTTAGTTAGTTTCCTATATTGTTATTTTATTCTCTTTTCTCTATTTCATTAACTTCTACTCTAATCTTTATTTTTTCCTTCCTTTTGTCTGCTTTTGGTTTAGTTTGCTCCTCTTTCTCCTTTGCTTGATGTGGAAGTTTAGATAATTAACTGGAGATGTTTCTTTTTCATATAGGCATTAACAGCTATATGTTTCCTCTCTGCATGGCTTTAATAGGACCCCTTAGGTTTTGGTATGATATGTCTTCATTTCTATTAATCTCAAAGTATTTTCTGATTTCTATTTTGATATCTTTGACCCTTTGATTATGTAGAAGTGTGTTGTTTAATTCTGCATATTGTGAGTTTCCCAAATTCATTCCAGTTATTTATTTCTGGTGTCGTGCCACTGTGATAAGAGAATGTATTTGTATTATTTTTACCCCTTTAAATTCATTGAGTTTTTTTTATGGCCTAGCATATGGCTTATCTTCTAGAAAGCTCCATGTGCATTTGAAATGAATGTATATTTTGTTCATGGCTAGAATGTTCTATACATGTCAGACCTACACTGTTGTTTTGTAGTATGGCTCAAGTCTTCTTTATCTTTATTGATCTCTGCATAGTTTTTCTATCCATTATTGAAAGTGATATATTGAAGTTTAAGTATTATTGTCATACTGTTTTTCTCTCAGTTTTGCTACAAGAATTTGGGTGTTGAGTTATTAGGTGAATATATGTTCAGAGTTGTTTCATCTTTCTGATGACTTGACGATTTTATCATTACAAAATGATCCTGTTTATCTTACTAGCATTTTTATTTTTTATTGTATTTGTAAAAAGTATTTTATTTATTTATTTGACAGAGGGAGACACAGCGAGAGAGGGAACAGAAGCAGGGGGAGGGGGAGAGGGGGAAGCAGGTTTCCTGCCAAGCAGAGAGCCCAATGAGGGGTTCAATGGACCGTGACCTGAATCAAAGGCAGACTCTTTTTTTTTTTTTTTTTTATTTCACAGGGGAAGGACACAATTTAGACCCCGCCACAGGAACACACACCTATGAGGCATCCAGAAGGGTTCCAAATGTGAAGCTTTTATTGTTCTCATGACGTATTCCCTCCATCTTCCCCTCCCAGCCTCCATGTTGGACGTGTGACCTTATGCAGACTCTTAACAACTGAGCCACGCAGGCGCCCCCCTACTATAAAGTCCTTTTTGGCTAATGAGTGTATCCACTCCATGCTGTCTTATGGTTGTTTGCCTGAGATAACTTTTCCCATCCCTTTGATTTTAATCTATTTGTAACTGAGATCAAGTGCGTCTACTGTAGACAGTATAGATGGATCTTGTTTTGTGTTCAGTCTAACAATCTGCACTTTGATTGACTTATTTAATCTGTTTACATGTAATGTTAATATTGACACTGTTGGATTTATGTCGCCGTTTGACTTTTTGCTTTTTGTTTTCCATGCCTCACTCGTTTTTCTCTCTCTCCTTTTTTAAAGATTTTATTTCTTTAAGAGAGAGGAGAGAGAGAGCACAGAAACAGGGGAGCGGCAGAGGGATGGGGGAAAGAGAAGCAAAGCTCCCCACTGAACAGGGAGCCAGATGCTGGGCTTGATCCCAGCACCCCGGGATCATGACCTGAGCAGAAGGCAAGTGATTAACCAGCTGAGCCACCCAGGGGCCCCTCCACTCATTCCTCTTTTACTGATAACTTCTTTTTTAATTTTTTTTAACAATGCTTAACAGTGGCTTTATTAGGTGAATTCTTGAAAGCATTCAACGTTAAATTCAATTTACTTCACATTAATGTTTGCAAATACATTATTAGTAATTCTTAAATATTTCAAATAAACTTAAGTATAGAAGGCTTGCTTTTAAGTCTTCTGAGGTGACAAGAAGACAGAAAGGAGCCTAGCACTTGAGTCCAACCAACAATCACCACGTCATCACCGGTAAATTCATATGAGGGAACTTCAAGGTTGAGAGGTGCAGGCCCCTTCCTGATCCTGCCAAAAGCATCACAGTGCGACCCATGGCAAGGGCAGTAATAACCACCAAAATCTCCTGCATTTGCAATGGGTACACAACCAAGATGAGTGTCAACACCTATCAGGATAATCCATTCAGGTTTCTTTACTCGATCTAAATCATTCTGTGGGTCCCTCAACTGGGACACTTCAACTGCAGCCTCCTGCTCAATTTCCTTCTTGGTTCTGTGGCGCACAAACAGTGGTTTTCCTCTCCATTTGAAAGCCATGTTCTTGCCTTCTGGAATATCAGATAGCTTGATTTCGATTTTCCACATGGCCAAAACATCAGCAGAAGCACTCCTGCTGGAAACAAACTGCGAGATGACATTCTTGGCAGCATATGCAACACCTATACTAGTTGTGGCAGTTATCAAATAGGAGAAACCTTTTCTAGCTTCACTGCTCTCTTTTGAAGACTTTGTACCATCTAACACTTCAGCACGTCGATAGAGAAGTCAGGAACTTCTCTGTGTGGGAATAACGAATGGAAGCAGGGACATTGAGGCCCACAGAGGGAGCCAAAGGCTGGCTCGCGGCCTGGCCACTCAGTGACTCCCGGCACAAGAAGGGCCGCTTCACGTCCAGCACTGGAGGCTCTGGGGTGGCGGGCACCGAGGCCTGTACCAGGGGCCGCAGCACGCCCACCACCCTGCGGGACGTGGTCGATAGGACGGGCGCGAACGGGCCCAAACGGGCAGCCACCGACAACATGGCAACTGCTTCTCCAAACGCCCAGCCGGTCACAGGTACTGATAACTTCTTATTCAGTGAATACACTGTAATATTTTCATTATTTAACCATTAATCACTCTAATTTGTAGTTATTTTCTTAAGAAGTGCTTTTACCATGTTTTCTACATTTTAAATTTTGTGTTTTTTTCCTTATATCATATCCATAATATATATTCAAATAACATATGTTTATGTATTTATATCATACCCTGGTCATGTTATATTGTATCTTATGGTTCCAATATTGAAGTTTCATGAACTTTTTACTACTCATTCTTTCTAAAGTTACTTAATCACAGTCTTTTTTCCATTTGAACTTTACATTTCTTTCTATGAGTTCCTTTTTTTCTCTGTGCCACTTTCTAAGTTTTTTGACATGTAGGTTAAATAGAGATTTCTCTAGAGAAATTTGTTTCTTAAAATTTTGGGGTCATCACCAATCCAGGACATTTATAAACTAAACTAATGACATGAAGTTATTTTGGCCCAATGGCCAATGGTAAAGCAAATTTGGACTATAAATCACAGACAGCTTAGTTGGTGTCTGCAAATCTTTGAAATAGTTGTTTGCTCACTTTTTCCCGACCTAAAGGCAAATTTTCTTAGAATGTTCTTGTACTTGAAGATAGAACAGATTCGATTTGTGTCACCCTGTTCTGAGGATGTGAATCTTAGGTTCCCAGATTTTTAGGGAGGGGATGTTTCTCCTGCTCTTCACATTATCTCTGGGCATTATCTCCTCTCTATGAAGATCATGAGCCTGAGAAGCCAAGCCTAGATTTTCTAGATTTGAAAAATACTCTACTGATCAGAACAACTATTCTCTCTGGCTTATGACCCATTTATAAATTTTGGGCAAATTGATTTTTCTCTTGATCGTACTACTGCACTTTTGGGTGATTTTACGTTTTTTCTATCATTTTTAGTTGTCTTGGGAGAAAAGGCAGTCTTATTTAAAAAAATTTTTTTTATTTAAATTCAATTAGCCAACATAGACTACACCATTAGTTTCATATATAAGTTCAATAATTCATCGGTTGCATATAACACCCAGTGCTTATCACCTCATGTGAAAAGGAGGGAGACTTAAACCTTAGTCTATTGTGTTACTGGAAATGAAATCCTGATCAAGTATTTTTCATTTCTGCTATTTATTATTATTATTTTTTAAGATTTTATTTATTTATTTGACAGAGAGAGAGAGAGAGATCACAAGGAGGCAGAGAGGCAGGCAGAGGGAGAGGGGGAAGCAGGCTCCCTCGTGAGCAGAGAGCCCGATGTGGGGCTTTACCCCAGGAACCTGAGATCATGACCTGAGCTGAAGGCAGAGGCTTAACCCACTGAGCCACCCAGGTTCCCAATCATTTCTGCTATTTATTAGGCACAACAGTAGGTGCTAGAGTATAAGTCACCTAAACCAATTGTGATCTGTGTCTTCGGTGAGCTAGCGGGTCTGTGAACTGTTACTCAGACCACAGAAAGATACATACAGAAGTTGAAAGTGAATATAAGCCAGAAAGCTCTACCTTCTCCTGTCTGAGGCTGGTCATTTTCAAGCAAAAATGAGCATGTATATCATGTCATTGGATCTACTAAATTGCTGTGATCATTAGCTGTTCATGGACCAGAGATGGAGCAGGCAGTGTCTACAATGGAATGGGTTTTCAGACTTCTGTGGAGGCCACAGGAAACCTGATAAAATGATGGATACTCTCCCCAGAAATATGTTCATGTATAAAGAAACATAAAATATCAGTGTATATCTGTGGATCATCTGAAGTGATACAGATCTGAGTTTTTTAATCTCAGGAAAAGACAAAGGCTGGGAGAAGACATGTTGAGCAATCACTTCATCACCCAACAATGCTACTCCACTCATTTGTGAGTAGGAACTGGAGTGTACAAAAGCTGGACCCATAACAACCATCAAGGGAATAAGTTGAATGATGCCATTTATGAGTCACTCCTCATCCAAGAAGTCTTGAGTACCTGCCTACAGTGTGCAGATCAAGTTCTATCTCAGATCACTCTCCAAATGTGGAAATTTGTTATTCTTTTCCATTCCTGGTCCCTAATGTCTAGTCCCAGAACATGTCCCTCTCTTCCACGTAAAGGAATGCCACATTTCAACAACACTGTTGGGGACAGAGACTCCTCCATCCATAGAGAGGAGAACCCACTTTGCCAGTCTTGCAGTTGGACATGACATGAAGCGTCAACAGCCATGTGACCACCTGCCAGACTCTGACTCAGGACGTGTGACAGACACACTGGGACAGCGTCCCTGCATTGGGCACAGGGAGTCTGAGCAGTGTCACAGTCATGTCATGTAGCTGTCAGGGGCAGCAGGGATAGCAGTCCCAGCCTCAGGGTCCAGTGTCCTCTCTCAGGGGAGTCAGTGGTGTGGACAGTGGCATCGATAACTAGTAGCAGGGTGCTGGCTATGTGTGCATCTCCATCTAGGGTCCAGTGTGGATTCTGTTCCCGGCTGTGTAGCCTCTAGCCTGTATTGTGGCTTTCCTGGAAATAAAACAAGGTCCCATGTATTCTCTCTCTTCCCCAAGTCTCTCTGTAACTGTATGGATGTATCACAAGGAGTCAGAAATCCATGTAGGGAAGAGTTTCCAAGAGCAAGATTTCAGACATTTTTTTCCAACTTTGTAGAGATATGATTAACATACACCACTGTGTGAGTTTAGGGTACAACCTGCTGATTAATACATTTCTATACTGCACTATGATAACAACTATAACATTAGCTAACATGTGCATCATGTTACATAGTTACCATTTCCTTTTGTTTGATGCAGACATTTAAGATCTACACTCTCTGTAACTCAGAGATTTTATGTTGAGCTGATAACTTCCTCAGGCTGCCACCTGGCTGTGCCCCATGGCAGAGAAAAAATGCATCTCCCAACATGTCTTGCATTTTTCTTCCTACAAAAAAAACATTTGAAGATTTTATTTATTTGAGACAGAGAGAGAGGAGAGAGAGAGAGAGAGAGAGAGAGAGAATGCGTGACAGGAGTGGGGAGGGGAAGAGGGAGAGGGAGGACATTTCAAGCAGACTCTGTACTGCGTGCAGAGCCTGAAGTGGGCTAGTTCTCATGACCCTGAGATCGTGACCTGAGCTGAAACAGAGAGTCAGACACCAGACACCCCCCAAAACCATTTAAATGTGCCTTCCCACAATGAGAGCTCTCATCAACAAATTTAGTGTTTCTCTATCTGGTGGAGTCACAGGATTGCCTGTGGTTTGTTACCAAATACACAAACCTCTTCCCAGACCCACCATCCTGGAATATTGGGCGTGGGCCCAGGAATCATTTACGTGATAAGCCCTACAGGTGAGGCTGATGCACTGGATGTGGGGATCCTGTTTCATGTGCTCGCTACTCAGTGTGAGATCTGAAGACCAGCAGCAACAGTACCAAACTTGTTATTGACCCAGCATCTTATGCTCTACTCCAGCCTGTCTAGATATTCGTAGTCCAGGAAATTCCTTTGCACACTGATGGTTGGGCCTCCCTGGTCTGCGTGCCTTCTAGACGCAGAAGCAGACTGTGCAGTGTGCTCTGGGTGTGCGCTCTGATCAGCCTGCTTAGCCCTGAGGAGTCCAGGGTTTGGCCCTATTCCTTTCTCTTCTATGGCCCTCATCCCCTTGGTGATCTCATTTATGTCATTCACATGGTGTCACCTCCCAAATCTATTTCTGCAATCTGGATATTTCTCCTACCCTACACTCTGTATCCAACTGCCATCCTCACTGCATTTCTAGTAGATGTCTCAGATTCCACATGCCTAAACTGGATGCCTGGGATGTTCCTTCCCCCAGTGTCCTGCTTCCAGAATCTTCCCCGTATTCGAGGAAGGCACTCCACATTTCTACTTGCAGTCTGAAATACTGGATGCCCTCTTGATTCCTCCTCCTCACCCCCAGAATGAATCCATTAGGAAATGCCGCAAAGTCCATCTGTAAATATCCAGCACCCAATCACTTCCTGTATTTTCCCTCCTCACAGGCCAGATATACAGCCCACATCCCCCTCCTGGGACACTTCACTGGTTTCCTATAGTTTCCCTACTGGTCCTTCACCCTGCACCTCTTGATTCTGCACAGCAGCAAACAGGTGCTGCTTAGAAAGTCAATCCCATTGATCTGTTCATTCTTGTAACTGCACACCTCACTCAGAGAAAACTCCAAAGCCTTCTAATATCCTCAGATCTCCATGATGAGCCTGACCTCTGACCTCATCTCACCTGCTCTCTGCTGCAGCCACAGTGGCCTCTTCACTCTTCCTTGAACACAGACATGTTCCTGCTCTAGTGCGTGTGCACTGGAGTTTCCCTGCCTGGAAAGAACTCCCCCCAGACCTCCTCTTACACAATTCCTTCATGTCCTTCAAACCCCTCAGAGGTCACCTTCTCAGTGAGGCTCCCCAATCCCTGGAGTAAAGGAGCCATGGTCCCGGATCCAGCACAGGTGCTCTCTGGGTCTCCTTCCTCAAAGCTCCTGCCAACTTCCAATGTAGACACTTCCCTTATTATTGCGTTTACACAATACCAAGTTCAGCTCTAAATGACACTGGTTTGCACGGTGCATGTGCACCTGTGTGCAGACTTTTTTACAATAAGTACTGTCCATGCATTTCCTCTTCTTTGTGATTTCTGAGTAATTTTTGCAGCTTTATCCATTGTTAGAACACTGTTTTCTACATGTAACATAAACATGTGTTAAGTGACCCTTCATGTTATCAGTGAGGCTTCCAGCAACAGTAGACTATTAGTTCTTATGTTTTGAGGGAATCAAAAGCTATATATATATATATTTTAAAGCTATATTTGGATTCCTGACTGCATGAGGGTGGTCACTGCCCTGATCCCCACATTGTCCGAGGGTCAAGTGTAGTCTGCCCCTTACCACTAGAACATAGTCTCCACAAGACCAGCATGTTTCCCCTCTTCTTAGTCTCACTGAGGTTTCCCACATATAAACATAGCATGTCCTGTATGTGGCACATGACAATTATCAGTTGAATGAATGAGCAGCTAGAGGACTCCCTCTTCTAGATGCACCTCAGGCACAGCTGCTCTGTGGCAGCTCCTGCCCCACGTGCTCCCACCTTGTCATCCGTGCTGTCTCTTCTCACAGGGCTTCTCTCTCCTCCCTCTCTCTGCTCAGCCCCCTCCCCAACCCCATCTCTCTTGCAGAGCACACAGAGTTCTCTCTCCAGAAATACTGTGCTCAGGCTTTTTGGGTCCTTTTCTCCAACCACAAAGAAATCTATGTTAGACTCTGCTTTACAAATCCATGAACTTGGATCCAAGCCAACACTAGGATCATTGAACTCAGAGTGGGGGAGAGAGGGCAGGACAGCCGGAGAGAGAGAAACTAACTGATGTTTAATAAGGCTGAGAAACTGTCAGATTCCTCCTCTATCTCCAGAATCCTAAGAATAATCTAGAAAACAGGTCTAGAGTTAGGGGAAGAGATGGATGAATCTGAAAGTTCATCTCTCCCTACCACAAGACCTCTGTGTGCAGGGGACAACCTAGGCCTATGGGAATATAACCAAAGGCTACCTGCTGCTGTAACTGATGGGGTCACCCAGGGGAGATGGGACAAGAACTCATACACAAGAGCAAGAACAAGCCTGATGCTCTAGGGAAACAATGAAGAAAACACCCCAAATAGAGGCTATGACCCAACCAAGGCCTGAGGTGAGTCTGACCCAGTCACAGGAAGATCTTACTGCACAAGGTCCTGGTGACGGGTGATGTCCATGTCCCTGTGATCACAGGGCCTGGTGGGATAAGCTTCCACAGAAGGGACAAGGACATGGAGCAGAGAGATGACCCAGCCGAGGAGTGAGCACATCATGCCCATGATACACTGAGCACCGATTGGGCACAGGTCCTGTCCCCACTTGGCTCCTCATAGTCTTCTGTCCCCACATGCAACAGACTCAGCACAGTAAACACACAGATTCTGGAAGGTTCTCAGTGCTTCCTTTTATTTGCTGTCTCAATTTTACAAATCTCCTCTTTATCTCATCAACCCCACATGCTAAGAATTAGGAAACACAACTCATATCTGGACTCTGATTTTCAACAGGGAAGTAAGTCATTTGTACTTAGCCCAACATGAAATAAAGACGGGGATGGAGATGGTCCAGCCCTGCCTCTGCTGGACCAGGAAAGCACATCAGAGAAAAGAATGCAAATCAGAAAAGGGAGGAGTCATGGTGGGCAGGGTGGGCAAATCTCATGTCCTCACATTATGCTTATAGGAACACAGACACGTTCTGATACTTTCTGCACAAAGAGATGTCAGGGGTTGTTGATGTCACCAAGCAGAGAAATCTTCCATTTCTTAGTCCCCATAAGGCATCTGGTCTCACACTGTGAAAAAAAATCATGTACAAATTGAGATCAGTCACAGTAAATGGGAACATTCTCAACAGCTACCCTCATGCTCAAAGTCTTCCTTAGTGCCCCAACCCTTCCCCACCTCAGGGTCTCCAGGGTCTTACCTTTAGGAGCCGTGAGAGACACATCAGAGCCCTGGGCACTGTCATCACCTAGGGGAGAACAAACAGGACGTGGTCAGAGCCTACAGGAGAGGAGACTAGAGAAGGAGCTATGGGGTGGGTGAGCTTCCAATGGGGTCTTGTCTACACTACCTCAGGTCTCAGGGATCACCCTGTCCATACTTACGTGCAGCATGAGAGTAGCCGGGTCTTTTTCCTCCTGTAGGGAAAAAATATCATGTCAGAGGCTGGAGGCAGGTCTGGGCCATAAGATCCTAGAGGAAGCTCCCAATCCTGGTTCTAAAAGAGGTTTGCAGAATTCTGGCCGAAGACCCAGGACACAATCAGGAAACACGAAGAACGAGGTGAGGGGTCACTGGACCACCTGTCTTGCTGGAGCCCTGTCCTCAGCAGGGAGCTTCCTCTCTGTCCTGTGACTGCTGGGAATCAGGTCCCCATCACCAGAATTAACAAGATGAAAAATATGTCCTTTATTTTCACAAGCATTTGGTACAGAGTGAGTCTTAGTGATCAGCTCCAGAGTGGACAAGTCCATGTGTGAGGATGGTACTTCCCAATAACAAGGTAGGACAGTCTGCTACCTAGGAAACCCCCCCAGGAGGACAAGAAACCTCAGATCTCCCCACTCCATTCCCTACCTGAGCGCTTCTTCCTCCAGATCACAGCTCCAATTACCACAGTGACCACTAGGAGAGCCAGAACAATGATGCTTATGATGAGGATGGTGGGCTGAGTAGATGGCTCTGGAAAGGGAAGGGAAGGTGAGTGGCCCAGACCTCTGGTTTGAATCCTGACTGCTAAAATTCTCCAGAAGGCCTTCTGCTTTCCCTGAGAAGAGGCTCTACCCCAAACCCTCCTTACCCCATCTCAAGGTTCTGGGCTCGGGAAGCCCCTCATGCTGCACATGGCAGGTGTATCTCTGCTCCTCTCCAGAAGGCACCACCACAGCTGCCCACTTCTGGAAGGTTCCATCTCCTGTAGGTCTGGTCTCCACAAGCTCTGTGTCCTGGGTCAGGTCCTCCCCATCCCGCTGCCAGGTCAGGGTGATCTCCGCAGGGTAGAAGTCCAGGGCCCAGCACCTCAAGGTGACATCACGGTCAGAGATGGGGTGGTGGGTCACGTGTGTGTTGGGGACTTCTGAGGAAGAGAATCAGAAAATCCACACTTGGGCTTACTTTTATGGGCCACTGAAACGGCATTCATGTGACCATCGTGAGGGGGCCTGGGTATTGGTTCAGATGGAAGAAACACAACAGAGATGGGGTGGTGGGTCACGTGTGTGTTGGGGACTTCTGAGGAAGAGAATCAGAAAAAGAGAGTCCAAGATAGGAGCCTGCAGGTCTAAGGGGGAGGGCACACTATGGTCCTGACTGGGGTGGAGGGCGAACGACTCAAAAAACCCAGCCAGACCTCCAAAGATGTTCCTATTGGAGAAAAAGGGCTTGAGAGGGAAAGTCATGGTTCCCAAGGTGGCTGCCAGGATCAAAGGGAACTGCTGATGGGTTACTTCAGGGATGGTCTCCACCTGCCTCCCAGGAGAGACTCAATTCCTCAATTGTCCTTTAGAGAAAAGCAGCCTCTGGGTGAGTCACTCTCTAGTGGAAACATGAACACCAGGCCGATCTCCCTGTCCCCACCCGTGGGAGCCGCGGTGTTCTGACACTGAGTCCATTTTCCCTTCCTGGTGGGAAGCCAGCCCCAGGGGAGGGGAGATCAGGGAGGCCCCGCGGCCCTTGGTACCTGCGCGCTGCAGCGTCTCCTTCCCGTTCTCCAGGTACCTCCCGAGCCACTCCACGCACCGGCCCTCCAGGTAGTTCCTCCAGAGCTCTGCGCCACCGGCCGCCTCCCACTTGCGCCGGGTGATCTGCGCCGCCGTGTCCGCCGCGGTCCAGGAGCGCAGGTCCTCGTTCAGGGCGATGTAATCCGCGCCGTCGTAGGCCACCTGACTGTACCCGAGGAGCAGACGCCCGTCGGAACCCACGTCACAGCCAAACATCCACTGGATGGTGTGAGACCCTGGCCCCGGCGGACAGGCAGGGGGTTAAATCCACACAGAAAGTAAACCGGCCTGAAACCTCACCCCGGGTCGGGAGTCGGGGGTTTCCTCAGACTGGGGGTGACGCTCAGACCCGGACACTCGGGGCGACCCTGTCCGTGGGGCTGGGGGTCGTGACCTGGACCCGGGCCCTGTCGCTCACCGGCCTCGCTCTGGTTGTAGTAGCGGAGTGCGGTCTGCAGGCTCACTCGGAAAGTCTGTGCGGTGTCCTTGGCGTTCCGCGTCTGCCGGTCCCAATACTCCGGCCCCTCCTGCTCGATCCACGGCGCCCGCGGCTCCATCCTCGGACTGGCAGAGTCGCTGTCGAACCGCACGAACTGCGTGTCGTCCACGTAGCCCACGATGATGAAGCGGGGCTCCCCGCGGCCGGGCCGGGACACGGCCGTTTCGAAATACCTCATGGAGTGGGANCGGGGCGGGGGAGCACAGGCCGGGGAGGGGCCGGGGGCGAGCGGGGTCTGGGGCGGGGGCGACAGAGAGGCGCCTTCCCCGGGGTCCCGCGTCCCCGCCCAGCGGTCCCCTCGCTCCCGCCCCGCAGAGGCCCTTTCCTCCCGCCCCGCACTCACCCGCCCAGGTCTCGGTCACCGCCAGGGCCCCCGACAGCAGCAGGAGGAGGGTTCGCCCCATCACGACCTGCATCTTCGGGGTCTGAGGAGACTCTTAGTCGCAGCTCCGCTCGGAGGCGGGTGAGGAGACTTTATGACCCGAAACCGCGGTGCCGCTGATTGGCTTCTCCAGAAACCCGACATCCAATGGGAGTGGGAAGCAGGGTCGCGTCACGAGTATCCAGGCAGGAGGACCTGACACAGGTTGTGAGAGGGAGAAGTGAAACCAGGGAGATGGGGACTCCCCAGCACTGGGCTTCCCCTCCCCAGACACCGCCCTGGGGCCTGAGAGGCAGACCCAGGGACCGGGGACTTTGCCCTGACCCCTCACCTACTGCACAGAGAGCTCTTTGTCACGCTGTCCCCCTGAGCCGTGGCCCAGGAGCTGTTTTGAGTCTCTGATTCTCAAACGTTCTCTTCAGCCTATCTATACAGCCTCACAGATGACTGAGGATCCCAAGGATGATTTTGTGTCTGTGGGTTATATCTCTCAGTATTTACCATAGTAGGAATAAAACAGGTTTAAAAATTCATTAATTCATTTAGAATCATGCTAATAATCCATGGCGTGAAAACAAATATTATTTTTATGAAAAATAACTATTTCTACAAATAAAAGGCATAGTGACAAGAGTGATGTTCTTGCATTTTACATTTTTGGCAAGTCTCTTTCTTGTCTGTCTCCTTAGAAGACCCCTGGATGTTCAGATTTGCTTCTGCCTTTATTGTGTTGTTTTGGTTGAAGCATACAAAAAAATTTACAACCTTACACAAATATGGGAGAATAGTATGTTTCATAACCTTCTCAGATAATTATGGATATTCATCTTAGGTACTCTATTCAAATGACACAATTATGTACTTTCCCTAAGGTTATTTGTGAAATGGAACTTGATAGTATCATTGACTCTGTCCTTCTCTGTTGCATTAAAATCCACAGGCCTATCTTGCACACTGAATGGATCTTGTACTAATGTATGATTTTTTAAAAAGTAGTGTGTTGTTTAACTAAGTGTGGTCCAGTGTTGACTAGATTGAAAGTGAATTTTCAAAAGTCATATTTGTTTTAATATTACCACAGTTCCCAACAGAAAAGTTTGTCAGTAGTGGGAAGCTGTCAAGTTTATTGGTACATCACAAGTTTCCCAAAGTTCTGATTTTCTCTTAAGAGCTTACATTTGATCAAGGCAACAAGTACTCTCAGCTGTCATATGTGAGTTGATATTCATGAAAGGGTAAGTTCATGTTCATTTTCCAGAAACTGTCTGCTAAATATCCTAGGCTAAATAATCCAAGTTTCTGTGTCATTCATTCCTTCAGGTAAAAATGGCATTCTGTAAAAAAAAAAAAAAAAAAAAAAAT
>LNAC01000697.1:51084-69353 GCA_002007465.1 Ailurus styani | reverse complement strand
GGAGGCCAGTTAATTTCACACAAATTATTTTCCTTGGGGTTTATGTTTGTAGAAGTGCTGTACCTCCCATGTCATCATATATGACATGTTTAAATGTGGATTTGAGAATAATTAATGAAGATAATTTTTAGTGCTTTGATCAGAGTGTTTTAATGTGATACTAGTTTTGTTTTGTCCTGCTTGTGTTTTTGAGGTATTTTATTTGCATGTAGGTACTACCTCCCTAGAAAGAATCCCAGGATTTGGGTGCCTGGGTGGCACAGTTGGCTAAGCGACTGCCTTCAGTTCAGGTCATGATCCTGGAGTCCCGGGATTGAGCCCCAGATTGGGCTCCCAGCTCCACGGGGAGTCTGCTTCTCCCTCTGACCTTCTCCAATCTCATGCTCTCTCTCTCTCTCTCTCTCTCTCTCCCTCAAAAAAAAAAAAAAAAAGAATCCCAGGATTTTCCCTTGTGTGTGTTTTCATCTTGCTTCTTCATGGTCCATGATGCCAGTTGAGGGTGTCAGGACAATGAAACCATACTGGAGGGATGGGTGCAGTCTTCTGCCATTTTTCCAGATCTTTGAGTTGTACATCAAGTCTGCAGCTGCTCACTCCACTCAAGTTTAAGCTGCCCGTGAGGTTCACAACAATATTCTCAACTCTGTAATCAGCAGTTATTTCAAATTCACCAATGTAACCATGCTACGTCATCACAGTTAGAAACAGGATGACGACTTTGGAGCACGGTCTAATAAGATCTGCCTCTGCCTCTCTTCTAGGCATTGTTAATACTCTTGAGAGCATCTGCTGGGACATTCATGTGACCATTATGGTGGCTTGGAAAGATGGCAGAAAGAGTGTTTTTGTTTTTTTAGGAAATAAGTAGTGGTGAAGAATAACAGATATTGCTGTTTGCACCCATCACCTCCATTCTTGCTAAGTTTTACCTCAGTACGAATGTCAACATGGTGAAAGGCAAATAATGTCTAAGCAATGTTATGAAAATAGTGTTAGCCTCGTGGATTCTGTAAAAGGGCCTCAGTGACGTCAGGTGTTCTCCAGACCACACTTTGAGAACGGCTGCTCTGAATAACCCTGGGAGAGTCTCCCACTGGTCCTGCCCTGGCCTCCTCCTCACTCAGCAGAATCCCTTTCCCTGAGCTGCACTTCCTGCCTCTGACAACTCAGCTCTGACTGTAACCCCTGAGTGCATCTAGACCTCACCTCCTGGAAATGTGATGGCAGAGAGGGTCCCCAGTCTGGGAAGGGAGGTAGAGGACAGGGACTTCCCTTTTGTAATTGGAGACAGTTAGTACCTAAAGGCACCAGACCCAAGCATAACCAATTTTGAGTTTGTGATCCACCAGCTTCATATATATTCACATCCCAGACAGATATCTGATGTCATCTGTAAGAGAAATCATGTTGGTCTTTTCATTTTACATGTGTCTTATGCATCTGACTTGAGAACCACAAAGAATGGAGGCCAGTTCCATCCAATACAATACTCCGTGGAAGGAATTATTCCGTATCCACACTGTCCAGTACGGTGGCCATGAGATACATGTGGTTCTTGAGATGCAGGTGGCACTTGAAATGGGGCTAGTGGGCTGAGCAGTTTCATTTTTAATTGTTTTAAATGAATATGAATTTAAGTGGTGGCTCATAGCTACTATTCAGACAGTATATATCTAGAATGCTCTTAGTTTTCAGGATCCTCCTCAAAGAAGATACCGTGTGACACATAGGTATTAAATTTAATGTGTATTAAATTTACCTTTAAAAGGAAGCCATAGCCTCAGCAATCAGACAACAAAAAGAAATAAAAGGCAACCAAATCGGCAAGGAAGAAGTCAAACTCTCACTCTTTGCAGATGATATGATACTTTATGTGGAAAACCCAAAGGACTCCACTCCAAAACTGCTAGAACTCATACAGGAATTCAGTCAAGTGTCAGGTTATAAAATCAATGCACAGAAATCAGTTGCATTTCTATATATCAACAACAAAACAAAAGAAAGAGAAATTAAAGAGTCAATCCCATTTACAATTGCACCGAAAACCATAAGATACATAGAAATAAACCTAACCAAAGAGGCAAAGAATCTGTACTCAGAAAACTAGAAAGTACTCATGAAAGAAATTGAGGAAGACACAAAGAAGTGGAAAAACATTCCATGCTCATGGATGGGTAGAATAAATATTGTGAAAATGTCTATGCTACCTAGAGCAATCTACACATTTAATGCAATCCCCATCAAAATACCAGCAATTTATTTCAAAGAAATGGAACAAATAATCCTAAAATTTATATGGAACCAGAAAAGACCCCGAATAGCCAAAGGAATGTTGAAAAAAAAAAGCAAAGTTGGCGGCATCACAATTCCAGATTTCAAGCTCTATTACAAAGCTGTCATCATCAAGACAGTATGGTACTGGCACAAAAACAGACACATAGACCAGTGGAACAGAATAGAGAACCCAAAAATGGACCCTCAACTCTATGGTCAACTAATCTTCGACAAAGCAGGAAAGAATGTCCAGTGGGAAAAAGACAGTCTCTTCAACAAATGGTGTTGGGAAAACTGGTCAGCCACATGCAGAAAAATGAAACTGGATCATTTCCTGACACCACACACAAAAATAGACTCAAAATGGATAAAAGACCTCAATGTGAGAAAGGAATCCATCAAAATCCTCGAGGAGAACACAGGCAGCAACCTCTTCGACCTCAACCGCAGCAACTTCTTCCTAGGAACCTCACCAAAGGCAAGGGAAGCAAGGGCAAAAATGAACTATTGGGACTTCATCAAGATTAAAAGCTTTTGCACAGCAAAGGAAACAGTCAACAAAACCAAAAGACAACTGACAGAATGGGAGAAGATATTTGCAAATGACATATCAGATAAAGGGCTAGTATCCAAAATCTATAAAGAGCTTCTCAAACTCAACACCCATAAAACAAATAACCCAGTCAAGAAATGGGCAGAAGACATGAACAGACATTTCTCCAAAGAAGACATCCAAATGGCCAACAGACACATGAGAAAGTGCTCAACATCACTCGGCATCAGAGAAATACAAATCAAAACCACAGCGAGATACCACCTTACACCAGTCAGAATGGCTAAAATCAACAAGTCAGGAAATGACAGATGTTGGCGAGGTTGCGGAGAAAGGGGAACCCTCCTACACTGTTGGTGGGAATGCAAACTGGTGCAGCCACTCTGGAAAACAGTATGGAGATTCCTCAAAAAGTTGAAAATGGAGCTACCCTACGACCCAGCAATCGCACTACTGGGTATTTATCCTAAAGACACAAAGGTAGTGTTCCTCAGGGGCACGTGCACCCGAATGTTTATAGCAGCAATGTCCACAATAGCCAAACTATGGAAAGAACCTAGATGTCCATCAACAGATGAATGGATAAAGAAGATGTGGTATATATATACAATGGAATATTATGCAGCTATCAAAAGAAACGAAATCTTGCCATTCGCAACGACATGGATGGAACTGGAGGGTATTATGCTGAGCGAAATAAGTCAATCAGAGAAAGACAATTATCATATGATCTCTCTGATATGAGGAACTTGAGGGGCAGTGTGGGGGATTGTGGGGGGTTGTGGGGGGTAGGGAGGGAAAAATAATGAAACAAGATGGGATTGGGAAGGAGACAAACCATAAGAGACTCCTAATCTCACAAAACAAACTGAGGGTTACTGGGGGGTGGGAGGGTAGGCATAGGGTGGATGGATTATGGACATTGGGGAGGGTTTTTGCTTTGGTGAATGGTGTGCAAGGTGTAAGCCTGTTGATTCACAGACCTGTACCCCTGGGGCAAATAAAAAATAATAAAAAATAAAAATAAATAAATATACATACATACAAACAAACAAACAAATAAATAAATAAAAGGAAGCCATAGATTTGTCTATTTTGATCTGCAACCTATGCTTAAAAATACATCATGAAATTTTAATTATCATGCATTGTAACAGCTGAAGGGTGCAGAAATTAACCAAAACATGATGTATCACATCTAGGTCATAATTGTTCAAATTGCCCATCCCTAGAACTCATTGTTTGGTTTTTTAAAAAGATTTTATTTATTTATTTGACAAAGAGAGACACAGCGAGAGAGGGAACACAAGAGGGGGAGTGAAAGAGGGTGAAGCAGGTTTCCTGCTGAGCAGGGACCCTGGGATCATGACCTGAGCTTAACGACTGAGCCACCCAGGTGCCCCCCGACCCCCCGCCCCGAGCTCATTGTTATCTCTATTACTTTGGCTGTCTTGGTGTTGGTGTGTTCACCTGGTAAACATAAGGAGGATCGTAAGTCTTCACTGAGCCCAGGTGAGAAGATATGTTGACTACAATATGTACTTTTTAGGCTCTGTACATATTTGTAAACATCATAAAGCAGAAGATGGACATCTTAGATTCCACCACGTTATTATCTTTTTTTTTTTAAAGATTTTTTATTTCTTTATTTGAGACAGAGAGAGAGAGATCACAAGTAGGCAGAGAGGCAGAGAGAGAGGAGGAAGCAGGCTCCCTGCCGAGCAGAGAGCCCGATATGGGCCTCGATCCCAGGACCCTGAGATCATGACCTGAGCTGAAAGCAGAGGCTTTAACCCACTGAGCCACCCAGGCGCCCACACCACGTTATTATCTTTTACCTCTTGTTCTTCCCCATAGTTTTGCCCAAATTCAGACAATTCTCCATGTTCCCCTTCACCTTTGCATCCCTCTGCTCCTCGTTTCTACTGAGATGAAAATATACATGAAATGTTTACAATTGTGGGATAAAGAAATTCTCTAAGCATGGCCCAGTGGCAAAAACCCATAAGGAAAAATGCGAAGTATCTGCATGTCAACCACACACTCACAAAGATACAAACACATGTCCATGATCAAACTAAAAGACACAAAAACAATTGTGACAGACAAAAAGATAATGTGGTTCAATATTCTTCAGCCAAGACCACCAGGAGCAGCTGTGGACACTCAAGTTGGATCTATGACCTGTTGCAGTGAGAGAGAATGAACCCTTTGGGGGCCATGGGGCATGTTAATATGAAGGTGTTGGAACCTATAGGACATGGGCTTTGGACGGGAGTTTTGGAGAGGATCTGTGGAAGCTGGGGCCCACTCCCGATTGCCTGTTGTCAGGATGTGTGGGCAATCCTATGGTTAAGCATCTCGGTGAGTCCCATCTTTAGGCAGTCCCGACCAGAGTGATGAGAGAAAGTCATGGTAAAGAAACAGTGATTGCTCACATTGGCTGACACAGGGAGATGTGTATTATTCTGTGGGTTGTGCAGTGCCTTGAATTTGTCTGGAATGACACAAAGTGATGTCCTGGTTTCAGGGTGTCCTTGTGTGTTGCTGATGTTCTGTGAGGTGACTGGTTGATGTCCCAGAGGAGAAGAATATGGCCAAGTGCTGGATATTAGCCAGCTTCTGATCACACTGAGCCTATCAGGGTCAGACCAGCTCCCGAAGTTGGGGGCAGCTGGCTCTTCTCTATGAAATTCTGTATTTTAAAATAGCTGCACCCCATTCAAAACATAATCATAGAATTGGTGTCTTCATTTCCTTTGGGTAAATACCCAAGAGTGGAACTGTTGGATTATATGGAGAATCACTTTGTTGTACACCTCAAAGTAATGGGACACTGTGTATCAAATGCACTCAAATATTAAAAAAAGAAGAAGGAAAAAAAGAACTAAAAATGATAGAAAACAATTTGGAAAGGAGGAAATGAAATATCAAACAAATTTGTACAAATTTGTAAACAAATTTACAAAAACAAAATATTTGTAATAAGTAAACATAAACAGATATGAGAATGTAGAATAAGTAATGTGAATAAAACTACAATCAAGGACTTGGCAAAGATGAAAGAAAGGGATGACTGTATCCATCAGAGGGTCAGAAAAACACTGTCATAACAGCTGATGGTAGTGAACACTGGGATACAATTTTTAATATGTGCTTTAGAAAAATGTCTCCATAAGGGCTATGTGTTTATATTGTGAGAAAGACATTTTCTTTGAGGAGTTTGTCCTAAGTAGAAAATCACACATGTTCTCAAGGATGTTTCTTGACTTGTGGTTTATAAAAACAAAGAAGGGAACTTATCTAAGCACTATAATCAATATGATGAAAGGAAGTATAAAGAATGGAACAATTAACATGTCTCAGGGATTATCACAATGTGATTTACACAGAGGGTCACAGTTCACCATGAAAGCAAACCCAGGAGGCACCCCATAGGGGATCCCTTTGTACAGACAAGGAAAGGGAGTCTCTGAGAGAAGGAGGTGGTGGAGTTAGGTTCAGCCCAGAAGGTTTGCTCCCAGAGGCCTGTTGACTTGTTGTTCACTGTTCACTATCCATCAGGAAGTGGGTATGATGTGCCCTCCATGCAAGTGAAATATTGCAATGTTCCAGAATATTCTGTGATGGGAGGCTGCTGGGTTCAGAGCCTAGGAGGACACTAAGGAGCAATGTGACTCACCTGCTCAAATCACACTAAAGCCATCTCCAGGCCTCCAGGGACTCAGGATCAGCTAGACTCCGGAGATACAACACAGAGCAAGGGTGACATCCTGGTGATGAGACACTGGCAGTGTCATGTGGGAGATGGTCAAGGAGCAGAAATGACAGAGGGAAGCTTAGTCACTCCTGAGATGAGTGCTGTGTGGAAAAAAGTCATGATATCACAAAAACAGAACCAGGAGACGTATCAGGTCCCCTACCATTGGGATCGGTCACATCAGGAGGATGCGACAGGCATGTGAATATGAAACAAAAGCACCACTATGCACAGTACTGTACAATCATAGAACAGGAAAGAGCTCTGGGAAATTAACAATATGTATAGAGAAATGAATAACTGAGTGGAAACACTGAATGATTGCAGTTATCTTTCCCTGAAGTCGTGCAATCAGGACAGTGATGGCAGCAGGAGAGAAGACCTATTTGTTTCTCAATCAAGTGACTTCCACAAGTTAATAATAATTGTTTTAAAAAGGATGGTGAGTAGGAAAAGATGAAAAAGAATTTCAAGAATATTTCTCCAGGTTCACAGGGACAAACACACATGTTGATAGACCTACCCAAATTCTTACCTAGAGCAGAGGAGAGGAGACCCACATCAGGACACATCACAGAAATGTCAGAAAGAGGGTGGGAGGGCAGACACCCTGAAGACTCAAAGAGGAAACCACACAGGCCTGGGGACTGGAAGACATGAGGCAAGGCCCCCAAATCCCTAGGACAACTCTGTCCATCACAGAGTCTCTGTCATGTCACCGTGTGACTCAGGGCAAGGGCAGCCTAAAGGCTCCTCAGGTGTGAGAGTTTCTGTTCTACTTTCCATGTTTCCTTCCACAGGACACCAGTAGGCAAAGTGGGACAGATGATGGAGAAAACCAAACAAGGGGAGCACATGGGATTCCAGCCACGGGGAGCCAGCAGGAGAGAGGCCAAGGGCCCCCAGGAGGAGCTGCAGGGGGTCCAGTTATCAGCCCTGCCTCAGGGGTGCAGGCATCCCATCCCTCTGGGGCAGGACTGAGGGCTGTGGGCCAGGCGACTGCACAGACTTGAAAATGGGAGAAGAGTGGATGGGCTCGAATATGTTCATGAAGATCTACCCAGAGGGAGCAGGGGAAGGATTTAAAGGAGCACACCAGAAACTACGCAAATGAAGGAATAAGATATTTATTTACTCTGGGAAACATAAAAAGTTGATTCGGGAAAGGAATTGTAATCATTGTCTGCAAAAGGGTCAGTTGTGACTAGGATTTCATGGTCATAATAATGCAAACACTGCACATTGAGCTCATCAAAATAATCCAGTAATTTTATGGTGCAGACGGGAGTGTGTGAAAGAGGAGCCAATTCAGTCAAGATGACACATAAACCTGAAGACCAGAGAAGGAGTCTGAGAAGCAGGCGCAGAAGCCATAATCAGAGAATCAGCTAAAAGAACTAAGGCAGGTGGTCTCTGAGATTCAGGATATGGGGACATGGAAGCTTGGGGACATCTGTCTTGTATCAAGTATTTCAGAAGGATCGACTTGTAAAATTCTGCGTCTCTATTCATTTGCTACAAAGCCAACATGGTGGGGGCGATGATGGGTCAGGAAGAGTTCTGCACAGAGGCCCTAGGGATGGGGCAGGCATTAGAGGAATCATGAGATCAAGTGTTGTTCTCATGGGATGATTTTACTTTGGTTTATTTAGTTTTGCTTCCTGTTGCTGAATGGGAGTCATCTCAGCATGTTTATAGGAGGAACGGCTCAGCCAGGAGAGAGGAGGAAGTGCCTGATGCAGGTGAGTGAGGGGCCATGTGCGCCCAGGTGGAGGGCAGCCTGAGACAGGAGGGGCCCCTCCCCCATCACTGCTTAGAGGAGGAGGACACAGGTGCAGAGGTGGGTGGGGAAGGGAATGGGGTGGGGGAGTGTGCTGTTCTCACCTGAGTCCTTCTTTTCTGAGTGAAGAACAAATGAGTTCATCATCTCAGAGAGGGGAGCAGGGAGGGAGTGGAGGAGGCTGAGGGAAGAGGAGGAAGTGAGAAGCAGCCCTCTCAGGACGGTGACAGGGAGCTGACTGGGGAAATGGCATCTGGAGAGAGCAGGGCTAGGGTCCCTGAGCTCTTTGCTTATCACCTTAGTGAGACAGAGACTTCCAGCAGCAGGAGGATAGATAGGAGACTAGAAGCAAATGCAACAAAGCAGCTCGAGTGTGAGAATCACATACTTTCTACTTTGTCTTTTATCACCTTTCCCATTTTATAATTTTTCTGCAGTGAATATAGATGATATCATATGATTATACATACACATCATAATCAGAACGTAAATGTTTTATTTACACTTTAAAAGGGAAGGAGATGGTAGGAAAGTCAGCAGCTCAGGGCACAGAGCTTGAAGGGCTAGGCCTGCCTGTCTGAGCTCTAGGCAGGGGACTCACAGGGCCTTTGCTCCATGTCTCAGGACCCTGCTCTCTGGGGGGCCAAGCAGGATCTTTCCCTTCTTTCTGGGGTGTGCTCATTGTTTCACTTAATAGTATCATGCCAGTTTTAATGCTTTCAAGTTGGTGGGTTTTCTACGTTACATGGCATTTCAAGCTATTTCACTGGGAGGATTTGTCCATACAATGTAGCCCACATGTTTCACAAATAGGAGTTCAAAGGCAAAATAGTTCAGTGAAATGATGATTGGTCATAAAGTAGAAGATCAGAACCTGAGTCTTCAGTCATGGTCTGAGGATGATCTCTCAGGTGTTAGGGATTTTAAAGTAGTGCATTTTTTGACAACTTTTTTCATGCACATACAAGAGAATTCAAGAGATACAAATATACTAAAGGAGTCATATTGTAACCCCTCATCCACCAGTTACCCACGTTCTTCACCCCCAGTCCAGCACAGTCAGCCATTTGTCATGTCTCTTATCAGAAAAATAGACCTGTGCCCTCATGTCTATTGTTAAATCAGGGAAAAAGCTTGGCCCACAGCCTGGGAGACAATATTTGTAAATCACTATCCAATAAAGGACTTGCTGTAGACCACTCATAAAACCCTTAAAAAGGGACCAATAAGAAAAGAATGCATTAACAGAATGAGCAAAATGGGGGTAGGATTTACCCTAAAGATGCAAAAGTAGTGATCCTTAGGGGCACATGCACCCGAATGTTTGTAGCAGCAATGTCCACAATAGCCAAACTACGGAAAGAACCTAGATGTCCATCAACAGATGAATGGATAAAGAAGATGTGGTATATATACACAATGGAGTACTATGCAGCTATCAAAAGAAACGAAATCTTGCCATTTGCAATGACGTGGATGTAACTAGAGGGTATTATGCTGAGCGAAATAAGTCAATCAGAGAAAGACAATTATCATATGATCTCTCTGATATGAGGAACTTGAGGGTCAGGGCGGGGGGTCGTGGTGGGTAGGGAGGGAAAAATAATGAAACAAGATGGGATTGGGAAGGAGACAAATCATAAGAGACTCCTAATCTCACAAAACAAACTGAGGGTTACTGGGGGGTGGGAGGGTAGGGATAGGGTGGATGGGTTATGGACATTGGGGAGGGTTTGTGCTTTGGTGAGTGCTGTGAAAGGTGTAAGCCTGATGATTCACAGACCTGTACCCTGGGCAAATAATAATAATAATAATAAAAATAATTTTAAAAAAATGGGGGTAGGGCTGCGAGGTGGGGGAGCACTAGGACCTCAGGGGAGGGGCTTGAGCGCCAGCTGCTAGCCGGGTTCTGCCAACATCCATGTCCGGGCTCTGGGCTCTGGTTATTGTCATCCGGCCGGTGGTTTGCCGCGTCACCCCGTAGACCAGGGCTCACTTGCCGGGCAGGAGCGGCAGCTGGGAATGGAAGCGGAGGACGTGACAGCTCTTCCCTTCAGCATGCTCAAGGTTTTTACACATTCCCATGTCCACGAATGATGGCTGGATCTACTGACAGGGCTGTGGTGAAGGAACAGCAAATGTAACAGAAGTTCCAGACCCCGTTCCTGCTCGTGAACCCGCACAAGAGACCCCAAAGGAAGGAAAAGATAACTCAGGGCAACAGAACCAAAAAACCCAGTAGAACCCCAAAAGCCTGCTGAGGCCAAAAAATCTGGCAAGGCCACAAAATCAAAAGAAAAGCTAAAAAAAATTATAGACAAATTTAAAGTGAAAAGAAAGGTAGCCGTCTTAACAGTGTTTCAGAAGCTGAACTTCCAACCAAGACCCTCCTGGATATTTTGACCTTCAGTCTGAACATTGTGATTATTGGCATAAACCCAGGACTGATGGCAGCTTACAAAGGCCATCATTACCCTGAACCTGGTCAGGGGGAGTGAGGTGGAACTGAACCCTTGATGATCCTGCTTCACCAGGGAAGTACGGTGTTGGATTCACCCATGTGGTGGGAAGGACACCAGGCAAGAACGCTCTTTCCAGTAAAGACTTTTGTGAAGGAGGACGTATTCTAGTGTGGAAATCACAGCAATATCAGCCACGAATAGCCGTGTTTAATGGAAAATGTATTTGTGAAATTTTTAGCAAAGAAGTTTTTGGAGTTAAGTTTAACAACTTAGAATTAGGACTTCAGCCCCAGAAGATCCCAGACACAGAAACTCCATGCTATGTTACACCGTCATCCAGTGTGAGATGTGCTCAGTTTCCTCGATCCCAGCACAAAGCACACAGAGCTGAACGACTTGAGAGATCAGTTGAAAGTCACTGACAAAATGCAGATGTTCAAGCAGTGAATCTTTGTTTGACCTTCAGCTAGCCCAAAGGGACGCAAAGAGGATGGCTGTTAAGGAAAAAAAATATGACCCGGGTCATGAAGCAGCGTGTGGCTGTGCTTTTGCAGAAAATCTGTGCTACAGCAACCCTTGCAGCTTCCCTTCCACGGGGCTAACTAACAGTGGAGAATCAACTTTTGGGGACATTCCAAATGGGCAGTGGGTGACCCAGTCCTTTACAGACCAGATTCCTTCCTTTAATAATCACCGTGGGACACAAAACAGGAAGAAGGAAACCATGCCTCAGAGTGGTGATTCTCAGCTCTGCCTAAATGCTGCAGTCTTAATGCCGTCGTCAAGAAGTGACCCTCAGTTTGCTAACCGAGTCATCTTATCTGTATTTTACTCTGTGATAGGATAATAGTACACATGGATGGTGGAATCAACTGTATGAACCTAAGCAAGTTAGGAAGGGAAAAGGAGGGCCTTTTGTGTGTGAGTTTTTGTAGTTGAATTAATCATCATTCCAGCTTTTTATAACCTACACTTTCTTTATGAAGAAATCGATCTTCTTTGGGGAGTCATGTTTAATCTGTAATTTTAAAATGAAAGAGTCTAAATATTTATACTTGATTATGAACTGTGCATAAACCCAGATACACTGTTATTCCTTTTGTGCCTAAGAAGGGCACTCTAATCATAATTGTCACTGGGAAAGAGGCAAATGTGATCAGTTATTGTATATGAAGTTAGCCCTCAGTGGAGTCTCTTTTGGTAGTTTTTAGAGGGTTTGATGGGCTCCCTGAGTCATTTTCACACTCACACTCTTTGCACCATCAGCGGGGAGTGTTTGTGAGAGGCGCAGTAGAAATGTGAAGTGTGGCCTTCCGGCAGCAAGGCTGGCCTGGCCTTCTCTGAGGGGCCCTGAGGCCTGGCTTTGGCCTCCTCACCCCAGGCGTTAATCCTCTAGTAGAGGCAAAATTGGTTCTGCTGGGACGGGAAGCTCCAGAGAATGCATAGATCTTTTTAAGTTTGTTACTTCCTCTTTGTTTTACTTGATTGGGAAGGAACTGAATTTTTCTTAGCAGAGCTCTTACCCTTCTACTTTTATCTTCCTTGGCTTTCAGGGTATTACATAGAAAGTGGTGAGAAATGAACTCTCAGGCTGAGCAACAACAGCCTGGAGGTGTCTGATAACCTTCTTGAAACTGCTGCTTGATACACATGAGATGTATTAACGTAACAGAATTGTTCTTTGATCTGATCAGTAACTGACAAGATCTTCTCCGCATCATTGCTGTCTCTTACTGTGGACTCAGTGAGCCTCATGGCAAGTGAGTTTGCAGTAACGTACCTCTGTGATTGTCTAATGCCTTTTCCTGGTGCTGCAGAGAGTCCAGACTGCTAGGCCTGGGGGAGAGTAAGGCTGCGTGTTCAGAAATGCCATCTGCAGTTACTCCTGGTCACTTCTGAATATCCTGATGTCTATATATACCAGTGCGCCCCCTGGCGGTGCAGGGCCGGAGCGCGGCAGCGCCCTCCGTGTGGCCACAGGGCAGAGGGCAGGAGACTTGAGCACCCTTTGGGCTTCTTCCCAGGGACCTCCCCAGGGTCTCCTTGGGCTCCCGCAGGGGCGCAAGGCTGTGCATACAGGGCAAGTCCCCATCCATTGTCAGGGCCCCCGTCTAAGTTATCTCCCAAAATACTCGCTGACGTAGGTGTTTTCTCCCCATAGAATGACCAAGGGCTCTGGCCTCAGGGAGGAACAGATCTTCAGGCCATAACAGCTGGTTCCCAGGTCTGCGGTGGACCCCACACACATACTGGGTGCCCTCAGTCTCCTCCTGGGACCTTGACCCGGAGTCCCTGTCACTTGTTCCTGTTGCTGCTTCAGACCTCCCCCAGGGAACGCAGTCTGGAGTCTCAGTTCCTAAGAGCAGGTAGAAGCGGGGAGCAAGAGGGGGAAGAGCTCCCCTGAGTGATGGTCTGGAACCTGGGGATGTTCCTGGAGGACTGAGCAGAGGGAGGAAGCAGTGACACTAGGGGGTGGGGGCCAACACGAGTGCAGGAGGAGGAAGCAGGGACGAGACGGTCAGGGGAAGGGGTCATCTTAGGGGACCCTTGTGGGGGGAGGAGGGGTTCTGTCTGGAAGAGCCACAGGGGCTTCTGGCTGGGTCCATGGTATCATCAAGGAATTGAGAGTTGGGGAGAGCAAGGCCCGTGCACCCTGAAGGGCCAGCGCTGGTTTCTGATTCTGGAGTTTCCAGATTCCCACTCCCAGGACTACAGTTTCACAGATGCCTGCTGTCCACCCCTGCTCCATAGCCTCTGCCACCCGGGAACATTCTCTCCTTGTGAAGACAGTGGAAGCCCTGCTCCAGGACGAGCAGCCCCAGGGCCTCGGACAGGGAGGGCCCAGCAGCTGGAGCCACGGAGACGCGGTCCTGGAGCTGGGGGGCAGCACACGGGATGGAGGCTGGACACGGTCGTGGTACAAGGCGATCAGCCAGGACTCAGGGCCCAGGCTCCTGCCTCACATTTCCCCCAGGACCCAGATGTGTCCCCTCCTCTCTCCCGAGGCCTGCAGGACCCAGGCATCTGAACACCGTGCCCAAGATGGCCAAGGGGGGAGGCTCCTGTGCAGGGTCACACCCCACTTTTGGAACCTGGAGGGTGGCCTCCCTCCCCCGCCTGGAGAGCCAGGACCCTGACGTGCTGCCTCTTCTACCCCTTGCTGCCCCTGAGAACCAGGGCCCTGCTGTCTGATCGCTCAGGCCTGGCTGCCCCTGCAGACTGGGAAATGGCAAACTCTGCTCTTGTTGCACCCAGATCCCGCATTCTCACTTCTGCACATGGTCATCAGGTGAAGAGAATTCTGACGTTCCTCGTGATTGCGTCTCTAAGCAATGATGACACGTGCTTTTGAACTGTGTTACTATTTCCAAGTATTTGGTGCTTTCCAGAGATCTTCATGTTATGGATTTTTATTTACAGTCACAGAGTATAGTCTACAACCTTATTGCTTTTACATTTATGAGACTTATTTTAGGGTCAGTCTGTGGTCCATTTTGGCTCACGGTATTGTTAAAGTCCTCTAATCCTTATTTGATCTATTATTGTGAGAGGAATGTTGATCTCTAAGTATAATAGTTAATTTGTCTGTTTCTTCATGGTTCTGCCCTTTTATGTGTCACCTATGCTAGAATTCTGTAATTAGGTTCTTCTCATTCATTAATTTTGTCTTGTTGTGATGCTGATCTTATTCTCACAGAAAGTCCTCTTTGTCTCTAGTGATGCTCCTGGTGTGAAAGCCTATTTTATTTCAGAAAAATGCAACATTCCAGATTTCTTATGCTTTTTATTCCCATGGGATACTGTTTAACCCTTTAACTTTGACCTATTTTTGGTTTTATATTTCGAGTTTTTCTACTCTACAAAGCATATGGCCTATCTTGATATTTATGCAGTCTGGTAATCTTCACCTTTTGATTGGAATTTTAGTTGGTTTAAATTGATATGATTCTTGATATGGTGGAATGTGGTTCTATCAATTTGCTATTTGTTTCTGAATTGTCCCTTCTCTTTTCATTCTTTTGCCTCCTTTCATATCTTCCTGGTTTCAAGCAAATATTTTTTGTTTCTGATTCGATTCTTCTAGTGGCTTTTAGCTATATTTATTTCCATGAATTTTTATTGATGTTGTAGGAATTGAAAACTGCATCTCTGGGGGCGCCTGGGTGGCTCAGTTGGTTGTGTCCAAATCTTGATTTTTGGCTCAGGTCATGATCTCGGAGTCCTGAGATCAAGTCCTTCTTTGGGCTCCATGCTGAGCGAGGAGACTCCCTAAGATCTGTCTTTCTCTGTCTCCCTCTGCACTTCCCTCAAATTCATGCACACACACTCTCTCTCTTTCTGTCTCTCTCTAAAAAAAGGAGAAGAAGAAAAAAAGAAACCTGCATCTTTAACTTTTCACAGTCTACTTAAGGTAACATTGAACTCCATCTGGTAAATACAGGAAACTTGTAGCAACAGAGTTCCATTTAGCCTCTCTGTGCTGCTATCGGTACACGTGTCACCAGCACACATAAGCCAGAGAATATCATGAACTATTTAGTGTTTCCAACAGCCATATGTCTTTTAATGAAACCAGGAAGAAAATATACATAAGCAGAATGATACCATTTCTGTTGTTACTTACTTCATTCTGTACATGATATCATCCAGTGTCACTTCCCTGTGGCCACAGGACTTCTTCTAAATTAGTTCAGGACAGGATAGTTCTCAATGAATTCTCCTGGTTTATATATATCTATATTATATTTATTTAAAATTTATCTTCTCACTTATATTTACCTAGTTTATATTTATCTTTACTTTGCCATTTCCCTCCCTACTTTTGACTTATTTCTGTGGTTTTCATATGAGAAAAGATTCCCAGCTCTAGTTGTAGAGTTAGATGAATGTCAACCATTGTTTAGACTCATGGAACTAGTCCCATGATGAGTACACAGAACAGGTCCCTGGTCCTAGAGTTTCCTGCTGACCCTTTGCATCGGGTCCTCTCCGCCCGCCCCCGGCGCTGGGCCACCACTGGTCTCCTTTCTGTTGGCACTTGGGACAGCGCTTATTCTATTACATTGATCATGAGGAGGCACTCTGCATCTCCAACAATGCATCCTAGTGTCAAGTCTCCTACTTCTGACATTAATAGAGCCACTCAGTCTCCTCATGTTACAGTTTGCCTGGCACTGCTGTTCCATCAGGCTACGGTCCACCTGCGTCTCGATGTTGAAAGTGCACGCGGTGTACACAGACCTGATTGGCATGTTTCTTAGCCTCTCTGCGCACGCTCTGACCCATCTTTCGGGGACACGGAGCTGTGTTTGTGGTGACTTTAAGTCTTCAGCTGCTTCTCCCCAGGGGAACTGTAGGGCTCTCGAGGCCTCTTTTCCTTTTCCACTGTCTCTGCCCCTTTCCTGGAAAATGTCCAGCAGTCCTGCTAATCTCGTTCTCCTAAACTCTGACCTCGAAGTCCTTCTGACTCCACCCCTGCCCCGTTCCAAGGCACCTGCCTCGTGCAAAGTGCATGTGTTGCCAGCACCCCGTGCCCAGGCTCCAGTGTCTGTGAGACTTTCTAATGCGGTGTAACCAAGTATAACATGATTCAGCAGCTCCAAGTGACATTATCATGGCAATAAATTCCTGAGGATCAGACGTGTGAGGACAGGGTATCTGGGCAGCTCCAGCTGAGGTTGCTCATTAGGTTGCAGTCAAGTAGGGTCTAGCATCCCTGTGACGCGGATACGTGACACGGGCTGGAGGGTCTGGTGGGAGCTCCCGCTCCCACATGTGGCTGTTGGCAGGAGCGTCAGTTCCTTGCTGGTTCTTGGGGTGAAGCCTCAGCTCCTCACTGCGGGGGACTCTCCACAAGTGAGGATCTTTCTCACGTGGCACCTGGCTTCTCCCAAACCCATGATCTGAGGGAGGGAAAGAGAGAGGAGAGAGAGGAGAACCACCGTCCCTTTGAGACTTAATCTCTGATGTCACATAGCCTCACGTCCCACTTATTCTGTCCATGAGAAGGGAGTCACTGAGTCCAGTTCACATACAAGAGGAAGAGAATTGGTTCTACTGCATCATGGGAGGAAGGTCAGGGAATCAGTGAACATTTTCAAACCACCACGCCCTGGGTGGAAGGTGTCATGAACTCTGGTTGCTTTGAAGATTCGTCTTCTCCTTAATTCTCCTCACATGGACACAGATGAGCCTCCGTGTGGTGCGCTGTTGCTTCTCTTCTGGGACGAGTGACTCCAATATGTATGCTCAAGGGTTTTGCACCAAATTAGAGGAATTTTCAAACAGGATTTCTTTCAATCTTTTTTCTCCTTCTCATTTTTGAACTCTACTCATCTCTTTACCTTTTTTATTTTCCTGTGGATTTCTGAGGTTTTATTTGTTTCCAGTCTTTTTTCTCTGTGATTTTTGGATTGGATAATTTCTATGGATTTATATTCAACTTCATTGATTCTTTATTTTGCCTTCCTAGGCCTTCAGTGGAGTTTACCCGCTGAACTTTTATTACACTTATTTTTTTTTCAGATCTAGAATTTCTGTTTGATTTTGTTTGTACATTCCACTTCTTCATTCAGGTTTCCTTTCTGTTCANGAGCCCGATGCGGGCCTCGATCCCAGGACCCTGAGATCATGACCTGAGCCGAAAGCAGAGGCTTTAACCCACTGAGCCACCCAGGCACCCCCACTGAACTTTTATTACACTTATTTTCTTTTCAGATCTAGAATTTCTGTTAGATTTTGTTTGTACATTCCACTTCTTCATTCAGGTTTCCTTTCTGTTCACCATTTAATAACAGAATTTTCTTACATTCCTTTAACACATATTTATTCAGTTCTTTGAACACATTTCCTGAAGTTGCATGGGAGACTTCAGTGCTGATCCACAGCTGGGTACACTGGGAATATGTTTCTGTTGACTTTCTCATGATGTGTTTCTCAAATGTGTTTCTTTGCATGTCTGACAATATGTACTTTAAAAGTGGACATGAGTTTTGTGTTTTAGCAAATTTGGAGTCTATTTTATTTTTTTGAAGTTTGCTTGTTTCCTAGAAGTGTGTCTGTCACTTGTGTGGACCCTGCTATGACCTGAGCCCCTGCAGTGCTGACCTGTTGTCTGTGCCCGTCTCAGCTGCTTGAGTGAGCTGCCCTCCATCCGGGTGACTTAGTGGTCAATCCAGGTTTCGTGCAGTTTGTACTCAGATTTTGGGGCTCATCTTCTCTGTGCTTGCCTTGTTCCTGGGATTTCCCCTAAACTTCCAAATACCCCACCTGCCACAATGTGTGACCTTTGATATATTCATCCAGTATAATTATATTTTTCTTTTTTTTTTAAAAGATTTTATTTATTTATTTGACACAGAGAGAGAGATTACAAGGAGGCAAAGGGGCAGGCAGAGAGACAGGGAGAGGAGGAAGCAGGCTCCCTGCTGAGCAGAGAGC
>LNAC01000697.1:21384-50448 GCA_002007465.1 Ailurus styani | reverse complement strand
GAGCACTTTCTCATGTGTCTGTTGGCCATTTGGATGTCTTCTTTGGAGAAATGTCTGTTCATGTCTTCTGCCCATTTCTTGACTGGGTTATTTGTTTTATGGGTGTTGAGTTTGAGAAGCTCTTTATAGATTTTGGATACTAGCCCTTTATCTGATATGTCATTTGCAAATATCTTCTCCCATTCTGTCAGTTGTCTTTTGGTTTTGTTGACTGTTTCCTTTGCTGTGCAAAAGCTTTTAATCTTGATGAAGTCCCAATAGTTCATTTTTGCCCTTGCTTCCCTTGCTTTTGGTGAGGTTCCTAGGAAGAAGTTGCTGTGGTTGAGGTTGAAGAGGTTGCTGCCTGTGTTCTCCTCAAGGATTTGGTNCTGTTTTCCAGAGTGGCTGCACCAGCTTGCATTCCCACCAACAGTGTAGGAGGGTTCCCCTTTCTCCGCAACCTCGCCAACATCTGTCATTTCCTGACTTGTTGATTTTAGCCATTCTGACTGGTGTAAGGTGGTATCTCGCTGTGGTTTTGATTTGTATTTCTCTGATGCCGAGTGATGTTGAGCACTTTCTCATGTGTCTGTTGGCCATTTAGATGTCTTCTTTGGAGAAATGTCTGTTCATGTCTTCTGCACATTTCTTGACTGGGTTATTTGTTTTATGGGTGTTGAGTTTGAGAAGCTCTTTATAGATTTTGGATACTAGCCCTTTATCTGATATGTCATTTGCAAATATCTTCTCCCATTCTGTCAGTTGTCTTTTGGCTTTGTGGACTGTTTCCTTTGCTGTGCAAAAGCTTTTAATCTTGATGAAGTCCCAATCGTTCATTTTTGCCCCTGCTTCCCTTGCCTTTGGTGATGTTCCTAGGAAGAAGTTGCTGTGGTTGAGGTTGAAGAGGTTGCTGCCTGTGTTCTCCTCAAGGATTTGGTTGGATTCCTTTCTCACATTGAGGTCTTTTATCCATTTTGAGTCTATTTTTGTGTGTGGGGTAAGGAAATGATCCAGTTTCATTTTTCTGCATGTGGCTGTCCAGTTTTCCCAGCACCATTTGTTGAAGAGACTCTCTTTTTCCCACTGGACGTTCTTTCCTGCTTTGGCGAAGATTAATTGACCATAGAGTTGAGGGTCCATTTCTGGGCTCTCTATTCTGTTCCACTGATCTATGTGTCTGTTTTTCTACCATACTGTCTTGATGATGACAGCTTTGTAATAGAGCTTGAAATCTGGAATTGTGAGGTCATGCAGGAATTTTGACTCAGCTTGTATTCAGATTTTAGATCTCAACCCTCTGCTGCTGCCTCACTTTCAAATTTAAGCCTTTAAATATCTAGCTCCTTGGCACTGTGACTGCTGTCATCTGCCCCCATCAGCCACGGGGGCTGCAGTTATGCTGGGAGAGGGGAGAACACGCACAGGGAGGAAGGCTACGAATTTGCAGTTCATGTGCATTCTAGTGGTAGTTATTCAAGATTAAAGTTCTCTCATGTTTCTGCCTGCCTTCATTTACTTTTCACTTGAAATATTTATTTATTTACTTCCTTACTTAGTCTTTAAGTAGGCATCATGCCCAGTGAGGAGCCCAATGTGGGCCTTGAACTCACGACCCTGAGATCAGGAAATGGTCTGTNCGTTCTTTCCTGCTTTGGCGAAGATTAATTGACCATAGAGTTGAGGGTCCATTTCTGGGCTCTCTATTCTGTTCCACTGATCTATGTGTCTGTTTTTCTACCATACTGTCTTGATGATGACAGCTTTGTAATAGAGCTTGAAATCTGGAATTGTGAGGTCATGCAGGAATTTTGACTCAGCTTGTATTCAGATTTTAGATCTCAACCCTCTGCTGCTGCCTCACTTTCAAATTTAAGCCTTTAAGTATCTAGCTCCTTGGCACTGTGACTGCTGTCATCTGCCCCCATCAGCCACGGGGACTGCAGTTATGCTGGGGGAGGGGAGAAGACGCACAGGGAGGAAGGCTACGAACTTGCAGTTCATGCCCATCCTAGTGGTAGTTATTCAAGATTAAAGTTCTCTCATGTTTCTGCCTGCCTTCATTTACTTTTCACTTGAAATATTTATTTATTTACTTCCTTACTTAGTCTTTAAGTAGGCATCATGCCCAGTGAGGAGCCCAATGTGGGCCTTGAACTCACGACCCTGAGATCAGGAAATGGTCTGTGGTCAAGAGTCCAACACTTAACCAACTGAGCCACCCAGGCACTCCTCCAATATTTATTTTTTAATGTTTTTCTTCTGGGGAAGAACTGAGTCAAGCCCTTCCTCCTGCCCTTAATAGAAGTCTCACCTGAGAGAGGATTTGGAGTGAAGAGGTCACAGCCCCTGATGTGATCTTGTAAGACCAGTGAGAGTTCAGGCACTTGGGATTCTGCATTCAGGTTTCTCCAACTGAAATACAAGGAGGACTGGGATCTGGGCTCATAGCTGACCTGATAGGACCCATAATGATGAAGAAGGACGCCCCTGCCCCACCTCCCATCTGACTGCTTCCNGCTGGGGGAGGGGAGAAGACGCACAGGGAGGAAGGCTACGAACTTGCAGTTCATGCCCATCCTAGTGGTAGTTATTCAAGATTAAAGTTATTTCATGTTTCTGCCTGCCTTCATTTACTTTTCACTTGAAATATTTATTTATTTACTTCCTTACTTAGTTTTTAAGTAGGCATCATGCCCAGTGAGGAGCCCAGTGTGGGCCTTGAACCCACGACCCTGAGATCAGGAAATGGACTGCNAATGGTCTGTGGTCAAGAGTCCAACACTTAACCAACTGAGCCACCCAGGCACTCCTCCAATATTTATTTTTTAATGTTTTTCTTCTGGGGAAGAACTGAGTCAAGCCCTTCCTCCTGCCCTTAATAGAAGTCTCACCTGAGAGAGGATTTGGAGTGAAGAGGTCACAGCCCCTGATGTGATCTTGTAAGACCAGTGAGAGTTCAGGCACTTGGGATTCTGCCTTCAGGTTTCTCCAACTGAAATACAAGGAGGACTGGGATCTGGGCTCATAGCTGACCTGATAGGACCCATAATGACAAAGAAGGACGCCCCTGCCCCACCTCCCATCTGACTGCTTCTTTAGTGTGGAAACAACATGTACCACACGTGAGAATTTTCTTACATTATCTGCACCAAGTCCCCAGAGAAGCAGCTACATTCGAAGGGAGGACTGGGGAGTGGTTGAGTTAAATCTGAAACAAGCTCCGTCTTGTCCTCCATCCTCCTCAGAACCAGGAACTGACCCGTGACTGTCTCCAATCTGTCAGCTGCTCACAGCCTTCCTCAGTGAGAGGGCTTACTCCATGTGCTCTGAGCATTGGAACTGAAGTCTTCTCTCCGAGTCTGAGCTGCATGAGCCCTTGGAGATGTACGTGTATCNTAACCAACTGAGCCACCCAGGCACTCCTCCAATATTTATTTTTTAATGTTTTTCTTCTGGGGAAGAACTGAGTCAAGCCCTTCCTCCTGCCCTTAATAGAAGTCTCACCTGAGAGAGGATTTGGAGTGAAGAGGTCACAGCCCCTGATGTGATCTTGTAAGACCAGTGAGAGTTCAGGCACTTGGGATTCTGCCTTCAGGTTTCTCCAACTGAAATACAAGGAGGACTGGGATCTGGGCTCATAGCTGACCTGATAGGACCCATAATGACAAAGAAGGACGCCCCTGCCCCACCTCCCATCTGACTGCTTCTTTAGTGTGGAAACAACATGTACCACACGTGAGAATTTTCTTACATTATCTGCACCAAGTCCCCAGAGAAGCAGCTACATTCGAAGGGAGGACTGGGGAGTGGTTGAGTTAAATCTGAAACAAGCTCCGTCTTGTCTTCCATCCTCCTCAGAACCAGGAACTGACCCGTGACTGTCTCCAATCTGTCAGCTGCTCACAGCCTTCCTCAGTGAGAGGGCTTACTCCGTGTGCTCTGAGCATTGGAACTGAAGTCTTCTCTCCGAGTCTGAGCTGCACGAGCCCTTGGAGATGTACATGTATTGGAGGGACCAGATCCTCCTGAGTACCACTTGTTGTCCCACCAGAGAACAACTTGGGATCTCTCATCTCCTCAGGGGTCTTCTCACATCTTCAGAGGGATGAAAGTACAGAACATCCTCTGTGGGAAGTGGAAATGGTGCATCTTCTTGTGGGCCCAGCTCATATCCGGAGGCCTCAGCAAACTGCACAGATCGTGGGTGGGCTGAGGAGGTACTCGTCGGGTGCTGTCCCCAAACCACTGGTCACGGAGAGACTGGGACACTGATTTGCCGGCTGATAATGAGGCGTGTTTCACTGCTGGAACAGCTCCGTGTTCCCGCTTGGAAAATGCAAGAAAGCCCTGCAGCCCTGCACCGTGGATGGGAAACTGCTCGCAGCCCATAGCAGGGGACACTCTGCACAGTTATGGTGACACCAATGCCCAGAGGACACACAGAGCGACAGGGACTGAACCACAGAGGTTCCTGGGCTTTCATGAATGGAACTGCTTGACTGTTAGGCCATTTGGCTTGGATACTGGATTCTGAAGTGCACGTCACATGGTGAAACCCGTTATAGAGAAGGCTGAGAAATGCAGACTAACATTTCATCTTTATGTTCCACACTCATGCCCCAGAGAATGGACTTCAGGAACAGCAACACATGCACGGGATCGGGAGCTGCATTTTTCAGAAGGCTCACAGGATGGGCAAACCTGCTAGAACTTCAGCAGCTGCCCGGAGAGGATGTTCCTCATGGTGTGATCTCCAGGCATCTGGAGCCCCACTCAGATCGCACCTTCTCGAGCTCTGCCCCAGAGGTCCTGCAGCGGGTTCTCTGCGGGTGGACCAGGAATCTGTACTGTCAACAAGCACCGAGGTTCTCGTGCTTTTGTGGTGTCAGGACAGATGCTGGAGGGGGCGGGAAGTCTGGGTATCAGGACAGCAGCTGGAGGGGGCTGTAGGCTGGAAATGTAATGGTGATGCGTAGCACCTGGAACACATGTGCCAAGTCTTCCACCAGGAACCAGGGGGAGGAGTGTTTGATACGCTGAGACCACAGAGGTCCTGCTGTCCTTAAGAATCCCCTGTCTGGACTGCAGGGAGTCTGCCACAAGGGTCTCTTCATGGATGCCCAATATGGGCCCAACACAGCTCTGGGGACAAGCACATTTCTGAGCAGGTGTCAGGAGAGCCCTAGCAAAGCCTGTTCAGTTCAGGGGTGCAGGCTCAGCTGATCCTTGCTCCACTGAATGAGACTATGTTCCCTGTAAAAGAATCCTGAAAGTAAATGATGGTCTCTTTAACTTTTACAGTTAAAAAGTTGCTCCTCCTTGCTCCTCCTTGCTACTTCTTCCATCTGGGGATTTTCATCTGGGGCAGGTTGGTGTCTGATATGGTGAGTGCCCACAACTGTCACCTGGCGACCCTCACAGCCCAGATGCCCTCCCTCCAGAAGAGAAATCCGCATATGTCTCCTCACCGACCCTCAAGCCACCTTCAGAAGGCAGTGTCCCCAGTATGGCTGAGCCACCATCCAGCGGTGGGTCCCAGAGGAGTAGCCCTCCTGACCCTGCACATGGGGGCTGGTGTTGAGTCTCTGGGGATGAGCAGATGGCCCCAGAAGAGAGCCCCTCAGAGTCCCATGTGCCCATCCTCGGGGACCAGGAACTTGGGGTGAGCAGTGTTCCTGGTCCAGAACCTCATCTGTTGCTAGAGAAAGAGACTGAAGGTCAGAGCTGCACCAGATGCAAATCAGAGCCCCAGATCCTACCCCTGTTCCTACTCAGAGTAGAGCACCTCAGCAATGCGCTCCTCTTTGTCCTCCACAGGGTGGGCAAGTCATTCGTATTAATGAGTACTATAAAATCAGCTTGAATTTACCAGCATCTGACAATTCAGAAAGAACATATTTCAGGCTCAAGACAACTGTGGGAGGCAGAGAGAATGTGTCACTTCTTCATGGGCGAGAACCTGAGTCTCAGAAAGGTGATCAGGTTTGTGTCCCATTGCTTTGCCATCTCAGGTGGAAGAGCAGGTGTAACGTGACCACTGGAGGTGACCCGATTTCTCCTGCTTCCTGCATTCCCTGCCTGAGGCAGTGGAATTTTCCAGAGGTTTCTATCTTTGAATCTTTTCATGAGTCTGCAGCTCTTCTCCTGGGACCTTCAAACTTGGGCCTCCCTCCTGGCACAATGGAAACTGCCCTGGACCATGAGTCAGGAGGCCTGGGTTTGCACCCACATTCTGCCACTTAACCATCTGAATGGACTTTAAAATCATTCCCCTCATGAGGACAATTAGAATGAATTTTCGGGTCTTTACTGGCTCTTGATCCTGGCATTTTCTGGACATCTTGACTCTCTGTAGCATCACCTTTCTTATTTAGTGTGAATCTCTCAGGTCTGAGCACAACAGGAAGGTGTCAGGGGTGCGGGGCACCCACCTTTCAGTGGGGGGGTGTGTGTGTCCCCATTTCCAATGTATAGTTGTGTGGCTGCAATAACATGACCTGTGCCCGCAGTCTCCCCCATGGGGGCGCAGCAGAGCTGCTGGGGTGTGGGTCAGGCTCAGCCCCTGTGCGGGGACACTGCTGAGTGTCACGCCACAGGGTCAGGGACACGGCTGACTTGACTCCTCTTCCCTCTGGTTCTTGGTGTGGCTGCGTTGTCTCACAGCCATTCTGTGGGGACCCTCGCTCTCCCCAACTCTCCCTCAGCCTCGTGTCTGTTCCTGCTGCTCTCTCGGATTGTCCCTCAGCCCTGAGCACAGCACAGAATCCCATCAGCAGGAATTCCATCCCGGGCTCGCTGGGGTGCGGACACCGTGCGGCCGGCGGGTCCATTCTGAAGAGTCCTGTGGGGGCGGCCCTCGGCCCCTGTCTTGCAGCTCCTCTGTCTCACGTCTGTCACACAACACTGCCAGTGGATGGGGGCCCTCAGGGAGGGAGAGCATTGCCTGTCCCCCCTCCTCCCCAGACGTGCCCTCTCCCGGGCCTCGTGGTGCCCGTGGCTGCCCTGGGTCTGCCAGGCGCTGGGCGGGAGGGAGCGCTGGGGCCGCGGCAGGACGGGCTGGGAGAGCGGCCTCCAGCTGCAAAGGGTCCCCGGGGCCATGCTGGGTTCTGGCTAAACAGCCGCCAGGTGGTGTGATCGGAGCACGGGAATTGTTTTGCCTGAGTATGCGTTTCCTTGCTACAAGGTCTGTGTGCTAGAATCTGCCTTGAATGCGTCACCATTAGGAGCACGTGTGATCTTGCGCGGAAGGACCTGGTCCCAGAAGCTGCTGGTGTATTCTCGTCACTCTCACGAGGCCACTTGGAAGAGCCCCTGTAGCTGTCCTTCCCTGTCCCTGCTGTGGCTGTCTGTGCTTTCTCTTGCCTCTGGTCACCTGTGCCCCGGAAGCATGGGATCCTCCTGCTGACGTGAGGTCAAAGTCAATAGTGCCTAATGCTACATCCCAGTGCTGAGCTCTCTCCCCTCCCTCGTCTTCTCAGGTAGGCTTTTTATCATCTCACATCCTCACCAGAAGAAGGCGGATGAGCAGTATAGTCAGAGTAGTTGAGATTTGGAGAGAGAGAGGAGCAATGCATAACTTTTATTATTGTATATTGTTATTTGTTCTATTTTTTTTATTAGTGATTGTCATTAAGTTATGCTGTGTGTAATTTATAGATGAAGCTTTTTCTCAGGTGTGTATGGAGAGGAAACCTCATAGTAGGATTGAAAGACAAGATTCTCATAGTATTTTTATATTTAGAATATAGCAGTTTACTATTTTATAATGCTTGTGTTCATGCAAAATGAATAAACATTTCAGAATTTCTTTTTCTTTATATTTATTAATTTGAGAGAGTAAGAGAGAGGTTATGAGAAGGGGGGAGGGGCAGAAAGAGAAGGAAAAGCAGACTCCATGCTGAGCAGGGAGACCAACACAGGGCTGGATTTCATGACCCTGAGATCATGACCTGAGCTAAAGGCAGATGCTTAAATGACTAAGCCTCCCACGTGCCCCACCCTTCAGAATTTGTAAAAGGAAAGAACAGAGTTTCACTGGAGCCCAAGTAAGGACAGCTGCTGGGGACACACAGTCTTCACAAAAATGAGAGTATGGGGATGGGAGGGAAGAACATTTGGGTCAGGGGTATACATGTTTTTAAAAGAAGAATTACAAACCATCATGATGAAAGACATTCCAGAATGTTACAAACTTGAACTATACTTTTAGTATGTGCGAGGTTGCAGACATTCTAGGTAGGGAAGCAGAACTTGGGGACATTGTTACCCTTTTCTCCCCCAAGTTTTTATTTGGATTCCAGTTAGTTAACATACAGTGTAATATTAATTCAAGTGTGCATATAGTGATTCAACACTTCCTTTCAACCCCCAGTGCTCCTCACAAGTGCCCCCTTCAATCCCATCACTTATTTAACTCATCCCCCACCTACCTTCCCTCTGGTGACCATCGTTTGTTCTCTAAGAATTTTTCTCTTAGGTTATTTGCTAATGAATTAGTTGCACAATGTAGACTCAGGCAGAAATAGAGCCCGTGCTTTGAAGTTCAGTTAAGTCACTCTGACCTTGGCAAATGTTAAAGTAGAGCTTCGTTGTGAGCCCAGGAGCAAGGCCTTTGATTGTTAAAAGTTGCAAGTTTCCTTTGTCAGTAGTTCTAAAGTCAATATTAGTGCAAGCCACCAAAGATCTGTCCAAATTTAGACAAGACAGTGTAGGGTTCCCCACCTCCCAAGACCTGGCGTCTTCCTCCCTCTGCAGCACAGGGTGGCATTTTGCTCTATGAGATACTGCAAACCACACACAGGAATGCGGGTCCTCCCAACAATAGCGAAAGATCCTTTCCTTGTGCTGCTTGCAGAAGCTCACCGAAACCATGCCCCAGAGCGATCCCGAGGTGGAAACCAGCAGACAGTGTGAAGCTGGCTTTTCAGAGAACTGTTTCTCCCCAGGGAGCTAGTGTTTCTTTGCAGACCCCACTCACACATCCACCAGCTGTCCCTGCAGAAGCCTGGGCTCAAGGTGTGAACATGGGAAAAACGTTACACACACGTTTGTTCAGTGCGCATGTGCCCTGTGTTTGGCCAGAAGCTCGCTGGGCAGGAACGACAGGGGGATGGACCTTGGATGTCTGATGTCCTGACAGAGAGCCCCCTCCGAGGAGCACCCACTTCTTGCTATCTGGCAGTCAGGTTGTGGTTACAATGTCCCCCCAGAGGAAGAGTCAAGTTTGTTGTGCCTGCAGAAAGCAGGGGCTTGTCCTTATCTGAGCTGTGTCTCTAAACTAGAAATAATTCTGCGGTTTCCTGCCCCTGCAGGCATTCGAAGCATCCTTGGAAAGGACATGCGTAGTTGGCTAATTATTATACTGTCCAGGTCTGTCACTCCACCGCTGCCATCCCAGGACCCACCCAAGAGAAAACATTGATACAAGCCCACAATTTGGAGTTACTGCGGTCTTAGTGTCGGTTGATGCCCTCCCTCCCCTGACGTGACTTTAATAAAACTTCGATCTGCTTTACTCTGCTTTCACTGTCCTGTGATTCTACTATGGCAGCAGAAAGAACTGAGGCTTCTTTCCTTTTCCAAGTAACTCTCCCCAACATACCTTTCCTTGTGAATAGTCATAGTTTCCCCACCCTTACCATCAATATGCATATAATCCCAACCCCACTGATTATAAAGAAAACTTGTCCTTGCCCCTTCAGGGAAGCCGATTTGAGGCCTGCCCTTCCATCTGCTCTTTGGCTGCTCCTCAAATACACCCTTTCCTGCTGCATCCTGATGTCTCAGTGATCAGCTCTGCTGGGTTTGGGGCAGACGGATGTGGGTTCAGTGACAAAATGTCCAGTGCTGGAGTCTCCCTCCTGGGCTCCCGTGTTAGGAGGCTGGACGCCACACTGGGAAGAGTCCAATTCTGCCTGATGTGCCCTCATGAAGTGGCTTCATTCAGAATGGACAGCCCCTGCATCCCTCAGTGGCTCTGGGAGTGATACAGCCTTCAGTGATGCAGGCCTGGAGACGCTGTGGCCACAGAAGGTGCTCTCAGGGTCCTTCCTGTGCTCCAGGCAGACACTGCAGGTCACCTTTTCCAGAAAGTTCCATCTAGCTGGCCTGGTCACCCTGCCTGCCACCCAAGGTAACTCTGCCGTGCTTCAGTGGTTCTCACCTCATGTTGACCTGTGACGGGAGGACGATGTGGTGAAGAGTGTGAAAAGGACGAGAGACGGCAGAGGGGTCGTTCAGGAGAAAGAAGGTGGACATAGGCCCCCAGCACAGGGCCCCCGCTATGTCCTCCGGACCCGTCCCCACATGTACTCTCCTCCTGTCCCATCTGTTCTCCACAGGGTGCCCTAGTGGTCTCCTCCACATGGACTCTCACCCTCACTCTCTGTTCCCATACCAGGCAAGGAGGGCTTCCCGGGCCGGCCTCTGGCCTCTGCTCCCCTCCCTCCCACCTGGTTTCCCTTCAGCCACGAGAGCAGGCTGTGGTCCAGCCGCAGCCACGTGCCAGGCAGGGTTCTGAGCACGTCACAGCTCATCCTTACAGCATCAGCCACGGGACAGGGGAGGAGGCAGAGGCATCCATGGGTAAGGAATGTGTTCGGGCCCCGAAGCTTAGTGGGTGGTGGAGAACACTCTGGAATCTAGATGGTCTGAATCCAGGGGTGCCTGCTTCGGCTCCATGCTGCCACCACCGGCCACTTACCTGCTTTCGGTCCATCCTGAGAACCAGCCCCGCTGTCTAGTAGCCAGGACTCCTCCTTAGCTGCTGGCCTCGATCCACCATCCCTCCTCTCTCAGCTCCTGTCCGTCCTGGGGGCTCGGGTCACATGTCCCCTGCTCAGGGAGGAGGTCCTGAGCTGCTCCCAGGATGGGGTCCTTGCTCTAGATTCCAGATGCCTGTCTCCTCACGCCGAATATTGAATATACAAACACACTGAGCCTGTTTTACCTGCTCGCGGCTGCATCCCCCTGCCTGGGGGATATCAGGCTTAGAAGATACACATCGTCAGGTCACTAAATTCAACAGCCTCCTCAGAAAGGACTCGGGGAGGGCGCCTGGGTGGCTCAGTGGGTTAAAGCCTCTCCCTTCAGCTCAGGTCATGATCTCAGTGTCCTGTGATCGAGCTCCGCATCAGGGTCCCGGCTCAGCGGGGAGCCTGCTTCCTCCTCTCTCTCTGCCTGCCTCTCAGCCTTCTTGTGATCTCTCTCTCTCTTAAATAAATAAATAAATAAATAAATAAATAAATAAATAAAGGACTCGGGGAGAACCTCATGCTTCGGGTGATGGTGGGCTGGAATAATCACATCAGCCTTCCTACTGAAAACAGCCATTTTGTGTTTGTTTTATCCTGATACAACACACCTTGCTCATGACAAGAGTTCAGATATTTGAAGTGTGCTGGGTGAAGACTTGTACTTACTCTGTTTGACTCTAGGGGTCAGAAATGGGTCATTTCCTTAGAAGTTTCAGGGAAAGAATGGGGCATCATCATAAGGTTTGTTTGTTTTCGTTTTTTTCTTTTAGTTTTCAAATTAGACTTAATGCAGGAGTGACCTTCCTTCGCAGGTGGTGAGTCCTCCATCACTGAGTGGATTCCACTCCGTGGGGTTGTTGCTGCACAGGGAACTGTGGTGTCATGGGGGACCCACCGTGTGCCCTCCAACCCCCCTTCCTCCCTGGAGATGGGGCCCTGGGGCGGGGGTCACAGGCTTGGGCTCCACGAGCTCTGTCATCGGGCACTTCTGGTCACATTCCTCACGTGGACAGTTACGCTGTGAGAGAGAGAGCAAACTGACGTCACAGAGTTAAACACGGCTTAGACTCCATCCTACATGTGAATTCTTATGTTTGTTTCTTATTTTGTTTTCCTGTCTCTTTGCCTTATGAGAACCTCAGTCAATTCTTGCCTTCTCCCATTTCCCTTTTTTTTTTAAAGATTCTGTTTATTTTGAGAGAGAAAGAAAGAGAGAGAGAGCCTGTGCAAGCAGGGGACCCACAGAGGGCGAGAAAGAATCTCAAGCAAACTCCAGGGAGCCCGGGGCAGAGCTAGATCCCAGGACCTAAGCAGAAAACAAGAGTCAGATGCTCGAGGGACTGAGCCACCCGGGCGCCCCACCCACTTCCCATTTCTGACTGCAGCATTTTGTGTAGCAACACAAGAAAGAATTTTAAACTGGAAAAACACAAACCCACCCCCACAGTCCCTCTACCTGATGGTGTTCAAGGTTAATTGGATACTTAGGTAGTCAGGGCCCAGGTCCCCAACAAGAAAACAGGAAACAGAACAGCCAAGACAAAACCCCACTAGCATCCTGCTTTACAGCTTAGAAAAGACCACAGGAGCATCCTGTCTAGCAGCCTGCGCAGGAATGACTTTTGCAAAATGTCCTGAAACAAAACAACGAGTCATGAAATGTTGGTCAATGTCACAAGCTGAGGCAGTTAGTCTCCAGATGTCAACCCATAAGGCCAGTAACGTCAACAGTAATCCGACAGGTAGACAGGGGCATGATCAAAGCCCTGACTGGCACACCTTAGCAGCCAATCCACAGGGGCCCACACTCAGAGTGCTCAAGACAGTTTCTCCAAAGAGCTTATAAAACCCCCTAGATTTAAAGAACGAAACAGCAACCCTCTCAGGTCCCCTCCGTCTTTGGGAGCTTTGTACTATCACTCAATGCACTTGCTTTGCCGCCCACCACTCTTCCTCTGCTCTACCTCTTCACTCTTCACAGAAGCACGACCAAGAACCACAGGCACTGGGGAGCAAAAATCCTGTAACAACGGAACAGTCACACTTTCTCTGCTGCATTCTGGTGTGAGTGGGGCTGGAAGGCTGTCTCTGGCTCTAACTGAACCATCAAGGGAATAGTGCAGGAAGGCCCCCCTGCCCCTGAGTCCCCCCACCGCCCAGCTCCATGTGCTAGAACATTAAAGGTGCTGGTGCTCTGGGGGGCTGCAGGGGAACCCGAAGTGCAGGGGTACTGGGGTGAGAGCGGATGAATGCACATGTTTCTTCTCCTTTCTCACGCCCACTGAGCGATATTAATTGTTGCTTCCCCTCTGCTCTGCTCCTGTCTGCTCAGCTGCTACCTGGTGATATGTGCTGAGTTCCAGCCAGTCCTGTCTGCACTTTCCCTGCAAACATGGATACCAGGAGAACTCATCCTGAATTCGGTGAGGATGGAAGGGAGGAGGGGGAAGGACAAGCCTGGGTTTTGCCTGTGACCCTCCCCCTGCTGCAGCAGGAGCACTTAGCCTGGGAGAGATGGGAGAAGCCCTCACAGGAAGCACACAAGCCTCTTCCCCCCTCAACTCAAACTCTCCTCGGGGAACTGAAGTAGGCGCTGCTCCATCTCCCCTCCCTTCCCCTAGCCTTAGACAGAGCTTCAGCGCAGTGACAGGTGTCGCCCTGTGTTCATGCTGAACCCTGGGAGCAGCTCAGCCAGGACACACTGTGCGCCTGTCCCCCCACCCTCCTCACCTCTTCCCCGCAGGGCGGGGCTTCAGGGGGAAGAGCCGATGCTGGGGGCCTGGGGGTTCCCGCAGGGACTGGGGGAGCTGGGCTGGGGGAGTGGAGGGCGCCGCTGTCCGCCCTTCTCTGGGAGATGCTCGGCCTTCACTTCCTTTCCCCGGGGGGAGCCCATCCAGACCCTTCCGCCCGAAGATGAACGTTTCTTTCCCCGCAGACACTCAGGAAGTGATTCCCTTCCTAACTAGCGCTGCCCAGTCCTGGTCACCCTCCTGAGTCAGCCCCCGAGCAGGCGGCCACTCAGGAATCCCACCGCCCCTTCCCTCCGCTGGGAGCTGCTGGGGACTGAGATGGTCCTGACCTCTGCTCACACGGGCGCCGCCCTGCAGCCGAGCCGGCGGCGGCCTCCGAGGCCCACGAACAAGGCCTGGGCTTCACGAGTGAGCGGACGGAGAAGCCCAGCTCTGCGGTGCTGCGGCTCCTGCGATCAGGGGGAGATGCCCTGGTGCCTCAGTCCGCGGGTTCCCACGCGGGGAGGGGGCGGATAAGCCCCCGTCCGGCTGCGATTGTGTCCCTCCCTGGGCGTGTTCTTTCTGGTTCTAGACGTCTCGGCTGACACGCTTGCGCCCTGCAAACTCTGAAGCTCCCTGGACGCGTGACTCCGAACCGTCCCGGGTGTCCCCCTGGTCCTTTCCGTGAATCTGTCATGTCAGACATTCCGTCAGCCAAGGATTCCCGCAAACTCCATGTCGGAGAAGATGTTGTTAAAAACATTAGACCGTCAGTACAATGATGCGACGTATAGGAAAAGGTTAAATTATAGCCTTCCTATGTTCTAACTAACTGTGTTGTAAAACTGCTTACGAATGATAGAAATTGTAGTATATTTTATTTCTTAAACCATTATAAAAATGTTTCGATTGTTGAGATTTCAAGCTATTTTGGACTGATTCTTTTTTATATAGTTGTCATTAGTGAAGTGATATGCCGGCATGAGCCCTGGTTTCACAAGAGAGCCCCATAAAAAGTTTTCAGTGGGCTCCCCATTAAATTGTCTTTTATGTAACAACACATAGAATGTCAACTATATTGTTCATGGTCCTAGATCCTCCCTCACTTTAACGACTGCACTTAGATTTTCCCTTGTAATATTTCCTGAAATTCTTATATATTTAATGTCTCTGTAGTTTACTCAGTCCCCCAAATCATTTATTGTAACATATTCGATCCATGTGATTGATTTTATGGATTTACTTAGTTAAACATATATATATATATATATATATATATATATAGTTTTGTAAGTAATCAGGGTTGATTAAATTAAAACTTAAAACTTCTTTATGTGTTNCTTCTGTATGAGTTTATTTTTTTGAAATTGTAATTGCAAACATAATTTATTAAATAATGTCATTGTTTTTTTTTCCTCTTGATATGGACATTTTTCTTTAAAATGCTATGTCATGGGGTGCCTGGCAGGCTTTCTTGGTTAAGGGGCAGCTGACTTTTGATTTTGACTCAGGGCATGATGTCAGGGTTCTGGGATTGAGGCCTGTGTCCTGCTGTGAGCTCAGCAGGAAGTCTACTTTAGCATTCTCTCTCTCTCCCTCTGCCCCTGCCTGGGCTCAAAGGGACACCTGAGTGCTCTCCCTCTGAAATAAATAAGTCCTTAAAATTAGAATAAAATAAAGTGCTATGTCATGTTAATTTTTGAAAAATAGTATCCACTGCTTTTTCCTCTTTCATCTCCTTATTACTTCTATATGCTCATTAATTCTTATTGTCTCAAATTAATCCAGATTCTGTAATTAGTAACATACCACTCTGGTAAGACTAAAGACAGTATTCATATCACTGTTCATAAAAAAGTTATTGAAGCCAACTCTCTGAACAAAAGTTTATTTCCCAAACATTTAACTACTTTGATTGCACGATTTCTTATAAAGTGACTCTAACAGGTTTGACACCATGTTCAGGGGCTTTTGCCATCTTAGTGCTTCAGGAGACCCAGACCGGCCCAGTGTCATGCTTTCCATCCAAATAGTCACATATGGTATTGAATCTTCTTTGATGATTAGTTATTTATATTTTTATTTTATTTTATTTTTTTATTTTTTTATTTTTTTAAGATTTTATTTATTTATTTCACAGAGGGAGAGAGATCACAAGGAGGCAGAGAGGCAGGCAGAGAGAGAGAGAGGGGGAAGCAGGCTCCCCGCTGAGCAGGGAGCCCGATGCGGGCCTCGATCCCAGGACCCTGAGATCACGACCTGAGCCGAAAGCAGAGGCTTTAACCCACTGAGCCACCCAGGCGCCCTATATTTTTATTTTTTTACAGCTAATTTTGTGTAAGTTAAATGCCATTATTACACATTTCACTTTATCAATTCTTATACTTAAGATTAGAATTTGCTATGTATATTCACTTAATGTAAAATGTGAAAAAAAAACCCAGGTCAAATTGTAGTAGAATAATTTTAAAAAGTATTTAAATTTTGAGTATAGTTGACACATAAAGTTCCATTAGTCTCGGGTGTAAAAAGTAATGATGTGACAAGTTCGCACGTCACGCTCTATTCCTCACAGGTGCGGCTCCCATCTGCCTGATGCAGCCCTATTGCAGTATCATCCCCTGTCTTCCTCGTGCTGTGCCTTTTATTCCTGTCACTTCTTCATTCTGGAACTGGAAGGATGTGTCCCCACTGCCCCTCCCCCACACCCTCAGCCCCCACCCTCTCCCTTCTGGCAATGGTCTTAGATGATCAGTTACTGGATGAGTAACACCTGTGAACAAGATAATCCTTGACTAGAAAATGTACTGAAGTAAATATTTAAAGCAACTTACTTGAGTTAACACTTTACTGTATCATCCTGAAATCACTGACTGCAGTGATCTCTGCAGGACCAAGTGAGAACATCTAGAAATTTCTCTAGAACTTTGTCTGAGGCCCAGAACTTTGTGGCAACAAGGGCACCATCTGTCCCATCACCTAACGGTTTCCAGCTTATTTGAGCCCCGGTGACGATACCTGATCCAGTGAATTCCTCACATCAACAAAACCCTCATTCTTACATGTCTTAAACTGAGCCTTTAAGTAAGTGATCAGAACACATTCTTGTGTCATACTTGAAACGACACGGATAAGGATTTATTGCCAGACTGATAATTTGTCCCCACACGAGTCTCACTCTGGTAGATGCAGGGCGGCCGCCAGCAGAAGCAGGGACAGAGCCCACAGGGACAGGCGTGGCTCCAGGTCTGGTCACAGCCTTGGTCACCACATCTGATGCTCAGCTTCACGGCTCAGAGGACAGTGTGAGCTTCTGATGATGCCGTTTCCACATCTGCTGTTCTTATCACCCGTCAGTACTATTATAGAAAGTTCTACTGTTTCCAGGATGTTCCTGTGTGCAGCTCATTTATAATGTTTTTCAAACAGTTCTTTTTTTTTTTTTTGAGATCTTATTTATTTATTTGACAGAGAAAGAACACAAGCAGGACAAGCAGCAGGCAGAGGCAGAGGGAGAAGCAGACTCCCTGCTGAGCACAGAGCCTGAGGCAATGTGCTGTGATGCAGGGATCCATCCCAGGACCCTCGGATAATGACCTGACAAAGGCAGATGATTAAGGAACCAAACCACCAAGTCGCCCCTAACCTGTTCTTTTTGACAACGGCTAATGATTTCCCTTGCAGTCTGAGTGCTGAGAGCATGTGCTCACATGTTCAGCTCTCACCAGCTTTGGGGTGTGATCTGAATGTCGTATTTACACAGCTAGCAAGAGCAAGACACCAGTGAGTTTTGGCAAATTAGCAGGGATTTTTTAAATTGTAGAAATGCCCAATAGTGTTTCCTTTGCAGGAAATCACACACAATCTCTCCATTCTGTGGGGGCACCATGGTTGTGGGATTGGAATATGATTTTCACAGGGGGCAGGGGACAATGGTTGTGCCATTGTCTCCCACTGTGTTATATTGTGTGCCCTGTCTCTCCAGTCACACAACACATGTGTGTGCACACACATGCACACAGACATACACATGCATTCCCCACATGTGGATCACTAGGTCCTCACTCAGTAAATTCTGGAGCTTCCTCTGAATCCCCTGCTTCCTCCCCCAAGACAGCGCTCTCTGCAGGATTTCCCCTCAGCTGGGAAACCATTAAATGATGGGACAGATGGTGCCCATGTTGTTGCAAAGTTTGGGTCTCAGACAAAGTTCTAGAGAAATTTCCAGATGTTCTTACTTGGTCCTGCAGATGTCATAGTAGTCAGTGATTTCAGGATGATACAGTAAAGTGTTAACTCAAATAAATCGCTTTGAATATTTACTTCAGTACACTTTGGAGCCGCTTCAGGAGTCCCTGCATTTCTTTCCTTGGGCTCCATGGACCAGCCACCTTCCTCTGCCATGACCTTGAGGAGATGGAGACAGATCTGGAGTCCAGTGGTGGATGCAGGAGCCAAGTTCTTCAGATGATGAGACCAAGATCTTCATGAGTCAGGTGAAGAGTAACCCCCAAAATCTGAGGAATGTGCAGCGATCTGACCACCAAACCCTGGGGCTCGGTCTGGACAAAGAGCACCCATAACAGCCAGAAGCTTTGAATGGGGGGGTGGGGAGCCATGCACACCTCTCACCCTGACCCCCAGGGGCATGAGACCCTCTTGTCAGGTGTCCCCTTGTGTCGGGCCAGGGCAGGCAGGTGTGCACAAGCTGTCACGTGAGAGTGAAGGTCGGGGGCAGTCTCCTCAGGGTGGCAGGGTCTTTGTGTCATTAAGTAGTTAACTAACCAGACTCAGTGGGTCATGGACATAGTTTAGGTCCCTGTAGGGGAGGAACCAGGAAGTATAAGCTAGTGTTTGTCCACACAGAGCTAACAGTGAAGATGGGGAGGTGCCGAAACTTCAGTGAGCACGTGATTGAGCGTGTGAGGCAGACTGATGGCTACTGAAGACAGACACCTCCTTAGATGTCACACAAGAAGCAGAGATACAGCTCACAGGGTTCATAGGCCAGACTCCTAGTGGTCGGGGGAAGTTTCATGAGTGAGCTGGAACTCTGTGTAGACCCTGACGTGTGTGTATGATCTGGGTTGATGGAGGGCTGAGGTCAAGCAGTCAGCAGTTAGGGTGGGAAAAGTGTGGGTGACACTGGACCAGGGAGGTTAGGACACATATTGTAGTTAATCATTTCTAGTTAAGGTCTTGAGGGTTTAGCATATGAAACAGTTAGTGAAGGGCCTTGCATGTGGGATCCAGGCATAAACCAGTGAGAGGCACAATTAAAGCTCAGACTTTCCCAGCTGATCCATACAGGAGCGTGAATTCCACAGTTTGCCAGACGGCTCTGTTTCAGGCCCCAACAGAGTCCTGCCTTCTAAAGGCTCACAGCATCAGAGGAGAGAGACAGTATGGAGTGAGGTTTGGTACAGTGTGTAAAGATGGGACCAGGACTTTTCCTGAGCTTTTTCAGAATCTGGCAACAAAACTTAGAAGAGATGCTCCTATGACTCCCATCACTCAGGCCATTACAAAGGTGTTAAGAGCCGTGTACAGGAACCGAGGAGCAAGACCAAGTGTGTCCTTCTTACTGTGTCACAATAGCATAGTCTAGACAGTGAATGTTCCCTACGGAGAAGTTGGTGGGGGTGGGGCACAGGGACAAATGCTGGGGGCTCTGGAGGCATGCTGTGCCCTGACAGACACTGCCTGGTCCTGGGGAGGAGGTGGAAGGCCCCCCACCCTGCAGGTCATGGTGGCTGTGAGCTCCAGGAGGACAATGGGACTCTGGTGCCGTGACAGGATGGCTAGGACAATGACAATGACTGAGTTAGGACATGGAGCATCTATCATCCATGGTTGTTTCATCGTTGCCGCTACACCAGTAGAGATGGGAGGCCAGTAGGCACTTCATGGAGGGACGAGATGGACTTGAGAAGCCGCGCTTCCTGTCGCTGCAGAGACACTTGGGATTTGGGGCGAGAACATCAGCCACAGTGGTAAGGACTCCCCACAGCCCAGCCCTGCAGCTCTTCCCAGCCCCAGCCTGGGGCAGCCCTCTCTCCAGAGCTAATCACACACAGGGATGGAGGACATCTAGTGTGGGATGGGGGGGCCATGCGCTGAGGACAGCGCCCCCCTCCTGAGTCCCCTGGGCAGTGCCATGGCACACACTCTTCTTAGGCCCACGCTGGAGGGAACGTTCTCTCAGGAGAGCACAGGAGGAGCTCTGAGGCTCATGGAGGTTTCTCGCTCTTCAGGCTCTTTCCCACCAGAGATACAGTCGCTGTGAGGACCTATCAATACTGATCTAGAGATACTGAGTTACAGGCTTGATAAGCATGGAGAGTCTCTGAAAAGGCTGTTCCCTTGGGGGAAAATATTAGAAGTGGTTTCCACCCTATTGTCTTGGACCTGGGCCTGGCCAGTGCTGATTCCTTCTGCCCCCTGATAGGGAACACTCCCTGCCTCACCCTGGCAGGCAGTGCAGGTATCACATCTTGGTCTGTGAAGTCGATGCTTTTCAAGAAGGCCTTGCCTTAGTGCTCCCTGTTTGCTCTCCCACGAGCCTCCCAGAACACACGTGACCCACCACCCCCTCTCTGACTGTAGGGTCACCGTGAGGGGCTGTGTGCCCTGGGCTTCTGCCCTGCAGAAATGACCCTGACTTGGCAGTGGGCCAGGGAGTACAAGACCTGGGACAAGGAGCGTGTGGGCGACCAGGCAGAAGGAGATGGAACCATCCAGAAGTGGGTGGCCATTGTGCTGCCTTCTGGAGATGAAGAGAGATACACATGCCACGTGCAGCATGAGGGGCTGCCTGAGCCCATCACTGTGAGACAAGGAGGTGGCGGATGAGGTGTGGAACCCCATATCGGGGACCCAGGAGCTTCTAGAGACTCTGAGCAGAGTCAGGGCACAGGGGCACCTTTTACGTTTCCTTGCCTCCTCGATTCATTTGCCCAGCCCACCAAGCTCAAGGGGGCATTTGCTGGCTACATTCCCTTGACACTCTAGTCTTTCAGGTTGTTTTAGCAGGAGTTAATTTTATTATTATTATTATTATTTTAAATTTTATTTTTTTATTTGAGAGAGACAGAGAGAACAGGAGCAAGGAGAGGGGCACAGGGAGAGGGAGAAGCAGTCTCCCCACCACAACCCCCCCGAGCAGGGCTCGATCTCAGGACTCTGGGAACATGAGCAGAAGGCAGATGCTTGACCACTTGAGCCACTCAGGCACCCTTAGCAGGAGTTTAGATGGTTGGAACTATAGTTGCTAGAGCTGTGTTCTAGAACAATAAGAACTCAGGTGGGGAGGCAATCTAGTTTCCTCATTCGGATCTATACCTGTCTCACCCCAAGGGTTCAACTGAAACTCCTGCTCCTATTATTCTGAAGGCTGGGGGGTGGACCCCTGGATGGTGGGAGGGCAGGCTAGGAGAAGGTGGGAGGCTTGAGACCTGCTGGACCCCAGAGCCCCAACACCAGCTGGGACAATCCACGTGGCTGCCTCTGGATTCCAGGATCCTGATCTCAGGTCACATCTCCTGCTCCTGTAGGAGGGTTCCAGCAGCAGGCCTGCACGAGATCCAGAGAGTACCAGAGTCCCTGGGAGGGCATCTCTTTCTGGTGGGACCGAAATTCTCAGGGCCTCCTTCCTCATGATCCTACATTTTTTAAACTATGAAGTGGGAATAACTCAGACCCCAGTTGAATTGGCAAATATGAAGGGAGTATGTTTTGTGCTTGTGTGTCTGTCTGGAGGGGTTCACAGTCCGTTAGAAATGTGTATGGGTATTTGTGTGTGGAAGTTTGTACATAGGTGTGTGAGTGTGTACAATCATGTATGGAGAAAATAGGTGTGTGTGTGTGTGTGTGTGTGTGTATGCACTGCCCTGAGAATTCGTCATCCTTGTATACAGCCTGGCCAGTTCATGGTTGCCCCACCCCCACCCCATGGACTATAAGCAAAGAACAGCTCTCCGACTGCAGCAGGTGAGAAAGTGAGAGGGGTTCGGGGTGATGAGTCAGGGGGCGAACCGGTACATGTCATCATAGGAAGAAGAAAATAGGAGCTACATTGGTGGGACTCTCTTCCTCCCCAGGGTTCTGCTTGATAAAAGTGTCAGACACCATGTTAAGGATGTACATGAACTGAATCTTTAAAGTTTCATGATAACGCTGGGACAGAGGGAAAGCATCACCCCCATTTTACAGGCAAGGAAACCAAGGTCAGTCAAAGGTTAAGTGACTCAATTGGCTGAGCCATGATTGTAACAGAACAGTAAGGAGCTGAGCCCAGGTGCCCACTGTTTCGTTGTTGTTGTTGTTGTTTGGACCTCTGGACACTGTTCACTGGCCTCATTAAGGGTCACCTTTATTTGGGGCTCTGACAGCTTCTCCTCCTCCAGCACTGAGTCTTGTCAGGCATATGCATTTCTCACTGTCCCTGCAGGTGAGTCCATGGGGTTTGCGGTGACAGGAGAGCTGGTTGCACGTTGGCTGATGGAGTGTGTTTGCTGGAGGTGGAGGGAAGGGAGGTCACATCTGGCTGTGGGGAATCAGTGCTGGTTGCACCTGGGGTGTGAGGTGGGCTGTCCAGAATGCAGAAGTGGGGAGACCAGCAGTGGGTGGGCAGAGTGTCATCATTACTGTTTTGTTCACAGACTGAAAGCACAGCCTGAGTGAGCCTGAGAGAAACTGGGGTCTCACGACCTTGCAATCCTGCTGCTCCTGACTCCTCTTCTTCCAACTGACTTCCTGGTGAGGCCTGCTCTCCAATGTGAGAGGTGAGGGGAAGTCTAGCCTCACCCCTGCTCATGGCACTTCCTCCCACACTGACAGCAGCTCCCTCCTCGGGGCTCCCAATTGGAGTGAAAGGAAAGGAAGTAGGATGGAAAGAACTTGACATTCACCCTGTGGACAGAAAGCAGGATGTGTTTCACAATTTCATGGGAGTACATGGTCTCTCAGATTAAAAATAGCCTCATTTCCACTATCACCACTGTTATTCAACATAGTACTAGAAGTCCTAGCCTCAGCAATCAGACAACACAAAGAAATAAAAGGCATCCAAATCGGCAAGGAAGAAGTCAAACTCTCAGTCGCTGCTGATGATATGATACTTTATTTGGAAAACCCAAAGGATTCCACTCCAAAACTGCTAGAACTCATACAGGAATTCAGTCAAGTGTCAGGATATAAAATCAATGCACAGAAATCAGTTGCATTTCTATATAACAACAACAAAACAGAAGAAAGAGAAATGAAAGAGTCAATCCCATGTACAATTGCACCCAAAACCATAAGATACCTAGGAATAAACCTAACCAAAGAGGCAAAGAATCTGTATTCAGAAAACTATAAAGTACTCATGAAAGAAATTGAGGAAGACACAAAGAAGTACAAAAACATTCCATGTTTGTGGATTGGAAGAACAAATATTGTGAAAATGTTTATGCTACCTAGAGCAACCTACACATTTAATGCAATCCCCATCAAAATACCAGCCATTTATTTCAAAGAAATGGAACAAATAATCCTAAAATTTATATGGAACCAGAAAAGACCCTGAATAGTCAAAGGAATGTTGAAAAAGAAAACCAAAGTTGGTGGCATCACAATTCCAGACTTCAAGCTCTATTACAAAGCTGTCATCATCAATACAGAATGGTACTGGCACAAAAACAGACATATAAATCAATACAATAGAATATAGAGCCCAGAAATGGACCCTCAACTCTATGGTCAATTAAACTTCGCCAAAGCCGGAAAGAATGTCCAGTGGGAAAAAGATAGTCTCTTCAACAAATGGTGTTGGGAAAACTGGACAGCCACATGCAGAAAAATGAAACTGGATCATTTCCTTACCCCACACACAAAAATAGACTCAAAATGGATAAAAGACATCAATGTGAGAAAGGAATCCATCAAAATCCTAGAGGAGAACACAGGCAGCAACCTCTTCGACCTCAACCATAGCAACTTCTTCCTAGGAACATCACCAAAGGCAAGGGAAGCAAGGGCAAAAATGAACTATTGGGACTTCATCAAGATTAAAAGCTTTTGCACAGCAAAGGAAACAGTCAACAAAACCAAAAGACAACTGACAGAATGGGAGAAGATATTTGCAAATGACATATCAGATAAAGGGCTAGTATCCAAAATCTATAAAGAGCTTCTCAAACTCAACANGACATATCAGATAAAGGGCTTGTATCCAGAATCTATGAAGAACTTCTCAAACTCAACAGCCAAAGAACAAATAACCCAGTCAAGAAATGGGCAGAAGACATGAACAGACATTTCTCCAAAGAAGACATCCAAATGGCCAACAGACACATGAGAAAGTGCTCAACATCACTCGGCATCAGAGAAATACAAATTAAAACCACAGCGAGATACCACCTTACACCAGTCAGAATGGCTAAAATNAAAAAAAAAAAAGAAATGGGCAGAAGACATGAACAGACATTTCTCCAAAGAAGACATCCAAATGGCCAACAGACACATGAGAAAGTGCTCAACATCACTCAGCATCAGGGAGATACAAATCAAAACCACAGTGAGATACCACCTCACACCAGTCAGAAAGGCTAAAATCAACAAGTCAGGAAATGACAGATGTTGGCGAGGATGCGGAGAAAGGGGAACCCTCCTACCCTGTTGGTGGGAATGCAAGCTGGTGCAGCCACTCTGGAAAACAGTATGGAGGTTCCTTAAAAAGTTTAAAATGGAGCTACCCTATGACCCAGCAGTCGCATTTGGTATTTACTATCCTAAAGACACAAAGGTAGTGTTCCTCAGGGGCACGTGCACCCGAATGTTTATAGCAGCAATGTCCACAATAGCCAAACTATGGAAAGAACCTAGATGTCCATCAACAGATGAATGGATAAAGAAGATGTGGTATATATANTATATATATATATATATATATATACAATGGAATACTATGCAGCCATCAAAAGAAACGAAATCATGCCATTTGCAATGACATGGATGGAACTAGAGGGTATTATGCTGAGCAAAATAAGTCAATCAGAGAAAGACAATTATCATATGATCTCTGTGATATGAGGAACTTGACGGGCAGGGTGGGGGGTTGTGGGGGCTAGGGAGGGAAAAATAATGAATCAAGATGGGATTGGGAAGGAGACAAACCATAAGAGACTCCTAATCTCACAAAACAAACTGAGGGTTACTGGGGGGTAGGTATAGGGTGGATGGGTTATGGACATTGGAGAGGGTTTGTGCTATGGTGAGTGCTGTGACAGGTGTAAGCCTGATGATTCACAGACCTCTACCCTTGGGGCAAATAATAAAAAAAAATTTAAAAAAATAGCCTCATTCACCATCATCCCCTGAGGCTACTTTTGTCTGTGTGACTACATTCCAGCCATTGCTGTGATCCAGAATGAGGTAGTAGGTGTGCCCTAAAAGGAGGGAAACTTCCTCTTTTTCTGCTCTCCCTTCCCTGCTCCTGAACCATGTACATGGTCTTCGGTGCCCTGGGTCATGCTGATAAGGAAACTTCCCAGGGTAATCATCACCTGCATGTCTGGACAGCCTCGTGTTGCAGAGCGACCCTACAGCTCCGGACAGCTCGCTTCACTCAGAGACACACACAAGCTGCAGTCCCTTTGACACCACTGTTAGCTGGGTTTCTGTTGCACACAACTGAACTAATGCATATGGAGAGGGAGGGCTTCTGGGAGGAGGTGACCATGGTAGTCTGTTCTGCAGATGAGCAGAGATAGATACACAGGGGGCAGCACTGGGGACTCCCTGGGACACTGTCTGTGTTGGAGGAAGGGAGAGCTGGGCCCCAGGGGCAGCACAGGGAGACCGGAGACTGTTCTCCTCTCATTGCAGCCATGAGGTTGCCCTGGAGGTGCACATGGACTCACCAGCTGATACATCTGGAGGCCTGTGTTTCTGCCTTTCCCTTCCTATGCTTTTTACAGAATTCCCCTGTTCACTGAAGTCAGGATGAGAATCCCTGCTGGTGACCTTTCTTCCTCCTCCTCCTGTCTGAGGGCAGTGGATGTGGGGGTTGAGATCTGGAGAAGAAACCCCTCAGAGGCAAAAGGAATGCAGGTCACTTGTCATGGGGTTCCATCAGAAAACTGTACTCACTCAGGCTGGCTAGGATGGCCCACCTTGAGACTGTGGACCCCAGGCCCCTCATATCTTGTTTTCTGGTGATCCCAAATACTCACTGCATGACTTCACTCTATTCTATTTGTTACCAGCAAATCACTATGTCCAGCTTCTGTTCCCAAAGTGGGTATTACACAAGGGCATGAATACCGGAGGATGGGAACACTGGAGCCATCTTGGGGTCAGTCTATAACAGGGGTGACTTTGGGAACCACCTGAATGCGTGGCCTCTCAGAGGCCTGTGGCTAGAAATGCAGAGACCAGACCAAATGAAGAGTTCAAGTCCAAGGACGTTGGTGATGACTCCCCAGGAATCCAGATCAAAGTCGGGATGCCACACATAGTTGCAGGTGGACAGGGCCTGAGGCTCCACCAGTCAGGTGACCACATGCCAGACTCTGACTCAGGATGTGTGTGACAGAGAAGCCGGGACAGTGCTGCCTGCATTTGGCACAAGTGGTGTGAGTGGCCGTCATGTCATCCATCTGCCAGGAGCAGCAGCAACAGCAGTCCTGGACTCGGGACTTGTTTGCATTTGTTTCCTTTTTTTAAAAAAGTATTTTATTTATTTATTTACACAAAGAGAGAACANGAACATGAGCAGGGAAAGGACAGAAGGAGAGGGAAAGACAGATTCTTCAGGACACTCCACCCTGAGCGGGTAGCCTGATGCAAGGCTCGATCTCCAGATGGTGAGATTGTGACCTGAGCTGAAACCAAGCCTCACATGCTCTATGTACTGAGCCACCCATAAGGCCCCTCACTTGCATTTCTAGTAGACATCTCAGATTTGATATTCCTAAATTGGATGCTTCTGTTGCTGCCTCCCCAAATGTCCTGCTTCCAGAATCTTCCCCATATCCAAGCAAGGCACTCCACATTTCTACTTGCAGTCTGAAATACTGGATGCCCTCTTTGATTCCTCCTCCTCACCACCCAGAATGAATCCATTAGGAAATGCTGCATAGTCCATCTTTAAATATCTCTAGCACCCAATCACTTTCTATTATTTTCCCTCCTCATACCCACACCCGACATCCCCTCCTGGGACACTTAACTGCTTTTTTGTTGTGGTGGTGGTGGTTTTTTTTTTTTTTAAGATTTATTTATTTGAGTGCAAGTGAGAGAGAGACAGAGAAAGAACAGATTAAGAAAGCATGAGCAGAGGTGGGGAAGGGGCAGAGGGAGAAGGAGAAACAGGCTCCCTTCTGAGCAGGGAGCCAGATACAGGGCTAGATCCCAGAACCCTGGGGTCATGACCTGAGCTGAAGGCAGATGTTTAACTGACTAAGCCACCCAGGGCCCCGACACTGAACTGGTTTCCTACAGTTTCCCTACTGGTTGCTCGCCCTGCACCTCTTGATTCTGCACAGCAGCAAACTGGTGCTGCTAAGAGAAGTCCTCCAGGTGGCTCATCTGTTCAAAACCATCTTGTAACTCCACACTTCACTCAGAGTAAACTCAAAACCCTTCTAATCCTGGACATCTGACCTCATCTCCACTGCTCTCTGCTGCAGCCACAGTGGCCTCCTGACCCTTCCTTGAACACAGGACACGCTCCTGCCCAAGTGCGTGTGCACCAGGTGTTCCCTGCCTGGAAAGAACTCCCCCCAGACCTCCTCCTACACAATTCCTTCATGTCCTTCAAATCTCTCAGAGGTCACCTTCTCAGTCACCTTCTCGGTGAGGCTCACACTTATAACATAGTAAAGTAGCCATTGTCCCTGTCCCCACACAAGTCCCCTCTGGGTCCCCTTCCTCACTGCACTTCCCAACCTCTAACACACACACACACTCAGTTACTAGCACAGTCTGCCCCTCACTACCAGCACATATGCCCCATCAGGCAGGCCCATCTTGTCTGTTTTTAGTTCACTGAGGTGTCCTAGATGCTACAATAGTGCTCCTGTGTCTGACACTCAATTATCACTTGGAGAAATTAACTACACAGGGCACCTCTCTCTTCTAAATGAGCCTCAGGCCACAGCTCTTCATGGCAGCTGCCACTTTTCTCACCAGTGGTGGTCTCCTCCACGTCCTCATGTCCTCCTTCCCATACCATCCCTCCCACACAGGAAACAATTACAGTTCTCCTTTCAGAAAAGTTGTATGTAGGCTTATGGGTTAGGTATTCCAGTCAAATATGAATTCAAATTAGACACTGCTTTATCAGTCCATGAATCAGGAGTGGAATCACAACCAGGATCACAAGAACCACGGGCAGGGGGCAGGTAGGTGAGCAGAGAAGATAGAAACTAAGCAAAGTTTAGTAAGGATGAGAAACTATCAGATCCTGTCTCTAACTTCAGAATCTGCTTTCTAGAAGAGATGGGGATAAGATGGAAATAACGATCCAGAACAGTCCTAGATTGAGAAGAGATAGATGGGTCTGAAAAGTCATCTTTCAATTTCACAGAGACTTCTGTGTGTAGGGCTCACTGGGACTTGTGGGGACAGTGAGAGGCCAAAGGAGTCCGGGGGCTGTCCCAGACCGGGAACACAAGAGGAATATGAGACCAGAACTCATACAGGAGAAGAACTGGCCTAAGTATCCAAAGAAAAAAGAAAAGAAGAAGAAGAAGAAGCAAAAGAAGAAGAAGAAGCAGAAGAAGAAGAAGAAGGAGAAGAAGAAGAAGAGGAAGAGGAAGAAGAAGAAGAAGAAGAAGAAGAAGAAGAAGAAGAAGAAGAAGGAGGAGGAGGAGGAGGAGGAGGAGGAAGAGGAGGAGGAGGAGGAGAAGAAGAGGAGGAAGAAAGACATGCAAAACTTGGNGGGCTGAGTCCTGACCCAGGTCTGAGTCTAGGCTGTCCTGGTCACAGGAAGCTCTTGCTGCACAAGGTCCTGGAGACAGGAGAGATCTGAGTCCCTGTGACCCCAGGGCCTGGTGGGACAAGGTTCCACTGAAGGGACAGGGACACGGGAGCAGCAAGGACCACCAGGAGAGGAGAGACCATGTCAAAGCCCAGGATGCACTGAGCACAGGCTGGGCACAGTCCCCTCCATGCTGGCTCCTCACAGCCTCTCCTGTGCCCACCCCCGGCGGAGGCCCAGCAAACATGCAGACCCTGGAAGGCTCTCAGCGCTTCTGTTTATTTCCTCTCTCGAACATTAGGAATCCTCTTTTTTTTCTTTCTTTCTTTTTTTTAGTAACCCATCAACCCCTCCTGGCAGGCACTGAAGAAAACAAACTGCATCCAGAGTTTTAATTTCAATCGGAGAGTAAGGGCGGCAGCGTCCAGGGAAGAGAAGCACAGACAGGGAAGGAGAGGGCCCCTCTGCTGGGACAGGGGAGCAGGTGAGGGAGGAGAACACAGGGCAGGGGGGGAGGGCGGGAGGCAGGAGGGCGGAGGGGGACAGAGAGGGGCTTCCCGCGGCCGGGCCCAGACGCGGCGGTGTAGAAATACCTCACGGAGTGGGGCCCAGGTGGAGGCGGCCAAGAGGACGGGGG
>LNAC01000697.1:7623-21367 GCA_002007465.1 Ailurus styani | reverse complement strand
GAGTGGGGGAGAGCAGGGCGGAGGCGGGGAGGGACGCGGGAGCACAGGCCGGGGCGGGGCCGGGGGCTGTGGCGAAGGGCCTTCCCTGGTGGTCCCTCATCCCAGCCCAGGGGTCCCCTCGCTTCCGCCCCGCAGTGACCCTTTCCTCCCGCCCCCGCACTCACCCGCTGAGGTCTCGGTCACGGCCAGGGCCCCCGACAGCAGCAGGACTAAGGTTCGGGACCCCATGATCCACACCCTCATAGTCTGAGGAGTAGCGGCGTCCCTGCCGGCCTGGTGAGGACTTTAGAACCCGGAACCGTGGGGCCGGTGATTGGCTTCTCCAGAAACCTGACACCCAATGGGAGTGCGAAGTGTCTGCGCGTCATGAGTATCCGGGCAGGAAGAACTGATTCAGGGTGTGAAAGGGGGACATGAAACCCAGGGAGATGGGGACTCCCTGGCACTGGGCTTCCCTACACCACCCCTACCCTTGCTCCTGAGACCCTGATGACCAGTTCCTCCCAGGGATCTGAGACTTTGCCCTGACCCCTCTCCTCCTGCACGGTGATCAGATAGGCACTGTGTCACCCTGTCTTCCTGAGAAGAGCCCAGGGGCTCTGAGCAAACAAGGCAGAGACCCTAAGGCTGGACTCAATCACTTTTCTCCTCGGTCCTTTCTGGAATAGTCTCTGAACTGGACTTCCTTACCTCCCACCCCTTACCTCTCTCCCTCTGGACTCTTCTAGAAGAAAACTCACCCCCAGGGCATTTGATACCAGAGAGTAAGCTGCCCTAGGGACAGAGATAGAGGGACAGGGCTTTTCTCTTTACACCTGGAGAAGCTGTGTCTGGTGCACGGGCTGGAGATTCCCCCTGAGCCCAGTTTCCTCTTTGTGGATCCATTGTAGTGGTAGCACAGTCTTGATAACCCCTGAACATCAGCAGTCTTGTCTGTGACGGTGATTTTGGCCCCTTCCCACAGAAATGTGACCATACAGCACAGCAGTCAGACTCACAAAGCTCTTCAGTTTTCCCAAACAACAGATCAGTGACTGCTGTGTTCTGAAGTTATCTTCATTCCCTAGCCCCCAGATGTCTGTGAGAATCCTGGACATATTCTCAGTGCAGGGACACAATTGTTACTGTGAATTTCAGCTGGAAGCCTGTCCAAGCTTGGATCACCTGGAAGTGGCAAGTGTTCAGTGCAGTAGAAATGCCCTTCCCCAGTGTCCTTGCATTGCCTGTGTGTGCATGCAGACCTAAGGCATGGGCGTTTTTATTGGGGCTCTTGGTAATATCGGATCATCATAAGGAGGCAACTGCTTTTCAGGCAGCCTCACAGAGTGTAGTTAATACCAGATGCCCAGAATTGCTAAGCCCTTTACATATATATGAATTAAAAATCTACATAACAACATATCTAAATCTTAGAATTCCTCTGTTTTAGAATTAGTTATCTGTTTCTCTCCCTCAGCCTGCATCTGCAGCCCTTCTCGTCCCTCAGGCCCTCTCCTCCTTTTAGTCTCCACCACCTCTCACTCCTAAATTGGGGCCCTGGTGCCTCCCCATTGTCTGTCACCCAGGACCCTTCTCCCCACAGGGGTCAGCAATCTTGCTGATGTGAGTCAGCTTGTGTCAAGTCTTCACTGAAAATGCTCCAAAGGCTTCATCTCACTCCTGGGAAGCCTCTAGAATGTAAGGCACTTGAGCACAGGGACTTTGGGCTATTTTGGTGAAAACTGTATCTGCAACATAGAAAGCTATTCCTGGTACATACTAGACACTAAATTAATTGTTGAATTTTATTCATTCAAGTGAAATATGACTGTATAAGAACTTAATTCATTCCATAAAAATCACAAAGGAGAATATACCAAAAAATCGGGGAAGGTTTTTTTGGATGCAGTTAGTGTGCAGAGTAGTTCATAAATTCATTTCAGGAGAAAAAGTGCTATGTGTTTATTTGTTTCACAGTGAGCCTGGGTATTCATTTTCTATTACTGCATAGCTGATTACCACAACTTCATGGCTCAAAACAACACCAGTTTATTTTCTTACTGTTTCTTAGTCAGAAATACAGGCGTTGGGGGCTCCTAGCTGGCTCAGTTTTGTTTTTTTTTTAAACACAGCAGAGACTTTAATAAAATTATTCCCCGATTAAACATTCTGGACATTCACCCCAAAGCTGAATAAGTTAAGCTGGGTCCCCAGACTCCCCTGCCCCCCACCCCAGGGGCAGGAGCTCCCTCGCTGGTTACTGTCTCTTCCAGATGCTACGATGCTGGAGTCTTTCAGAGCGGTGAGGTAGGTAAAGGTGGGGTTGGCCACCACCGTGTTCACCATGGTCTTGGTCACCATCTGGCCGAGGGCCCAGGGCTGGGGCCACTTAAGGATCTGTGTGGGGGCCTGTGATGCGGCCGGCAGTGGAGGCTGGTGGGTCAGGGGGTGCCGGACATCGTAGAGCCACACACTGTCCTCCTCGTCTCCACACAGCACGATCCCCTAATCGGGACAGGTGCTCAGCAAGAAGTAGGCCAGCTTGGTTGGGACCACTCCAGCCGAGCCAGGACCACCACCGCCAGCGGCCCCCCAACATCTGGCCCCAGCTCCACAGGTAGATGGTGCCCAGGCCATTCCCCTTGGAGGCCACCACATCCTCATCCACAAATGCCAGTCCATCCACTCTCCACCCGGGTGTCTCCGAGCCCTCGGAGAACGTGAACTTCACCTCACACACCCTCCTCTTCTGGGGCTGGTCCAGCCACACATCCCAGCGGCAGCAGCTGCCCTCACAGCCAGCAGGTAGGCATCTGGGCAGGAAGCCATAGGGCAGAGGCGCAGGGGATTGGAGTTGGTATCGAGTGTGAGCAGCTGGCGAGTCTGGAATTCATACTCATGGCTGGGCACCCCGAGGTCCCAGAGGGTGATCTGCTTGTCATAGGAGGCCCTGAAGAGGTGGGTCTTGTGGGCGGGGCTGAAGCAGAGGGTGGTGGTGGCCTTCTTGTGGCCCTGATGACCCCGCAGCAGAAGCCAGCTCGCACGTGCAGCAGCCGGACCAGGCCCTGCAGGCCCATGGCCGCCAGCAAGTGGCAGCATTTCTTGTGGTCAGCCTGTGTCACCACGTCAGGGCTGTCCAGGCCACCGAGAAGAACTCCTCGCCGGGTGCCTTGTACTTGAGCACCATGATGCCATCTGGCAGTCTATCACGCACACGGCCTCCCCCCGCAAGTGGCCACCATCTGGGAGGTGGCCCCCACGTGCCCCTCCTCCCAGGCTGGCTCAAAGGCACAGGCCCAGAGCTGGGTCTCCAGGTCCCGAGGGCTGTTTTTGCTATGACACTGCAGGAGATGCAGGTGCTCCAGGTCCAGGGCAGGCTGGCTGCCATCAGAGCCCAGGGGGCTGCCCTCCACGCAGGCTGAAGAGGAGGTACACTACCGCTTGTCGGGAGACAGGTTGAGTGAGACGTCATCCAGCCGTTTCATGACCGTGGGCCTGGCCCTGGTTCCTGGGCAGCTGGGGCTCTTGGAGGCCTCTCCGGGATGTCTGCCTCATGCACCTGGGTTCCGCCAGAGGCCATCAGCTCCTCAGAGATCATCTGCACCTGCCATGGGTGAACTTGCTGAGGGACTCAGGCCCATAGAGGACATCCCTGACTGCACTTCGCAAAGTCAGCCTGGGGCTTCTCTGCCTCCTCGTCTGAGCTCAGTGTAGCCTTGAACTTCTCCCAGTGAGCTGTGACCTGGCAGGTCAGCTCCTGGTTTCGGTTCTCCTCCTGAGAGGAGGTGAGGGAAGCATCCTTGCCATTGACCTTACGGAGCTTGGGCAGGAGAAAGGAGACTTTCAGGTTGTCACTGATAGTCAGGAAAGGATGTCACTGCCTTGTGCTAGTTCCTGCAGCTCGAGGAGCTCAGCCTGGAGGGCAACCCTTTCCTGACTATCAGGATGCTTCTCTGGAGGTCCTTCATCCAATCTGCCTGTGTTGGAGCTCCCACCTGTCTCTTCAGAGCCCATTCATCTCCACTGATATTCATGAGCTAACTCTAGCTCACTTCCCTGCCATGATCTCTGCCCTGTAGAGGAAAATACCCTCAAATTTCTTAGTGATGCAGTTTCCTCTTGCCAGCACCTTGGTGATGGCTTTGGGGAAAGGTGAGTCTTCTGAATCTTCTTGGGGAACATAGTCCTCTGGTGAGTCTTCTGGCCGCACATAATACCTGCATTCTGCATGTCCACTTCCTTCAGCTTCTTTATCCCATCCTTTACTGTCTGTCTACTGGGGCAACTACCCAGGTCTACCTTGTTGAGAGTTGGACACTTTTCCCAGTCTATGTAGAGCCACCCCAACAGTGACATTGCCCTGTGTCCCGGGGTTCTGGATAAACCCACATCCTGAAAGGTGCACCCAGTCAATGCCTTTTTCCTTCTGCAGCCTGACATTCTGGCCCCTTGACCAAGCACCCTCAGCATCCAATCCCAGAGCTGCTGCTCATGCTCCCACACATGCATGCTGGGTAGTTCTTGCAAAGCTCCTGAGTGGGTACCATTTGTATCTAGGGGTGAGACTTCAGCACAGAAAGTGTTAACCATTACTAGAGAAGGGTGAGCCTCCTTCTTGTGTCCAGAGGGTCCTGAAGGTCATCCACTGGAATGATCTTGATTGAGTTTGCAGGATCTTAGGTTTTCCCTGCTGGGGCCCTGACTGTCACATCACAGGTCTGCCATAGCTGAGTGTCCAAACCTCTCTGGAGTTCTGCGACTCTCCCATTATGATTCAGCTGCCATTCAGTTCTATGCACCCTTCTTCTACAGGACCCGGTGCCTCTGTAAGATGCTACAGAGGCTCTCTCGTCTAGCCACTCACTGTTGTTAACAGCTCTCAGATTCCCATGTTCTTTCTATGAGGCCCAGTACACTCAGCAGTAAGCTACCACCTCCACTGATTCTGCAGCCCCACTGCTCCACTATTTTCTACAGGCTTCTGTCATCCCACCTGCCATAGCTTTCCCCCAGACCAGGACAGTTTCTCAGTTCACTTCCAGAAACACCTGCAGCAGTTCAACTGCCCTTTGTGTCCCACCTTCCAGCCTGGACGGTGGCCTCCTGGTCTGCCAGCCAGTGCGTGAGCTCGTCTCCAGTCCCCTTCTTTCTGCCTGAATTCTTGAGTCATTCCTGGTGCCACTTGTGTTTCAGTGTTTGGGAGAAATGGACCCCAGTACACCCCGATAATGCCAGGAATTTGTTAAGAGTAACCCTTGTGAGAAGACATGGGGAAGGAGCCAGAAAGGTTGGGAGAACAGCAAATCTTGACACAAATCTGAATCCGAGGGAAGGAGAGAGAAGGAAGTTTGGCTGGAAGCGTCCTAGAGTCAGTGCAGAGTCAGGTAAGTTGATCAGGGTGTCAGGGGCCCTGGAGCCTCAGCCTGCAGAGGAGGGAGTCCTGCCTCAGTTTCCTTGCTGTTCTCAAGCACTGGCTGGAGGAATTCCATAGGAAGTGTCATCTCAGAGCAAACATGGCATCAGATTTGAGAGCACACAGCTGGGGCCAAGGATCATTTGTGCTCCCTCAACCTGAGGGTCAGATATGTGTCTTTTCACAGCCAACACCATAAGCTAGTTGAGAACATACGCTGATGATGAAAAAGAGAACAGGGGAAGAATTGCCTGTAAGTAGACAAGAAGGGATGCGGTCTAGGGCAGCAGCAGAGGGAGCGGCTCTGGCTGGCACCAGCATGGATGGGTCACCTGTGCTAAAGGACTGGAAGGCCCATCACGCCAGACACTAGGACATGAGTAGATGGTGGGAGAAATCTGTACATTTTCCTTCTAATGTGTTCAGTGTGCTTGGTGACATAGAAACAAGATCATTAGCAAAAAGAAAAATGGGGAAGGGGGTTGGATGAACTGAGGGCTCACCCACTTCCCAGCACAGGGGTGCCACCTTGGGAGAAGAGACATCTCTTGAGAGAGGACTGCACAAGGACCTGGATCCTCCGGGGGACCTGGCTTCTGTCAGAGCTGTGAGGTGAAGGGAACATCCTGAGAAGACTGTGGACATTTGCCGATCATGGCTGAACATTCCAGGGGGCACAGTGGAAGGTTTAGGAGCTAGGAAGGGGGCATGAGAAGAGGCAGGATAGGGGTGTGCACAGCCTTATGGAGTGAGAGTGCAGGATATCTGGGGGAACTGGCGTGACCATCACAGGTGAGGAAAGGGACATGATGACAGTAGTACTGGTGGATTCCAGGCAGATAGTGGTGGTGAGTGTGTGAGAGATGATGGGGAGGAGCAGGGGTTTGGGACTCTCACATGGGCTCTGTCATTGGGACAAGGTGGTTTAAGGTACCTGAGTCTTAGTATTACTTATGGACCTTTTCTCAACCCCCGAATATGGGAGTCAATCCCTCAGGTAAGAGAGGGGTTAAATGAAGTCCGTGGTTCACTCTTGAGCCCTGTGGAGCAGGAGTGCACTCACACAGGATGTCAGATCTGCCTGACACCTGCATTGGGAGAGACACTTCTGGGGCATTGGGTGTGAGGCCAGCACAGGGACCCCTCTTATACCTTCACCAGGGAGCAGGAGGCCTAGGGGATTTGGGAATCTTAGTCCTATAACCCCAGTGTGCATGTCTACACTATGGAGTAGGATGTGATATTGAGATGCTGTACCCAATTAGAAATGATTTTTGTTTAACTGAGTTTTGAAAAATTTAGAAAGGAGTCAAAAGAATTTCTACTTTGTGGTGTTCCCTCAGACTACTATCTAGGGGCTGGAGAGAGGAGTTGCAGAAGGATACAGAATCCTCAGAAAAGGCACCAGGATTCCTGAGCTCTCCTCTTCTGCAACCCCGGCCACACCCATGAGCCTGACCTCTGTGGAGTCCAGGGCTGTCCAGAAGATTCTTCATTATCCTGCTGATGACTGGGTGTCTGCTCAGGCATCTCTACCTGACATTCAGTGCAGATGCCATTGAGGGGTCTCAGAATCCATCTGAGAGCAGAACGATGGTGGGGACTCCCTTACTCTCTTCCCTGTGTGGGGTCTCAGGGCCAAGGATAGAAGACCAAGCTGTCCTCTCCCCTCCTCAGCCAGGCCCTCCCAAGGGTCTCCCTCAGCTCCCAGCACCTGGACAGGGCTCCAGACACCAGGGGGCGCCTTCATCCCAGATGATGTTCAGAGTGTGAGGTCTTTTTCAAAAGCCACAGTGAGGCACCCTGTGTCCACCCAGAGACACATGGATAAGGAGGATGTGGTAAACACACACACACACACGCACACATGCACACACGCACACACATCATAGAATATTATGCAGCCATAAATGAGGATCAGATCTTGCTATTTTGACATGGATGGACCTACATGGTTGTATGTATGCTAAGTGAAGTATGTAAGCTGAGAAAGACAAATGCCATACTATTTCACTCATATGTGGAATCCAAACAACAATACAAATTAATAAAGAAACACACAAAAAAGCAGAATCAGACTTCTAAATATAGGGAACCAACTGGTGATTGCCAGAGGGAAGGATGGGCACAATGGGAGAAGGGAAGCGGGAGACACAGGCTCCAGTTCTGGAATGACTAGTGATAGGAATGAAAGGGACAGCACAGGGAATGTTGTCAGTGACACCGTCACATCATGTGTGGTGATATGTTACACTGTGGTGATCATAGCATGATGTATACAGAAGTGGAGTCAGTGTATTTTATACTTGAAGCTCACATAACCTTGTGTGTCAACTATGTTCAAGTAAAGAATTTAAAGAAATTAATTAGAGGGGAGGAGGGACAAGATGGCAGAGAAGTGGAAGTCCCTGTTTCAACGGGTTCCCTGAAGTGAGCTAAATAGATACCAGAACACTCCAAGCACCCATGAAATCAGCCTGAGAGGTATGATTATACACTTCTGGATCTCTACGGGGGCAGGAGATCATCACTAGTGAGGGGCACCTTGACTGGACCATGATTAATATATTCAGCTATTCAACCCCTCATCCACCTCTCACCAAAATGACTAGGAGGAGAAAGACCCAGCAGAGGAAAAATTCAGAGACTGTGACCTCTGCCACAGAACTATTGGATATGGACATAAACAATATGTTGGAAATGGAATGCAAGGTAAAAATTGTCCAGGCAATGGCTAGATTGGAGAAGACCATTAGTAGCATCATAGAATCTCTAAGGGCAGAAGTCAAAAACACTATCAAGGACACCCAATCTAATCTAAATATGCTACAGCTAGGATAACTGAGGCAGAAGATAGAATTAGTGATCTAGGAGAAAGGCTGATAGAGAAGCAGTATCAGGACGAGGCATGAAACAAACAATTAAGAAGCCATGAAAATAGAATTAGGGAAATAAATGACACCATGAAACTTTCCAATGCCAGAATTATCAAATCCCTGAGGAGGTGGAGAAAGAGAGAAGACTCAAAGAGGTGGTTGACCAAACACTGGATGAAAATTTCTGTAATCTGGGGAATGGAGTAAGTGTTCATGTCCTAGAGGCAGCGAGGACACCTTCCAAGATCAAAGAGTCTAGAAAGACCTCCAGACAGTTGTGAGATTCACGAATCATAAATTCAGACAGGAGGTGTTAAGGGCAGTTAGGGAGAAGAGATTTCTTACATATAGAGGAAGGACCATCAGCATATTGTTGGACCTGTCCACAGAAACCTGGCAAGCCAGAAAGGGTTGGCAAGACATATTCAGGGCACTAAATGAGAAGAACATGCAGCCAAGAATACTTTGTCCAGCAAGGCTGACATTCAGAATGGATGGAGAGATAAAGAGCTTCCAGGATCAGCAAGGTCTAAAAGATTATGTGACCAAAAAGCCAGCACTACAAGAAATACTAAGGTGGGGGGGTTCCATAAAAGAAGAAATAACTTAAGAGTGACATAGAACAGAAAGTTACAGAGACAATGCATAGAAACAAGGATTTCACAGGCAACATGATGTCCATAAAAACTTACCTTTCAATAATCAGTCTCAACATGAATGGCCTAAATGCTCCCATAAAAAGGCACAGGGTTGCAGACTCGATAAAACAACTGGACCTGGGCGCCTGGGTGGCTCAGTGGGTTAAAGCCGCTGCCTTCGGCTCAGGTCATGATCCCAGGGTCCTGGGATCGAGGCCCACATCGGGCTCTCTGCTCAGCAGGGAGCCTGCTTCCTCCTCTCTCCTCTCTCTCTGCCTGCCTCTCTGCCTACTTGTAATCTCTCTCTCTGTGTCAAATGAATAAATAAAATCTTAAAAAAAAAAACTGGACCTGTCCATATGCTGTCTACAAGAGACACATTTTGAACCTAAAGGTATATCCAGACTGAAAGTGAACGGATGGGGAACCATCCTTCATGCCAAAGGGCCTCAAAAGATAGCTGGGATAGTGATTCTCATATTAGATAAATTAGATTTTAAGCTAAAGACTGTAGTCAGAGATACAGAAGGACACTACATCATTCTTAAAGGATCTATCCACCAAGAAGGTCTAACAATTGTAAGTATTTATGCCCCCAACATGGGAGCAGTCAACTATATAAGTCAACTGTTAATCAAAATGAAGAGCCATATTGATAAGAATACATTAATTGTAGGAGATCTTAGCACGCCACTCTCAGCAATAGACAGATCATCTAAACAGAAAATCAACAAATAAACAAGAGCTTTGAATGACACATTGGACCAGATGGACCTCATAGGTATGTACTGAAAATTTCACCCTAAAACAACACAATACTCATTCTTCACAAGCGCACATGGAACTTTCTCCAGAATAGACCACATACTCAGTCACGAATCAGGGCTCAACTGATACCAAAAGATTGAGATTACCCCCTGCATATTCTCAGACCACAATGCTTTGAAACTGGAACTCAACCACAAGAAAAAGCTTGGAAGGAATTCAAACACTTCAAAGCTAAAGACCGTCCTGCTCAGGAATGTTTGGATCAACCAGGAAATCAAAGAACTTAAACAATTCATGGAAACCAAAGAGAATGAAGACACATCGGTCCAAAACCTATGGAATACGGCAAAGGCAGGCCTAAGGGGGAAATACATAGCTATCCAAGCCTAACTCAAAAAAAAATTGAAAGATCCCAAATACATCAACTCTCTTTACACCTTAATGAACTAGAAAATCATCAACAAATTAAGGCAACCCCATGCACAAGGAGGGAAATAATTAAGATTAGAGCAGAGATCAATGAGTTAGAAACTAGAGTTATAGTAGAACACATCAATGAAACTAGAAGCTGGTTCTTTGAAAGAATGAATAAGATCAATAAACCACTGGCCAAACTAATCCAAAAGAAAAGAGAGAGGACTCAAATTAATATAATTATGAATGAAAGGGGAGAGATCATGACTAACAGCAAGGAAATAGAAATAATCATCAGAAACTATTATCAACAGCTATATGCCAATAAGTTAAACAACCTAGAAGAAATGGATTCATTCCATTTCTTGGGATGAATTTCCATTGAAATTCCATGGAAACCTATAAACTTCGAATACTGAAACAGGAAGAAATTGACTGCCTTAATAGACTGATATCTAGCAACAAGATTGAAGCGGTGATCAAAAACCTCCCAAAAAAACAAGAATCCAGAACCTGACAGATTCCCTTGGGAATTCTACCAAACATTCAAAGAAGAAGTAATTCCCATTCTCCTAAAGCTGTTTCAAAAGAAAAGGAAAGCACCTGACTGGCCTTTCACCTGGGCTCCGCAGAATGGTGCATAAGCCCCAAGCCCTTGCAGAAATCCACCATGAATCCTGCCCTAAAACATCCTCACCCCAAACTCAGTCACTTACAGGTACTCCAGATATGTGGACATTTCATTTTAATGTTGTTTTAATGTTGCTTTGTTCCACTATCACTGAGGCATACTGCTTCTGTGCCATGTCCCCTGGGTCCCAGCCACGCTGTCCTCTGTCATCCCTGGGCCCCTCACGCTGCTGTGTCCTGATACCTCCCCACAGCTTGTGTCACTACTATAAGCCACAGATAATCTGGTTCTATAGGTGATCTGCACAGGCCCAGACCCCAGGCACTGGCATCATTGCCACAGAAATTGCCCCTGTGTCCAGGCCCCAAGTGCTCAGTTAGGCCTGTGCACCTCTAAGACAGACCCCAGCTCCACTGCCAATGTCAGTTCCAGCACACTAGACCCGGTACTAAGAGGAGTCCCCCTAACAACAAATTCTCCCCACAAGCAAGAAGAAGAGGACCCTAGCAGCCTTTGTTACTGAGAACTCCAACAGCCCCAGCCTCCACTGCCATCATAGGCAGGTGACAACTTGGCAACCAAGGAGTCCTCAGGGCCTTTGCTGATCTTGACCTCAGTTGATGGAGGTGCACAGAAACAAAACCTTTGCACCTTTCTCAGAACTGGAAATGCTATAGCTCCCCAGACAGTGTTCTTGCACCACCTTCACATGAAAATCTTTCCTCACATTCCTTTCAGAGGGCAACTGAAAAGGCTGGAAGACTTGACTCCTCCTGCAATGCATAGACACTGATGACACAAAACCAGGAAACACTAAACACTAAGCAGGTATGATACTCCCAAAGGAACACAATCATTTTCTGGCACTGACCACAAGGAAATGGAGATTTGTGTTTCCTGACTATTCTAATGAAGCTCAGCAAGATTGAAGAGATTAACACAGATACCTTAGAGACCATGAAAGTGGGGTTGATATATTTAAACTGCTCAGAGAAAAACCTGCTAATGAAGAATATTTTCCCAGCAAATCTGTCCTTAAGAAATGAAGGAGAGATACAGACCTTCCCAGACAAACAAAATCCAAGGGAGTTGATCTCCACTAGACCTGCCTTATAAAAATTCTAAATGGAGTTCTTCAAATGGAAATGAAAAGACACAAATTAATGACATGAAAACATATGGAAGTATAAATGCAATGGTAAAGGTGAATATATACTCAAAGACAAGACTCCAGTAGTGTTTGGGGAAGTGTAAATCATTTCAACTCTAGTACAAAGGTTAGAGGACAAAAGTGCTAAAATAACTATAGCTACAATACTTGGTTAATGAATACACATAAAAACATGTAAGGGAGGGAAAAATAATGAAACAAGATGGGATGGGGAAGGAGACAAACCATAAGAAGCTCCTAATCTCACAAAACAAACTGAGGGTTACTGGGGGGTGGGAAGGTAGGGATAGGGTGGCTGGGTTATGGACATTGGGGAGGGTTTGTGCTATAGTGAATGCTGTGAAAGGTGTAAGCCTGATGATTCACAGACCTGTACCCCTGGTGCAAATAATAATAATAATAATAAAACATGTAAATTGTGACATCAACAACATAAAGTGTGGGCGGAGGAGAAAATGTGTAGAGCTTTTTCATGCAGTTGAGTTGATATCAGCTTAAAACAGGCTGTGATGACTGCAGGATGAAGAATGAAAGCCTCAGGGTAAACACAGAGCACACACCTCCAATAGATACTTGAGATAAAGAGAAAATGATCAAAGCATTCTGCTACAGAACATTACCAACTACAAGGGAAGGCAGAAAGAGAGGAAGAAAGGAACTAAAGGAACTAAAAAAAAAAATTAACAAAATAGTAGGTTCTTACCTATCAACAGTGTGAAAGGATTCAGTTCTCCAATCAGAAAATAGAGAGCCTCTGAATGGATTAATAAAAGACCTCTGCCCACAGGACACTCACTATTTATTTATTTATTTGTTTGTTTATGTATTTTTCTTTACTTTTTGGACACTCACTTTACCTTTAAGGACATTCACAGGCTGGAAGTGAGGGGATAGATAAAATATTGCATGCAAGTGGAGAGAAAAGAGAGCAAGAGTAACTATACTGGGGTCAGACAAATGAGTAAACAAAGAAGATCATTATATGATGACAAAGGGGTCAGTTCAGCAGGAGGAGATAACAGCTATAAATATGTATGTACCCAACATTAGAGCACCCACAAATAATAAGCAATTATGAACGGATCTGAAGGCAAAAATAGACAGCAATGCAGTAATAGTAGGGGACTTCAATACTCCATTTTCAGTAATGGAGAGACAATTCAGATAAAAAATCTTAGGGAAATATTGGACTTGAACTAGAGATCTAACATACACATAAATACTACATTCAATAGAAGTGTAGTACATATTCTCCCAGATGCATACAGAACACTATTCAGGACTGTTCATATTGTAGGTCACAAAATAAGTCTTTTTTATTTCTTAAGATTTTATTTATCTGTTTGACAGAGAGAGACAGAGCAAGAGAGGGAGTGCAAGCAGGGGGAGTGGGAGAGGGAGGGGGAGAAGCAGGCTTCCTGCTGAACAGGGAATCCAATGATGCTGGGCTCAATTCCAGGACCCTGGGATCATGACCCAGGCCAAAGGCAGATGCTTAACGACTGAGCCACCCAGGCGCACCACAAAATAAGTCTTAACATATTTAAGAACATTGAAATCATGTAAGTATCTTTTCCAACCACAATGGTATGAAACCAGAAATCAGGAGGAAGCGGCAAGATGGCAGAGGAGTGGGAGACCGATTATCATCAGGTCCCAGGAATTCACCCAGAGAGCTATCAAACTATTCTGAACACCTACAAATTCTACCTGAGATCGAAGAGAAGAAGAGCAGCAAGTCTAGGAACAGAAAATTGACCACTTTCTGGAAGGTAGGCCATGCGGAGAAGTGAATCTGAGGCGACGGGAAGAGAGACCCGGGGGGAGGGGCCGGCTGCTGGCAAGGGAGCGAGC
>LNAC01000696.1:753754-815872 GCA_002007465.1 Ailurus styani | reverse complement strand
AAAAAAAAAATTTAGGAATTTTTATAAAAATCAAATCAACTACCAGTGTTATGACTAATAGTTGGGAGATGGATGGCCTTCTACAAAATAATAATTCAAGTCCTCATTAACCTCCCACCCATCAATTTTAAGTTTCTTAATTGTTACTCTTACTAAGTTTCACTCTACTTTATCATTCTTCTAAACAATATTTAGGAATCCCAGTGTTTACTAAATTAAATCCGAACTCTTCCACTTAATCATTTAAGGCACTCTACAAAATCTACTCTTCCTAATGTTATTTTTGGTTACTTCCTCTGTATATGTCAAACACAGCATAAAAAATGAAGTATGTTTTACTCCCTAAATACAACCCCCACTTTCTCACCTCCTTTTGGCTTCTCATCATGCCAGTGGGTCCATCTGCAATGTTCTCCACTACCCCTTCTTTTAGCTCCCACTGAAGTCCTTTAGAAATCTTATCTACTTTTCAGTACCCATCAGATATGCTGCATCCTTCAGGAAACTTTTTCTGATCTCTCCAACTATGTATGATCTCCTTTTCCCCTGTTAACGCACATTTGGCCTTAAGGTTAAGATATAAGTAATATGCCTTATACCTAGTTATCTAATATTTGTCTCAACTGATATTTTTATTAGCGTTTAGGTTCCTGTGAAATGGTAATTTTATTATAAACATTTTCATACCACTAAAGCTTCTGGCATAGTGCTTTACATAAAGGAGGTACTCAATATATATTAGTTAAACTGAATCATATAAAGGCACTACTCTGAAACTATTTTCTAATGGTAGTTGCTAAGGAAATACTAATGTAAGAATAAATGACCAATAATCCAAATTATAAAAATACATGATTATAAGATAAACATAAATCAAAATATAAGAAAAATAGTCAAAAGAATAAAAATAGAGGTTCAGCAATCCTTTCCCACTTGCTAGAAAAAGTTTTAGAATAAAAGACCATATGACTTAATAATTCAAGACCTAGTAGAAAAAAATCAAGTTGGGAGAGTAAGATTGAAATCAACTATAAAAGCACTTATATAGGGGCACCCAGCTAGCTCGCTCAGTAGAGTGTGTGACTCTTGATCTCGGGGTTGTAGTTTCGAGCCCTATGTTGGGTGTAGAGATACTTAAAAAAGTAAAATCTTTTTATAAAAGCCATTTATATATGTATTTATACATTTACATATATTTATATTTATATAATGTTTAATTCAAATATAATTAACATATGTCATATTAGTTTCAGGTGTATAAGACTAACAATCCTCTCCATTAAGCTATGATCACCAAAAAAAAGCATTTATAAATATCCTTTTTATATTTTCTAAAACAAAATTTAAACAAACTATACTGAATAAAAGAAACATATGGAGCATTTTATATGTCTTGAGTAACAGATACTCTACAATTAATTTCTATTTATTTTGATCCCAAAATGACTTTCTGAGATAATGGTGAGAGTGTATCACAGAAAGAATGTCAATAATATTGGATTATAATTGGGTAGACAAATGTTCTGGATACTTCTCTTCCTCTGAGGAAAATACACAAGTATTTGAATCATAATTCTGAATGTTTAATTTTGTGCCCCTTACTTTACTCTATATCACTGGCTATGAGATATGTTGATTGCATCCTATCTGTCATCCTTTGGAAGAAAATATGGGCTGATAAGCATTTTGTGAAAGTGCTGTTGCACATTTTTGAGTGTTGCAGCAAATCATTTATATATGAGATGGATTTTCATCATTTATCAATGAGGGTCGATGTACAGAAATTGCTAAACTCTTACAATTAGACTCTCTTTAAAGTGCTAAATCATTTTTTCTTTCTTTCTTTTTTTTTTTTGAGAGAGAGAGAGAACACCCTTGTGCATGCATGTGACAGAGGAGGGACAAAGGGAGAGGGAGAAAGAACCTTAAGCAAGCTCCATGCTCAGCACAGAGCCTGGCATGGGGCTGGATCTCATATCCTTGAGATCATGACCTGAGCAGACATCAAGATAAGATGCTTAACGCAATAAGCCACCCAGGCACCCCTAAGTTACTGATTTTCTAATATCATCATGGGATAATGTAAAATCAACCCTTCAAGGTTTTAAACCTGAATAATTCATCAGATGGAGAATCTAGAACTGCACTGCCCTATGCAATAGCCACAAGCCATGTGCATCTATTTAAATTTAAATTTCATGTATTTAAAATGAAAATTAAGGGCGCCTGGGTGGCTCAGTGGGTTAATGCCTCTGCTTTCGGCTCAGGTCATGATCTCAGCGTCCTGGGATCGAGGCCCGCATCGGGCTCCCTGCTCAGCGGGGAGCCTGCTTCCCCCTCTCTCTCTCTGCTTGCCTCTCTGCCTCCTTGTGATCTCTCTCCCTCTGTGAAATAAATAAATAAAAAAATCTTTAAAAAAAAAAAATAAAATGAAAATTAAATAAAACATCTATCAGTTATACTAACTTAATTTCAAGTGCTCAAAAGTCCCATGTGATTAATGGCTACCATACTGGACACAACAGAATTATACAACATTTCTATCACCATATTAAGTTCTATTGGACAGTGCTGGCCTAGAAAGCCAGTAATTTGACTCAATTCAAATACTAAAGGTAGTGTGCTATATTTTGTCTACTGAGTCTTTTATTTTTTAACTCATGATCAACAGGAGTGGCCCTCCTGTTCCTGTCAATGTATTTTCAAATAACTATTATTTGATTACAGTTGGAACAAGCTCCTATGTATTATACAAGCAATTCAAATTCTTCTCTGCCTCAGGGCCTCTTTTTGGCCCACTTGTCTAGCTCATTCTTTCAACTTTCAGTACCAACTTGAATACTACTGCGTTATACAGGCCTACTCTGACCTTTCTACCAAAAATATGTCTCAGCCGCAACCACCACTACGACACTACATACACATTAATCTCTATTTCAGGACATGGTCTATTTTCTTCATATGATATAGCAATTTTAATTCACTCATATCTCTTCACTGAAGTAGGATCCTTTGTCTTTTTTTTTTTAATTTAAGATTTTATTTATTTCCTTGTCAGAGAGAGAGAAAGAGAGAGAGCACAAGCAGGGGGAGTGGCAGGCAGAGGGATTGGCAGGCTCCCCACTGAGCAAGGAGCCCAATGCCGGACTCAGTCCCAGGACCCTGGGAACATGACCTGAGCTGAAGGCAGACACTTAACTGACTGAGCCACCCAGGCACCCCTCCTTCGTCTATCTTAATCATAGCTCTGTTACCAAAGCTTACCCAGCATAGGCATGCACTCAAGATCTGTTGAATTAATAAATTAATGTTTGCTGAATCAATCAATACATTTGCACTATGACTGTCTTTTCCTTCCAGAACCGACTCATACCTTCGTGGCACTATGCTTTTATGTTTGTTCCTTCCTCTTTCCAGTTTATGTGTTCCATTTCTTTCCCAGCAGACTAGATCTCAACTTAACTTTAAATCTGGGTTCAAGTAGAGTGAGTAGAAACAGTTCCAAGCTAGGAGAGGAAGGTATTTTTAGGAGAGTTTTCGGAGAAAATAAACTTATTTTTAATATTCCGCCCTGTCTCTCCAGCAAGTTTGAAGAGAATCAAAACACTAACCAGTACACACATGTACTGGTATGGCACAGATTATAAAGAGGAATTAACTAGCCTATGAATGAGAAAAGACAGGTATTTAAGGGAAAAAAAAAAGGTAGGAACAAAGAATTCAGAAAAGAGGGAAATTTCCACAGTCTTGACTAAAATCTTTTAATATTTATAAATATTTAATATTTGTCATGCAGTGCCTGCTACAACACTCTCAGAGAGCAATGCCATTTGACATACTTTTTATTTATATATAAAACACAAAATAATCAAAGAAAGACAACTAAATTTCACAACAACCCTGAAGGGATCATTCAAGAAACTAGTTGTTATTTAAAATATCTTAAGAAGGTTACATACAATTATAAGAAAGTATTTTTTTGTTTTTTGTTTTTTGTTTTTTTAAAAGATGAATGGGGATGGGATGCCTGGATGGTATAGTAGATAAAGCTTCCAGCTTTTGATTTTGGCTCAGGTCATGATCTCAGATTGTGAAACTGAGCCCTGCACTGGGCTCTGTACTCAGCACAGAGTCTGCTTAAGACTCTCTCCCCCCTCTCCCTTCTGCCCCTCACCCTCATGCATACACACACACTCTCTATATAAAATTAAATGAATAAATCTTTAAAATAAATAAAAGATGAGTGAATTATTAAAGTTTAATGAACCAAATATATTAAATATACAAGCTATTCTACACACTGGAAAATCCAACTTTCAGTTTAAATCCATACAATTTATGTACCATTAGTTATTAAAAATGTATCATGTATTTCCGCAAGAAACAATACTATACAAAAAAATCTTAGGGCAATTCATAAAACTTCCTTTGATCCATGGGAAGCCTAAATGATTATTATATAGTGTTAGCACAAAAGAATTTTAACTATCACTTATAGCACAGTTTCTATAGAAAATCAAGTTTGAAATTCCAACTTAAAATACAAGAAATCAATATCAAATTCTGGCAGCTTTCTAATATTTTTCTAATATTAGAAAAGGTTCATAAAGTATGTTCATTTAACACAATTCTTGGCAATTTGCCTAGTGTGAGGAAGGAGGAGGGCATTTCACTGGGATTTTATCTTGAAAAATAGACTAAAAAGCATGAATTGTTTGTATTTCACAAGCTGATCATGACTTTTTCATCTCCACTTTCACTGTATGTGGCAGATAGAGCTCAAATGATGTTGGAAAATTAGTAGATAGGAAGAAAGACTTGACCTTACTTGGTACGTTACCATGAGACTTTAATTAATTAATCACAATGTACAAGGCAGGTGCATCTAAAGGACTACATACAGTCATTGTTTTATCTGGTAAAACCATCTTTCATAATCAAATCAGCCATGTACAGTAGGTATGATATAATACCATGCCCAGAGATCTTCTCGGGCTTTAAAATCACTCTTTTGTTTGAATCCTCCTTTTAGACATATTCTAGAAGACACTAAGCAGAAGAAAAAGAACCTAAGAATCTGAACAAAATTTAGAAGCTGCTATATTACGAAAGATTCTCTAACACCTAAATGATAACCTTCTTAGTTAAGTATGAGTAACAAAACAACGTAAGAAAAACAATAACATGATTAACATAGTGGATGGATAGTTTTAAGACCCTCTGGACTCAGTCTGGTCTTTGTAAATAAAAATAGATCAGCAGGCTAAATGTTGAGAATACACCAAAGAAAGTATCTGTAAGTATAGTCAAGTCAACAAGATAAACTATTACTTTTTAACTTCTTAAAAACAAGTTCTTTTTTAATACCTTAAAAACTATTTTATTTTTAAGAGAGAGAGCACATGAGTGGGGGTGGGGAGGGGTAGAGTAGAGGGAGAGGAAGAGAGAGAATCCCAAGCAGGCTCCATGCTCAGCACCCAGCAATGGAGGGCTCTTATTTCATAACCCTGAAATTATGACCTGAGCCAAAATCAAAAGTTGGACACTTAACCAACTGAACCACCCAGGCGCCCCAAAACAATATGTTTTGGTTATAAGATTCATTGATGTCAAAAGCAGAACATGTCCTTATTAATTCAGTAGGGTGTTATCACTAATATAGGAGCTACTGTTTTTCTTTTAATATTGTGTAACTAAGAGTCCACCAATAAATATATACCTTATTGCTCAAAAAAATTTTAACAGAATATTTAAATAAGAACGTACACCCAAGGAAAGAAATATTAAAAACAATGCTGTATATTGTTTACTGTTTTGATTTAGTTTTTGCTTGCCATAATTTATGAGAATTCCAAGTTAAAGCTTACTATGAAATGTATCTTAAGAAAAGATTTCAGGAACTTTCAAAACGTCAATGAATTCTCATTTTAGAACTCAGATATTTTAACATCATACATAATACCTAAACTCTAATTCAGAAAAAAAGGCAGTTTCTATGGTCAAAAACTACTTTTATTAAGCAAAAAAAAAGTGTTTTCCTATAAAAATCCCAGTTGTGAGCAAATTTCAAAGTGCCATAGGCAACTTCCTTTACATGAGAATAATCCTAAATAGATTTAATTTATATAAACATATTTACAACCAAATATGAACCTAGTTTGTTAGACCTTAACTAATTTACATACCTGTACCGATGAATATTTGGAAAAATTTTCCATTTGATACCGTCTAAGAACTTCATTTAGTCGTTGATCTGAAACAAAGGAAAAAAAACAACAATCTGTAGTTCACTGGCTAATTCTCAGTATTTAAAAACTACAAACAAGGTAGTTACTATCAGATCAAACAAGGAGAGGACTTGCTTTACCAGATATCGATGCAAAACTGCTAGTCTTCACTGCTTCTCAAAATGAATCATCAACTTCAACACATGTTTTTGGAATTTAAGAAAAGGCCCTTCTATACACATAAGCCAACTTATGCTAGTTGGCAACCCAACTACTGCTAGTGGGAAAAGAATAGCTGCAAAGTATTTTTCTGATTTCTTACATTTTAATTCTCAGTTCTTCCTGGTTTACTCTTCAGGTTAGCAGAAGTAAAAAAATACTCCACTTTTTTTTTTTTTTAATTCCTGCTGCTAGAAGTGAAGAGAACTGAAAAGATAAACTATAGTCCTATTTTTTGCAATAGTGAAAATTGGCTAAAATTCTGTTCCAGGACAAATCTCCACACAGAAGAGAAACAGCAGGACAAAGATTCCGAATTATACATGAGTAAGAGATAATAGAAATGAAGGACTGAAATAAAGTGCTCTCAGTAAGCACAAGGTGATTGATATTTCTATTCACATCAAGAAAACATACAGTAAAACACAGTAAATATACAAAAATTATTTCAAGATCACATCAGTCATTTAAAACTGATAATTTGTTAGCAATAGAGTAAATCTCAACTTTCAAAAAGACTGAAAGACAAAGAGAATATGTTACCTGACAATAACGCAATTAAGCTAGACTCAAAAACCAAAAATGGAAAACTTTAATACATTTTGAAGTTCAGAAATTACTTTTTAATAACCCATGGGTCACAGGAGGAATTATAAAATAAATTTGGATGTATTCTGAATTGATAGTGAAAATGTAATACCTCAAAACTTGCTTAAAAAAAATCTATAGCTTTAGTTGCATATACTAGAAATAAAGGTTTGTAGTCAAACAATAAAGGTTTGTAGTTTTTGGTCCATCCCAAAAAGTTAAAATTAAAGCAAATTAAATCCAAAGAGCATCAAGTGAAGGAAATAATAAAGATAAGTTCACCCCCAAAGAAACTGAAAATAAACATACAAAAAAGATCAACAAATATAATCATCTCAAAAGTTACAGTAAAAGCATCTGATGAAATTTAAGATATATTCATGATAAAGCCTCAGGAATGTAAGAACAGAAGTCAATTTCTTTAATATAACAATTGATTCCTACATAAATGCACAGCAAACATCGTACTTAAGGATGAGAATGTTGAAAACTTTCCCTGGAAATTGGGAATGACACAAGGACAAATTCTCTTGACATTTATTCACACTCTACTGGAGGTCTAAGTTTATGTAATAAGAAAAGTAAGAAATAAGAGGTATAAAGACTGAAAAGAGAAAAAACATTATCCATAATCCAAAGTTAATCATGTATAGGTATAGGTAAGTCCCAGAGAACACGCAGATAAATTCTTAGAAAAATGACCTTCAGCATGGTTGTTCGATACAAGGTCAATATACAAAAATTAATTATATTTCTATATATTGGCAACAAAGTTAGAATAAAAGATATCATTTATAATACCATACAAAAAACCAATGTCTAGGAATAAATCTAAAAGATTTAAACAAAAGATGAGTAAGACTGTGTACAGAAAACTGAAACATTCAGGAGAGTCATTAAAGACTAAATAAGTGGACAGAGATACCTATGGTTTACAGGAGTCAATATTGTGAAGATAGCAATTCTCCCCAAGTTGACCTACAGATAGGCTCAATGCAATCTCAGTTAACATTCCAAAAGATGATATTGCAGAAATTTAAAAACTGATTCTAAAATAAAGGTGGAAACATAACAAGAATAGCTAAGAAATTCTTGCAAAAGTAGAATGGGGGAGGATTTGCTTTACCAGATATCAAGGTGTTTTTTTTATTAAAAATTTTATTTATTCATCTGAGAGAGAGAGAGAGATCACAAGTAGGCAGAGAAGCAGGCAGAGAGAGAGGAGGGAGCAGGCTCCCTGCTGAGCAGGGAGCCCGATGAGGGACTCGATCCCAGGACCCTGAGATCCTGATCTGAGCTGAAGGCAGAGGCTTAACCCACTGAGCCACCCAGGCGCCCCACCAGATATCAAGGTTTACCACAAAGTTAGTCATTTAGATAGTGTGATAGTTGTATAAAAATAAACAAAATTAACCAATGGAAGAGAACTCACATTCACTTAGAACAGCTGAATTATGATTGAAGGGGCACTGCAGAGCAGTGAGGGGTAAAGAATAATCTTTTTAAAATCCACATATCAGTAAGATCATATGATACTTGTCTTTCTCTGATTGACTGGTATGTGGAATTAGAGAAACAAGGCAGAAGAAGGCATAGGGGAAGAGAGGAAAAAATGAAACAAGAAGAAACCAGAGAGGGAGACAAACCATAAGAGACTCTTTATCTTAGGAAATAAACTCAGGGTTCCTGGAGTGGAGGTGGGTGGGAGGGATAGTGAGTGTGGCTGGGTGATGGACATTGGGGAGGGTATGTGCTATGGTGAGTGCTGTGAATTGTGTAAGACTGATGAATCAAAGACCTGTACCCCTGAAACAAAAAATACATTATATGTTAATAAAAAAAATGAAAAAAACCCCAATTTTTTAAAATTAGTTCTGGGTCAACTGGATATCTTCATAAAAAATAAAACATTATCCATAAAAATCAATTCTAGGTGAAATGAAGATCTGTGAATGCCAAAACAAATTCTAGACAAGAATAGAATATCTTTACAAATCTTAGGATCGGGAAAGATTTTTTAATCAGAACACAAAAAGCACTAACCATAAGTGAAAAAAGCACCCTAATAAACTGAACCACATTAGAATTAAGAACTTTTGTTCAACAAAGAGACTTTTAAGAGAGTAAAAATACAAGACACAAACATGTATTTCCAAAACATATAACACAAAGGGCTTGTATCTAGAATATACAAAAAACTATCAGTTAAAAGGCAGAAAATCCTATAGATTGTGGTAAGAAGACATAAATGGGCACTTTACATAAAGGTTATCCAGGGAGCTAATAAACAGAAAAGCTGTTCAACCTCATTAGGCATCAGGAAAATACAAATTAAAATTGCAATAAAGAGCTAAAATTACAGAACATGTTGATGACAATGTAAAATAATGAAAACTCTCCTATACTTTTGGTGGGAATGTAAATTAGTGCAACTTTAAAATTAAACATATACATAATTCCTAAAAATATACATAACCAAAATGTGTGCACTTGAGCACCAAGGGCCATGACAAATTTTTTTTTTTTAAGATTTTCTTTATTTATTTGACATAGAGAGAGAGAGATCAGATCACAAGCAGGCAGAGAGGCAGGCAGAGCGAGAGGAGGAAACAAGCTCCTTGCTGAGCAGAGAGCCCAATGTGGGGCTCGATCCCAGGACCCTGAGATCATGACCTGACCCAAAGGCAGAGACCTCAACCCACTGAGCCACCCAGACGCCCTGACAAAAAATATTGATAACAGCATTATTCTCAATGGCCTCCAAACTGGAAACTGCAATTATCTATCAAAAGAACAGATAAACATGATATGTTTACTATATCTACATACAAGAATATGGATAAATTTCAAAGACATAATGTTAAAGAACCCAGTACAGAAGAATACACGATTTTGATTCCATTGATATAAAGCCCAAACACAGGCAAAACTATAGTGTAAAATTAAAGACTTTAGTTTTATCTTCAATTACCTTTGAGGATGAAGGAGAGATTAAGATTATAAGGGGGCTTCTGCAGTCCTGGGAATGTTCTGTTTTTTTATCTGAGTTGTGGTTATATGAGTTTTAAACCTTGTAATCACTTAGCTTCGTATTTGATTTCTTTACTTTTCTGTCTGTGTTATACATAGCACATATTCATATATAATGGATACAGACCAACTATTAAGGTTTTGAAAATGCATATATAATATGCACACACATAGTGTATATATTCTATGTTGGGAACTTCAGAGAATAGTTTCTTCCTTGAAAGTACACATAATTTAGTGGTGAAAATATGACAAATATATGTAATTCTGAGAAATAAGTAATCATGGAGTACTGATAACATAAGTGGTTTTTAATTTTTTATTGAGTTTAAAAGAAATTATTCACGTTTTTATTGTTACTCATGGAACTTTTAAGATAGTTACTTGACACACAGCACTAAAGTTTTACCACCATACAGGATCTGCTTTCTGCTTATTACTCTTCATTCTTATGAGTCTCAAGAGGAGGTTGGAATTATGGTCATGGATAGAGTATTTCCAATGCAAACCAACTTCCCCCCCTCACCTGATAGGGTTTTCAAGAAAAAACACTAAATCTGAGTTCTCAGTGGTTAAAATTAGTTCAAAAGTTAATTGTGGGGGTGCCTGGGTGGCTCAGTCAGTTAAACACCTGCTTTCAGCTCAGGTCATGATCCCAGAGTCCCGGGATCAAGTCCCACATCGGGCTCCCTGCTCAGCGGGGAGTCTGCTTCTCCCTCTCCTTCTACATTTCCTGCTCATGCTCTCTCTCAAATACAAAAATAAAATCTAAAAAAAAAAAGTCATTTGTGGATTACTGAGGGAAACACATTCAATCCTCAAAGACTGATTTTAATCTGGAGAAAATTTTATTATAACTTAAATCTCCTATTTCTTTTACTCATTTACCAATTTCTTATTACACTCTTGTTTAATTTGCATTTTCTGGGTTACTGATGAGACTAACATTTTTCATTTTTTTAGTAATTCTTCACATTTTATTTTTTTGTAACTGGACTGAGCATATTCTTTAACCATTTTTCAATTAGTATGAATTTATTTGTGTGAAAGAATTTTCTAAATTTTGGATGCTAATCAATTCTCAGTTATATTTATTGTAAATATATTCTCCCTTTCTGTAGCTGGGGTAGTCTTTTATTGATGATGTCTTTTGTAATATCCAAGTTTTTATCTCTAATGTACTCTATTTAAGTATTTTTTCTTCTAGTCAAAATGTTTATATCTAAATCTTTCCCTATCCTGAGATCATAAAGACACCCTCTTAAATTTTTTTCTGAAAGTTTAAAGAGAATGTATATCTTCAATCAACCTGCAGATGATTTTTCTATATATCTTTATTATTTTTTCCTTCCTATTTGGATAGCCAATTATCCTAGCACCATTTGCTAAATAAACTTTCCCACTGATTTGTATTGCTGTTCTTTCAGATAACAAGTTTCATGTATGGGTCTTTTCCATGTTAATTTATTTCACTGACCTATGTATGTATCAATCTGACAATCTAATATTGATTTAATAACAGATATTTTTAAGACTTAATAACTGGCAGATAAAATTTCCCACCTTGATAAGTCTTTAAAACTCTCTTGGCTATTCTTAGCTCTTCCACTAGATTTTTATTTTTTTACTTTTGCGAGAGTGAGAGTGAGCTAGTGGGCCTAAGGAGAAGGGGCAGAGGGGGAAAATCTTAAGCAGGCTCCACACCCAGGACAGAGCCTGAGGTGAGGCTCGATCTCACAACCCTGAGATCACGACCTGAGCTGAAATCAAGAGCTGGACGCCTAACCAACTGAACCACCCAGGTACCCCCTCTTCCACTAGATTTTTGAATCATGTTGTCAAAACTAAGTTTGAGAATGCATGAGACTAACCGTGAATCTGTGGAAGAACTGATATATTTAATATATTGAGTGTTCTAATCCACAAATTTAATGTTAACGGTTTCTCTATTAACCTAGGTCTTCTTTATTGTATTCAAAAAATTTTTAATGCTAACTATCTTTCTATTACTGGGATGAACCCAATATGAAGACATATATTTACACATATACACACACATTCATTGCTGGATTTATTAGTATTTTGTGTAGGATTTTTTTTTTTAAGACAGGGAGAGACAGGATGGGGGAGAGGAGGAGTGTGAGAAAGAATCTTAAGCAGGCTCCATACCCAGTGTAGAGACTGACCTGGGGCTCGATCTTACAAACCTGAGATCATCACCTGAGCCAAAAAAAGAGTTGGACACTTAACCCACTGAGCCACCCAGGTGCCCCTTTTATGTAGGAGTTTAGTTTCTATGTGCATAAGTGAAACAGGCCTGTAATTTTTTTTCATACAAGTCTCTTTGTTAGGTAGAAGTTAAGAATATAGGACACTGGAACTAGACAGCCTGGGTTCAAATCTCAGGTCAGTCAGTCTTTAGTTATGAGTTAACCCTGAGCTTGTGGTGATACTTATCCAGAATGCTGGGTTTTTTATCTATGGTTATTGAAGAGTTGGGTGTGAAAACTATTAAGGCAAACTAAACAACTGATCAAGGGATGAAGTATTACTGAGTGTGTGCTACATAAAAAAGCAGTATAATCATATTAAGATTACTGACAAAAGAGGGGTGCCTGGGTGGCTCAGTTGGTTAAGCGACTGCCTTCAGCTCAGGTCATGATCCCAGGGTCCTGGGATCGAGCCCTGCATCAGGCTCTCCACTTAGCGGTGAGCCTGCTTCTCCCTCTCTCTCTGTGATCTCTCTCACTTTCACTCTCTCTCAAGAAATAAAATCTTTAAAAAAAAAAAAAAGATTACTGACAAAAGAGCAGATGAACTAATGGGCAATAGTTACAGTAAAGAAAGTAGTAAAAACAGGGGTGCCTGGGTGGCTCAGTTGGTTGAGCTGGTTTCAGCTCAGGTCATGACCTCAGGGTTGTCCGATAGAGCCCCATGTGAGGCTCTGTGCTCAGTGGGGGAATCTGCTTGACATTCTCTCCCTTTATCCTTACCCCCCACTTATGTACATGCTTTCTCTCCACCCCAAATGAATAAATAAATCTTTTGAAAAAGAGTAGTAGTAAAAACAAGCTGGGAAAGAGTTAAAGAAATAGAGGAAAATTAAGAGTTCAAAGAATAGAAGTCCTGATGAAGCCCAAGAACAGTTAGATGGAAGTAAGAAACTTGTGTTTAAGATTTCAAATGCAGGGTAACTTGAATTGACTTCTGGTTATGTCCAACATGAAGTAACAAGGCCCACCTTCCCATTCAATACAACCAAAAGCAAATAAATGAAATCATGGTTTGCAAGATACTAGACAATAGACAATGATAATGAGAGATGCAACGAATGAGGGGGAACCCTATGACTGTTCCAACTTAATGATGTAAGAGTCTTTCTAGGCCATGGCACAAAGAGGGAAAATGCAGGCCTCAGAGATTAGCAGCTTCTCTGAGTTAAGGAAGTGGAGACCAAGTGAATAAGAATTGGCAAGACAAACTATGAGAGAGAAAGCTACAGAGGGAGAGAGAGAACTCTGGATATATGAAATCTGTGGAGGGTCTCTGTATCCAACAGTACGCAACAACAATAAAACCCCCCAAAATAACAAAACACAACAGACTACTGAGTAGCTCTTTATCTTTTAAAGAAATTAAATTTATAGTTTAAAATCTTTCCACAAAGAAAACTCTAGGTCCAATTGACTTTACTGGTAAACTCTACCAAACATTTAAGGAAGAAATAATGTCAATTCTACATAAACTTTTCCAGAAAACTGAAGAAAACAAGATATTTTCCAACAAATTTTATGAGGCAAGCATTGCCTAATGCCAAAACCAGGCAGAGAGATTAGAAGGGGGAAAAGGGCCTTATGAATATAGAAAATTAAAATTTTAAATAAACTTTAAAAAAATCAAATCTAACAATACCTAAAAAGGATAACACACGAATAAGAGAAGTTTATCCCAAAAAGAGAGGTAAGGCAGGCTTAAAATATGAAAATTAGTCAGTGTAAGTCACCCTATTAACAAACTAAAAATGAAAAAAAATCTGATCCTCTCAATAAATGCAGAAAAAGCATTTGAAAAAAAAATTCAACATCCATTCTGATACTCTCAGAAAACTAGGAATAGAAAGGAATATTCTCAACCTTTTAAAAACATCTACAAAAAATCTACAGTTAGTATCATACTTAATTTTAAAAGATAGATGTTTGTACCCTAAGATCAGGAAAAAGACAAGGATGTCCACTCCAACCACTTGTGTTCAACACTGTACTGGAAATTCTAGCCAGTACAACAAAGCAAGAAAATGAAATGAAAGGCATCCAAATTGGAAAGGAGGAAGTAAGACTGTATTAAGAGATTAAAAGATTATCTATGCAGAAAATTTGATAATGAACTCTAAAAACAACCTATTTGAATAAGTGAGTTTAAAAAGGTTGCAGGGTATAAAACACCAAGAAAAAGATGTATTTCTATATATTAGCAATGGTAAATCAGATACCAAAGTAAAAGAATTATACCATTTACAGTAGTATCAAAAATCAGAATACATAGGGATGAATCTGATAAAAGATGTGCAAAACCTATATATGAAAAACTACAAAATACTGCCAAAAGAAATAAAAGAATAGATAAATCAATGGACAGAATATAACTTTTCATTGATAAGTGGACTCAATATCATTTGATATGAATTCTACACATATTGATTGATAGATTCAATGTAATGCCTCTCAAAATCTCAGCATCTTTTTGAAGAAATTGACAAGCTGAGTCTAAAATTCATATGGAAGTGCAAAGCACATAGGATAGCCAAAATAACTGAAAAAGAACAAATTTGAAAGGCTAACATCATCTGATTCTATGACTTACTATAAGGCTGCAATAATCAAAACACTGGAATACTGGTGCTCAAACAGATAAACAAATCAATGGAACAGAAATGGATGGACACAAATAAGGACAAATGATTTTTTAAAAAAGATTTTATTTATTTGTTTGATAGAGAGAGAGCGAATGAGCATGCAAGTACAAGCAGGGGGAGGCTCCCTGCTCAGCAGGGAGCCTGATGCAGGGCTGGATCCCAACGCCCTGAGATCATGACCTGAGCTGAAGGCAGACACTTAATGGACTGAGCCACCCAGGCGTCCCAAGGACAAATGATTTTTAGCGAAGGTGCAATGGTAATCGAAGGGAGAGAGGATAATCTTTTCAATTGCATTCATGTGCAAAAAAATTAGCTTTGACCCTTATCTCGCACCTTATACAAAATTTAAGTCAAGTGGATCATAAATCTAAATGTAAAACCCCAAATTACAAAATTTCTAGAATAAAACATAGAAAATTTTGCAGACTTTGATTAGGCAAAGATTTCTTAGATATGACATCCATTAAAGAACAAACTGAGAACTTCATCAAAATTAAAAACTTTTGTTCTGTGAAGAACACTTCACAGAGAATGAAAAGAAAAAAATAAGTTCATCTCCAGTTCCCAAATCCCCACTACAAGAATGACTTTTTCATTCCTTAGCTTAACAAATAAGAATCTCTTTGAACAGGTCCCTAAGGACTATCAGATTTCCCTTCTCAGATGGAGGTGGGAGGACGGTGCCCTGAAAACATGCTAGGAGTTTACTAGAAGCATGGTTGGGTTTGGAACTGCCTGTAGTTACTTGCAAAGCTAATGCTTTATCACAGGGGTTGCCAGTTGAGAAACACCAAATCCAAATGGAGCAAATGAAAAGAGGCAATCAAGATCAAGAAATCAATATAGAGGTTAGAATAGGTGGGAGAAGGTCAAGCCATCTGTATTTACCTCAACTGGTGTCAAGCTGTTTTGCCTACTGGGGTAACCCACTCTGTAATTGGAACACTGGGTTCAGTTAGAAGGAAAAAAATGGCTGGCTCATTCCTCCAAAATTCATAGTTTTGGGGTGATTCAGGTATCCTCCCCACTCCAACCAAACTCATCACCCAACTGTTGTCTCCCACCATGCAAGACGGTGGCCAGCCAGTCTTCCTTATAGGGTGGCAGATATTCCCACTTCAAACTTGAGAAATAAAGCTAATATTATACTACCATTACAGTGCATCAATAATTTTAGATAATATATATATAGTGCACTTAATATGTACTAGAAACCATTTTTTTTTTTTAAGATTTTATTTATTTATTTCACAGAGGGAGAGAGATCACAAGGAGGCAGAGAGGCAGGCAGAGAGAGAGGGGGAAGCAGGCTCCCTGCTGAGCAGGGAGCCCGATGCGGGCCTCGATCCCAGGACCCTGAGATCATGACCTGAGCCGAAAGCAGAGGCTTTAACCCACTGAGCCACCCAGGCGCCCTAGAAACCATTCTTTATTGACATCATCTCATTTAATCCTTACAACCCCATGAGGGTTATTGTGCTATTCTTCCCATTTTACAAATGAGAAGATGGAGGCAGAGGAGCAAAGTAACTTGCCAAAGGTCAAAGACCTGAAAAGAGATAGAGCCAGGATATGAACCTAGACAGACTGAATCTAGAGGTTGAGTTCTCAACCACTGGTTTCTAAAGCTTCCAAAATAGTACTTAGAACATTTTTCCTGCCTTCCCTGTTGCTTAAAGGCAAACACATCAGTTGCCCTCTACCTCATTCTCTCAAATTCCCTAATCTCCAATCTCATTGTACTACCTTAGTTCACTTCTTACCTGTATGGTAACAGTCACCTAATTGCACTCTGCTATAATGCATATTCCTCATAACAGCCATACCAGGCTTTCCAAATCACAATTTGATCATGCTACTCTCCAGTGAATTCCTTTCAGTGGTTCCTATAACCTGTGCAATGGTCCAAACTCAACACACAGCAGACAAGGCCCTTCACTAAATAGCCCCATTATTCCCTTTCAGCTCCACTTGGTATTTGCCTATATAAACCACATTCCATACAAGCCAACCTTCTCACAAGTCTTTAACAAAACATATTCCTTTTTTAAAAATAGATTTTATTTATCTGACACACAGAAAGAGATCACAAGTAGGGAGAGAGGCAGGCAGAGGGAGAGGAGAAAGCAGGCTCCCCGCTGAGCAGGGAGCCTGATGCGGGGCTCGATTCCAGGACCCTGAGATCATGACCCGAGCTGAAGGCAGAGGCTTTAACTCACTGAGCCACCCAGGCGCCCGAACAAAACATATTCCTAATCTCCTCAATGCTGAATATACTATTCTATTTGGGATACGTACACAGTTCTTTATCTAGTAAATTCATATTAGTACTTTGAGTTTCAGCCCAAATGGCACCTCCCTTGACCACAGTTAATAATCCTGTAATAGTTAATATTTGTTTAGGACATTTGTTTACTCTCAGATATTATAAATCCCTTACAGATTTTAATACTCATCTAATTATTCCAACAACCTATGAGGAAACTTAGGCAAAAGAGTTAGCACTTGCTGGCACTTCAGTGTATGGAATTTATATATTTCCTTCCTCAAATTAAAATTCTTGGAGGGCAGAACTGTCCTCCTTATCTTTGCAACAGCTCTCCCTGTATAGAGCCTGGCACATAACTGAAACAGGAGTTGTTCAATAAATATCTCTTTACAAATGGCCAGAACTGTGCCTCCAGGTTCTAATGCCAGACGTGGAAACTATTCCTGGCCATTAGCCCTCTAATTTCTCCAGAGCATGAGAGGAGCCTAACAACCACGTTCAGTGTCTAGTAGAGTCCCATGTAAGCTAAAGGAATCTTAAAAGGATTTACGAAACTGTTCTTCTTAAGTACATACACATCCTCATACATACTACCAAGCATTTTATAAAGCTAACTTAAGTTTTTACAAATTTCCATTCACGAAACAGGCATTAGAAAAACATTAGCTGGTCAGCAATGATGACATTAAACCTTACATGTAAGAATTCTCAAAAAAGGAATACGGAGCTTACTTTGATCTCTCAGAAAGTCGATTTCGGTGGCCATTTCGATAGAATTTTAGTCTGGAGCTTTCACCACCTTCACTTTCTTCAAAACAAGAACAAAAACAAAACAAAACCCCACCACCACCACCGAAAAAGAAAAACCCCAGAGCTCGCCGTGCAGGAAAACAAAACTAAAGCAACGCTCGGGAGGTTGTCAAGCCCTCGAGCGGTGTGATCAGCATCCTACTCACGCGGCGTCAACAGCCCCGCCGCGCCTTCTTCTCCCGCGTCCCAGCCTAGCCCTTCGCTCAGGCAACAGACTTCGGATTTCAGGTCTGCCCGGGACCCGCCAAGTGAATTTTGTTCCACGTTCACCCGAATCCTGGCCGGGTAAAACGGGGACACGGGAGGCGACAGGCGTCCCGCGGGTCACTCGGGGCCGTGTCGGGCCACTTAGGAGACAGCCGAAGAAGCCGGCAAGTAGCCCGGTGGCGGCGTCCTTGGAGAAGCGTTTGGATTGGGGGGGCTGACTCCAGGGCGGTGGGGAAACCCGGAGCCGGCAGCGGAAGTCCACTCGGCCCGCCCTGCGACTTTGAAACCGGTGCCCCGGACCGCTCCTTGGAGACGGTGACGCCGTCTGCGTCATCACGTGGACGTCCACGCTTACGCCATCGCGCTTCCTGCAGGGCTCACACGCCATTGGCTATCTGTCGAGCTAGGGACGGAACTGTGAGAACCTGGATGACAGTGGGTTGAGCCACAAGCGAGCCCGCCGACAAGTTCGCCGGCCTGAGTCTTGCTGTGGTGGAGCCTGGTGTTTGTGTGTGTGTTTTTAAAGGAAATCCCCAAGATGTAAACGTAGGTAGGACATCTAATACATATTTTAAATGCTCCCAGGATCTCTGATACTTGGCATTTCTGGACTGGGAGAACTTGCCGGCCAAAAGGAGTGCGTGGAAAGTAAGTAGATTTCTGCGGCTGGAGGAAGAACTCAGACTGGCGGCTTCAGAGCTCACCACCAAGGCTGACCCTCTGGAGGATTTTTGAGTATGGACTTGATTTCCACACGATCCTGCCTGTTTGGGTCTTTAGAGGAAGGAAATAGCTGTTTAAATATTTAACTATGTGTCGGTAAGGCATGTAGTTAGAGGTACTCCGAAGATCCCGCAAATTCACCAGCTATTTCTTTAGAGATAACTTTGCTTCCTCGAAAAGAAGAAAAAGGTTACATTTTTTTTGTCAGAAAAAATTAGGCAAAACTTTATATTTGGGGGTAAATGACAATTTACAGTATTAAAAATTGATTTTGTCTGGATTTAAGCCTTAATATTGGAGGAAATTTCAACACTAGCAATGAAAATGTTAACTTGAAGCTAGCCTCTAGTGTTAGTGCTTTTTAATAGATTGTGTGTTTTTATTGAAGTAGTTTCACTAGACAGACATGTCAAGAGGTAGCTCCATTTGGCTTTCTCTTTAACAATTTAAGTTTTATTGTCCTGTACTCAGAATGTTACACAAAACGAAGTAATGTTAGCAGAATGTACGAGAAATTTTTAAAATGTAAAAAGAGAGAGAGAGAGAGAGAGAGAGAGAGAGAAAGATTTAAAAAACGTGTCTAACTGTACATTTAGGTATTTCAAGTCCTGAAGCTTTCTTCCATACTCACTACTGAAAGAGGTGGTCCCTTCTTCTAAAGACTGTTAAATATGGAGGTATATCTAATAACCACTAAAAAAGTTTAGCTTTGTGTCAGTGAAGATTGAACTTGATCTGGTTTTTGGTGGCCATGAAGTTAATACAAAAAAATTATTGGAAGGAGAGACTGAGTGGGCAAACTTCAACTCTTTTTTTGAAGGTCAGTGTCTTACTTTCTTCATGAACTCCTCACTGACTCCCCAAGGGCTTGTGTTTAAGTTCTCCTACATTTGAATCTGTGTATTGTCATATTGTAGTTTAATTTGGCACCCAACAGTTATAAACTTAATTCTACATTTACACTAGAAGTTGATAAGACATATTACTGTTGGTGAAAGCAAAGAGTACCTTCTGGATATAAATGATGAGTGGTCTTTCCATTGTGTAAAATAAATATTTGGGTTGGAATTTTTATCTCTGTACTTGAACTATTGGGCTTATACGGTCAAGTTCACTACCAACTACAGTTTTGGGATTTGGAGTTTGTTTGGGGAGCTGGTTTACGAGATTCTGCTGATTTTTGTATTTCAGTGGAGTTTTTTGGAAAATATTTTTCATCCTCATGAAACAAAATTGTTATGCTTCCACTTACCCTTAAAGTATTCCCTCTAGTGTTGCTTGCTTTTAAAGGTTCCTTTGGGTCCTCTACCCACTTTCCCAAGAAAGGTGCTTCCTTAATATTTCATGTTTCTTCCTCCAGTCTCTATCATATTGTTTTGTCTCCAGGCTCCATCAGAACTGGAACTCAAAAGGGTTCAGTAAATATCTGATGAAGGAATCCAATTTAAAGAATTCAGTGGATGTGCTTGGAAAGTATCTATTAGTATAATTGAGTACAAGGAATGAAAAGTGGGAGAAAAATTACTTAGTATGTGTTTAACCACTCTTTAGCCCCAATTTCATGTTTTTATGTTAGATGTATTTCTTCAATAAAGAAAACCCTTGGGCGCCTGGGTGGCTCAGCGGTTTAAAGCCTCTGCCTTCGGCTCAGGTCATGATCTCAGGGTCCTGGGATCGAGGCCCACATCGGGCTCTCTGCTCGGCAGGGAGCCTGCTTCCTCCTCTCTCTCTGCCTGCCTCTCTGCCTACTTGTGATCTCTCTCTCTGTCAAATAAATAAATAAAATTTTTAAAAAAAAAAAAAAGAAAACCCTTGACAATTGATAGCTTTTACTAATATTAATTTGTATAATAAATTGACATTGAGCACCCACTACTATATGTAAAGCATCATGAAGAATATAAAGTTGGAAATTTAAGCCAGGGTCAAAACCATATGAAACATTCTCTGATAAAACTAAATGCCATAAAAAAGAGATTTTTAAAAAGTTCTTAATAATTATGTTTATTTTAGTGATGGCTGGGTGACTCAGTCAGTTCTGTCCAACTCTTGACTTCAGCTCAGGTCATGATTTCAGGGTCCTGGGAGTGAGCCCCACATGGGGGTCTGTGCTCAGCATGGAGTCTGCTTGTCCCTCTCCCTCTGCATTTCCCCCATTTGCACTCTCTCTCTCTCTCTCAAATAAATAAATAAATAAGTAAATAAAATAATTATGTTTATTTTAACCAGGCAAGAGAAGCATGACCTAGAAATTGGGAGCTCTCTTTTTAAACTTGCCTTTTTTATAATTATAATTTTTGTAATAAAAATGATATGAAATCTACTCTCAGATTTTTACAGTGTAAGTATCTTAACTATATGCACATTGTTGTACAGCAGATCCCTAGAACTCTTCCATCTTGCCTGACTGAAACTCTGTATCTACTAAACACTAACTCTTATTTCCCTCTCCCACCAAAAGTGATTTTTAGAAAACAAAAATAATAGTTTCGGTAAAACAAATACAAAAGCTATTTCCCCCCAAAGAGGTTTTTAAAAGTATGTTATAAGCAAAATATATTTAGGCTGAGCCATGTGAAATTGTGATTTTCTGCAATTTCGTATAGTATAGTTTAATATGTTACCTGAAAATATTTGAATAATGGCTACTCACTAATGTAATATCTGCTCTTACAGATCAGGAGAAAATTGTGGTGACTTTACTTAAGCATGTAGAATACACACAGTAGTCTCAGAGTAGCTGTGAAGTTCAGGTGCAGTGACTCCTTGCCAAATTAAACCCACAGATCATATAGACATTTTGGTAACTCTTAGCAACCAAAACACGGAGTGATTTTATTATTTGAAAATATTGTAGTTCTGTAAATTATTACCTTTTCTTGAGAAGTGTGGGAATTCACAGTGCCTGGATAGAAAAAAATCTGACTTGTATGTACCTCCCTGGATAAGACTTAATTGAAAAGCAAAGGAGGAGTGCCTGGAACACTGGGTCTCCTTTGAAGTTTCTTTTCTTTTTTAAGGTTTTATTTATTTATTTTACAGAGAGAGAGGGAGAGAGAGAGATCACAACCAGGCAGAGAGGCAGGCAGAGAGAGACAGAGGGGGAAGCAGGCTCCCTGCTGAGCAGAGAGCCCGATGCGGGACTCAATCCCAGGACCCTGAGATCATGACCTGAGCCGAAGGCAGAGGCTTAACCCACTGAGCCACCCAGGCGCCCTCCTTTGAAGTTTCTCCACTGAAGATGGCCAGATTCTTACTGCAGGTCAAGGTTCTCATCAAGGCAGTCAGTGTTTAAGTTTTGAAGAAAAACAGGCACCTGTGGTGGTCACGTACTTCATGAACTCCTTGCCTCATCACCCTTATCACACGCTGCCCCATATATTATTATCCTTATCATTAAAGTTACACTTTCCTCCTCGCTTTGCACTTAATATATTGCTAAGACCCCAATAAAAGTGGAGACAAAAGTTGGCACAAGGCCTTTTGCCACTAGAGCGTCTGGTCCCCAGGCCTCTCCTTTCTCCTACTAAGGTGTATGGAGTAATCTTTTCATTTGCCATCTGAGGGTTTGCTGGTCAAACCTGACAGAGAAGTTTAAAAGTTTATGTATGATTATGTTATGAATTTACATTTAATCCTGTGTAGAAACAGTAAGTTCACACTGTCTTGGGTGAAAGAGACACTAGATGAAGGAAAATAGGTTGATAAATGCTGAAGATCCTAGGATAAGTAAGACTGAACCAACCAGAACCATGTTGTACATTTCTGGAGCACTTAACCATATTTTATTATCTCAAGGGTCAGTTAGACTATCCTGCCTTGCAGTCTAGTTTTATATAGGAAAAGCACTTAAGAAACATGTAATTTTAATGATTTTAAACAGTAATATTTCCTTTTTTTTAAAGATTTTATTTATTTATTTGACACAGAGAGAGAGAGAGATCAGATCACAAGTAGGCAGAGAGGCAGGCAGAGAGAGAGGAGGAAGCAGACTCCCTGCTGAGCAGGGAGCCCGATGCGGGCCTCGATCCCAGGACCCTGAGATCATGACCTGAGCCAAAGGCAGAGGCTTTAGCCTACTGAGCCACCCAGGCGCCCTAATATTTCCTTTTTAAAAATTATTTTTTAAAGATTTTATTTATTTATTTGAAAAAGAGAGCATGAGCCTGGTGAGGAGCAGAAAGAGAAGCAGACTTCTTGCAGAGGAGGGAGCCCACTGTGTTACTGGAGCCCAATGTGTTACTCCATCCCAGGACCCTGAGATCATGACCTGTGCCAAAAGGCTGACACTTAACTGACAGCCACCCAGGCACCCAAGAAATATTTTCTTTAAGCAAACCTATATGTATTTTAATAACAGCAATTTTTCTGAGTATTTACTACATACATACTAGTCACTGTGCTAAATACATATATACATAGTGTCTAGTGTATATGTATGTACATATATGTATCTCCACATACAAAATCTTTACAGTAACTTGCTGATGATCATAGTTGGAAAGTGCCTGAATTGGAATTTGAATCTAGGCATTTCAGTGTCACAATCCTCCACCACTATGTATATGCCTCCCAGTAGTGTAATATCATTTACATTTAGGGTAATATTATTTACAACCAGTGTAATATGATTAATTTACAGTTTTACTTATATTGCCAGTTAACCTTTAGTTACATTAAGTGAATTATTGCTGTATGTGTTCTATTGTAATCTTAATGATTTACAGTTCATTTTCAGATTGTTAGACGGTATTTATATTACTGAATTACCTTTCCTTCTCCTAATAGAAAATCACTCAAGTTTCAGTGGAATGATTAAGAGTTCAGATGTTCTCTGGTGGTCCTTTCACTCTCTTCTTTTCTGCAAAAACCCGGAGAGTCGGCTTCCTCCCCGCAAGCCCCGCCCCCAGGATGTGTAGGCGGCTGGGCGGAGCCTAAGGCTCTCCAGTCACCACCACAGAAAGCAGCGAGCTGAGTGGAGCAGGGAAAAGAACTTCCCTGTCCGTGTTCTCTTCTTGTAGCGCGTTGTTTCCTCGGTCATTACTTGCACCTTCGCCCAGTCTTGTTAGCTTCTTCTCTGGTAACTGATTTTTCAGCTGCGGCTTCTGCTGGCACAGTTTACTCCCGCTTTCCGGCTGACTTCCTCATTTCTCCGTTTTTCTTATAAATGGGCAGGGGTGCAGGTGGAAGCAGAATGCAAACCGAAAATTAATTATTGTAGGAAACTAAAGAACATTTCGTGAATAGAGGAATTTGGAAATTTTCCTTGTAAAACGTTGTGTTCAGAAAACATCTTTTCCATAACTTCCTAATTTTAAGATTCGCGGAACGTTTTTCATCTCCTTGGCACTTAGCGCTCTGTGGTTCTCTTTTCTATTTCCTTTGAAAGGCCTTTCCATAGTACAGACAAGCATGAAAATAATTTAAAAATTATAACTTTTTTTGATGAAAGAGTAATTCGAAGAGTAAAGGTTAAAATGTGGGAAAACACAGATTAGTAATAAACATTCTTTTAAGAAAGTCTGCACAACCAACATCAAAATTGCATAATAGGTTGGTGATCACTTTGAATGAATGTATTCCTCAAGTAATTTTCCCAGTATTCATTCTGACATTTAAGAAATGTTTAGCATATATAATATAGAGATGAGGTATATCACATACTCTTAGAGATCCAGCCGTAAAGTGGACTTTAAAAAATATTTTTAAATTATTCATTTATTTTTTTAATAGTAATGTGTGGGATAGAAGTTTATCCATTTCTATAGGAAGAATATGCCTTGAGATTTCAACTAAAGAATATCAGTTTATTGAGGTTTTTATTCCATATAAATCAGTACTAAATTCTACAAAAATCAGAATCAATTTATATAATCTTATCATTGAGCTTATTTTAATAATAAATAATATAAATTGCTGTATATATCCTCTTCTGAAATACTATTCGTTGCAAATGGGTTGTAATGCCAGAATTACTTTTAAAAATTTTTGAGATTATCAATTAAAATTTGTTAGCATGTAGTGAAAATTAGGAAGAGCTACATACTTTAGAAAGAGGTTTTCAGAGCTTTAGGATTCCTGTGTGCCACAGAACTAATAATATATTTGGATCTCCCAAAGATGGGTACCTAGTAGGTACACAATATCTATTCATTGAAATAAATTTATCCAACACTTAACTTATTTGCAGTAAAAATAACATATGAAGCAAGGAAATGCATTCAAAGACTTCAGATAAGGGAAATTGAAGTCTGGAAATAGCATTGTTACTAATCAAGATTATCTTCTGAACAAGACATAAGGACCTAGTATGCTTTGGGGAATCTACCACTCTTAAAATAAGGTTTATATCTCCTTGCAGATTCCTGAAATATCTTCATCTGGGAAAACATGACTTACATTGATTCAACTTCATGATTTGCCAGCCATGTGACCTTGGACAAATGTGTTCTTCATTTGTAATAAGGATAAAAATAGTTCCTCTGCAAGTTTGTTGTGCAAATAATGAGACAATGTTTTTAAATGCCTGATACATAGTGTTTAATAAAAAATGTAATTTTATTACTATAATGCTATGGATGTCCATTTAATCCTTAGAGAAAAAAATCTAAAATGCAGATACTACTTGTATCAAATATATTTAGTCTATTTCAAAGTTTAATAAATTCTGTTCCCATTTTTCAATTGGGAAATAAAGGATTAACCAAACATGGTTCTTTAACACGTGAAATTTCAACAGTTGAAGTAGCTAAGAAAATCTATACCCTGAGATCAGGGAAGACAATATTAAACTCTATGAACCTTGAAATGGTTGGAGTACCCCCTGCTCTGCAACACCCACCCTAAAAAGAAAGGGTTTTAGCCAAAGAAACAAGTGTTACCAGAAGTGCTTCTGCTAACTTATAGAGTTATTTTTTATTAGATTGAATTTTATTATTAAGATGTTGATTTCCTGGGCGCCTGGGTGGCTCAGTGGGTTAAAGCCTCTGCTTTCAGCTCAGGTCATGATCTCAGCGTCCTGGGATCGAGGCCCGCAGGCTCTCTGCTCAGCGGGGAGCCTGCTTTCTCCTCCCCCTGCCTCTCTGCCTACTTGTAATCTCTCTCTCTGTGTCAAATAAATAAATAAAATCTTAAAAAAAAAATGTTGATTCCCAAGGGATCCAATAATTCAGACACCTGCACATTTTAGAATAAAAGACGAAGGATGGCATAGAAACTCATAGTGTTTATAGTTGTTAAGTATATAAACTTTTTTCAGTGGACTTGATTACAGTTTTTAAAAATGATTTTGATTTACGCTTTACAAGGTAAGTTGAGCTGGATCTAGACTTAGTTATAAAGCTTTTAGGATCTAATTACCTATTTTACAATAGAACTCCAGTCTATGGTTTGCCATAAGACAAATGGCCTTTTGACTCTCAGAACTGTGTTCTTGTCACTCTGCTGCCTTCCTGTCTGCTATTTGGCATTGAAATTTTCATTTCATTTCCAACTAAAGGAAACATTTGTAAATTGTTAAAGAGTAAATTGTTAAAAGAGTTTATTTTAATTTTCTTTCCTTTAGAGTCTTCAGATGGATTTTAAAATTGAACACACTTGGGATGGTTTTCCCGTGAAGCATGAAGCAGTGTTTGTCAGGCTGAATCCAGGTGATGGAGGAGTGATGATGGAAGTTAGTGCTCCATTTTTCAATGATCCTCCAGCTCCACTTGGAGAACCAGGAAAACCTTACAACGAACTGTGGAATTATGAAGGTAAGTGGAAGTACTGTATTTTATTGCAAACATAAATCTCTTTATAATAACGTCTCCTAGAACTATTGTTTTATTTTGCTATAAGAAATTGGGCGCTCTTTTGCGCAACTGACATGTGCAGTTTCTTCTGTTCTCTACCAATATCTCATTCTGACTTTTTCACCATCACCTATGTGACTTCAGGTATAGAAGAGTGAAAATGGCAATTACAAATCCAGATTTTTAAATTGCTGCCATATTTCTTTCATTTACCTCTGATACCTATTTTAAGGAGAGTTCAACATTTCTGTTTTGTCTTTAAGTATCTTCAAATTGCTATTTTAACCTTATAAACCTTTGTGGAAGTTTGGGAATGTTTTACTTATTATAGAAATACTATCAACTTTAATATGAAATGTAGTTTTTATTTTATACTGACAATTAATCTCACATGTCATATAAAGGCTAAAGGATATGCCATAAAATTACACTGTGCCAGGTTTGCTATATGATCCCCTTCTAATGTATCATAATTAAGTACCAAACTTATCTTTCTGAAATACACTTTATGATTTCACTCCTCAGATCCCAAACCGTAAATATCCCTAAGATAAAGTTCAAACCCTTCCTATAAGCTTTCAGAGTACTCATAATTTGGGCTATCCTATTCATCAAAAGCTCCTTTTTAATATAACAATGTTACATTAGTTTCAGGTTTACAATATAGTGATTTGACAAGTCTATACATTATGCTGTGCTCACCACAAGTGTAGCTACAATCAGTCTCCATGCAGCACTGTTACAGTACCACTGACTACATTCTCTGTGCTGTGACTTTTATCCCTGTGACTTATTTATTCCATGACTGGAAGACCGTATCTTCCACTTTCCTTCATCCATGTTGCCCATCCCCCTACGCTCTGCCCCCCCCCCCCGGCAACCATCAGTTTGTTCTCTGTATTTATGGGTCTATTTCTACCTTTTGTTTATTCATTTGTTTTGTTTTCTAGATTCAATATGTAAGTGGAATCATATGACAACCAAAGGTTCTTGACTTCTGAAAGGCTAATGGTCTTACTGTCCATGCATATTCTCACCCATGTACCTTTTCTCATTCCATTCCCCATCCCCTGCCTCTAATGAACTTAGTTCAAGGTCTAATACAGGTTTCATTTCTTTAAAGAAACCTTTGATGATTCCTATAGTCCATACTAACATCTGTATAGCATGCATTTGTCAGTGTTAATTTTTATCATATGTAAAACATGTTATCTTTTACTGATACAGAACTTGTATATACCAGCTTCCTGCTGGTGTAGACACTAATGTGACTTAAACACCAAACTCAAGAAGTCCTAAACTCAACTCATCCAATTCTCTCATAAACCTGCTTCTTTCCCCAATTGCCCAATCACTATAATACATCGATTCACCAAATATAGAAATATGATATCTTTCCAAGATACCCTTTCTCTCACTCTCCATATTTGGATTTATTTATGAGTCCTGTCAGCTTCACCTCCTAAATGTTTCTCTAATTTAGTACCTCTTCTTCATTCACACTATCCCTACCATAGGTTAGGCCTTTGTGATCTTTTATTGGGCTAGTCAAAGCACCCTTTATAGTCTTTTTACCCTTCGGTCCATCCTTTATTTAGAAGCCAGAGTGACCTATATAAAATGAAAATTCAAACTCCCGTAATTCAGGTCCTTACAAACTTTCTCAGGGTCCTTGTCCTCTCAGGATAGTTTCACCCTTCTTATTATGATCTTTATATTAGATTTTCCATGACCTAGCCCCTTATTCTCTTTGCAGCATTATTTCCTCGTGCATTGAAATGTTTGCCTAGGAAGACTGCACGGCTTGTACTTCTTTAAGGGATGATATTTCTTAATCATGTACATTTGATTTTATTTCTCTTCCACCCTGGCATGCCCTTTCCATCATTCTTCTTCCCCCAATTTCAATTCATCTTTCAAGGTGGAGCTTAAATAGCACCCTCTGCAAGAATCCTTCCTAAACCACTTTGTTGAGCTAAGTGTCTGTTTTCTTTTTTTGTGTGTAGCAGCAACCCATACCTCTTTCCCTCCTGGTATTTTTATTAAGAGTATCCACTTGTGGGGCATCTGGGTGGCTCAGTGGGTTAAACATCTGCTTTCAGCTCAGGTCATGATCCCAGGGTCCTGGGATTGAGTCCTGCATTGGGCTCCCTCTTCTGCAGGGAGTCTCTTTCTCCCTCTCCTCCTGCCCCTCTCCTGCTCTCTCTCACTTTCTCTCTCTCAAATAAATAAATAAAATCTTAAAAAAAAAAAAGGAGTATCCACTTTCATGTCTGATTAGATTGTAAACTAATTAAGGTACTCCCAGCATTTGATACAGCATTTAATACAGAGAAGATGCAAAAATGATTTTAAGGTGATTATGCAAAATAGTAATTAGAAGATGTATTAGAATTCTCCAGAGAAACAGGGCTGAGAGGGAGAAAGAGAGGAAAAGAAAAAGAGAGAGAGAGAGAGAGAGAGAGAGAGAGTGTGTGTGTGTATAGAGAAAGAGAAAGATTTATTTTAAGGAATTGGCTTATGCAGTTTTGGCTGGCAAATACAAAATCCACAGGGTAGAGCAGTAGACTGGGGGAAGAACTAGAGACCTAGGGAAGAACTGATACTGCAAGTTGAGTCTGATGGTCTGCTGGCAGAATTCCTTCATGGTCAGGGAAGGTCTGTCTTTTTTCTGTTAAGGCTTGGATGATTGATTGGATGAGACTGATTGATTGGATTAGACTCAGCCACATTATGGAGGGTAAAATGCTTTATTAAAAGTCTACTGATTTAAATGTTAAATCTCATCCAGAAAATACCTTCATAGAAACATCTAGAATAGTGTTTGACCAGATATCTGGGTACTATGGTTAAAGTTGACACATAAAATTAAGCATCATGGAAGCATTCTAATTTATTTAGGTAAAAGACTTAGAAGGGGACAAGACTCTGAACTGTTGATGGATCTTAGACATTTCATTATAAAAATAACACATGGAAAATTGGAAACAAAATAAATGTCTATCATAAATGATTATATGAATAAATTATAACATTCTATAGAAGAATACTATGCAGTAATTTAAAAGCATTAGGTTTCTATATGCTGGAAAGTTTTTTTGAGAAAAAAGAAAGTTGTAGGCAAGTATGATTCCATATTTATTTTTTAAAATCCATGCAGGTAAAATTGTTTGTAGAAGGATAGAAAAAGTCTGACAGGTCTTAGAGAAAAGTGTGAAGAAAAGGACTTTGACTTTTTACATCATGTGTTTCTATTGTTTTAATCATTTATAAGAAATATATACTACTTTCATAATTAAATATTTTTAAAGTAGGACATGTTCAGAAAACTGCAGGAAGTTGTAAAGAGAAGAAAAATCACCTACCAGTATTCTCTCTATCAGTGATAACCAGTCATTTTTTGTGTGTGTATGCATACTTTGCAGAGATCTAGACATAGGCACACATGCACATTCTTATTCCATGTACATTTGGTTATCAAATATCATGGATATCTTCCCATATAAAAAAATGTTTAACTGTATATTTGATTGTAATGACTGCATTATATTCTACTGTATGGAATATATGAATTTCATAATTTATTTAATAGCTCTCCTATATAATAGTTTTATTTATATCATAGGAGATAACCATGTAGATCATTCCCTATTTTTGAGCAATACTTAGATGAATAGTATTATACTTACTTTTCCCAGTTCTCTGATTATTTCTTAAGATTAAATTCCTAGGGGTGCCTGGGTGGCTCAGTCTTTAAGCGTCTACCTTCGACTCAGGTCATGATCCCAAGGTCCTGGGATCAAACCCCGCATTGGGCTCCCTGCTCAGCAGGAAGTCGGCTTCTTCCTCTCCCTCTGCCCCTGTTTGTGTTCCCTCTCTCTGTCTCTCTCTGTCAAATAAATAAGTAAAATCTTTAAAAAAAAAAAAAGATTAAATTCCTAGAAGAATATAACTGGCTCAAAGTCTGTATAATAACATTCATTGTTTTTAAGAACCTCACCCAACACTGGGCTTTATTAATATTTTTAATTTAGGACAATCTGATATGGGAAAAACTGATGATTTATTTTCTATGTATTTCTTCTTCCAGGCAATGTGTACTTATTTGCTTTTCCCCTTTTCCTATTGGGATAGAATTATAGTTAAAAATAATAAGTTAATTCATTTTTTATTCTAAGAAAATAAATTATTTATTACTGAAGTAAAATTTAATTTCTTGGTATGTCTTATCTGTTTTCAAAAGTCGTGGAAGCATTTTTCTTGAATGACATAACTGAACAGTATTTAGAAGTTGAACTTTGTCCGTAAGTATAAAATTTTTTTCTAGCTCATTACTACATAATTTGAATACAGTTAATTTCTAGTTATAATTATATGGTTCGCGGTAAAAGCTCAACCAAAAGGAAGAATGCTAATCTGAATTATATATAATTCTTTATTCTTAAGTAAACATATAACTTATATTTTTAAATGTTTGAAAATATTATGTTGATATTATTTTCAATTCACTAATGTGGCTGGTTTTCTAATAAATTGAAAGTTTTTTTGTAAAATGAAAAATTATTATAAATAACAGAAACTGTCTCTCACTATTCTGAAATTTGCATCATTATGGATAACCTATTCAGAAATAAAGGGAGATATAGATACAATGAATTGAACTAGTTTCTTTTAGGGAATTTTTTTTGATAACTAGATTAAACTTAAATTTTATATATTACATAATTATATAATTATGCTTTCCTTTATTAATCATTCATTTTTTGAGTGTATACTATGTCACTTTGTGTTCAGTGCCAGGGATAAAAATTAAATCACATGTAGTTTTTTTTAGACTTATTAAAAATATTAACCTGGGACTCTTTTGTTCAAATTTAACCAGTCCTTTGGGAACCCTGGACTTGCAGTTTTTCCCTACATATGTTAAAAAGTAAATTTATGCCTACCTGTCATCTACATGATAATGAATTTTAAATTAGTAAAATATTTAGTAATGAAATATTTCTTTGTATCACCATTTTTCATTTTAAATGACTTTTAAATACCTCTCAGTATCTAATATTTAGTAGCCTCTGTTCCTTTGTAGGGTGGGCAGAGTCCCAAACAGTTGATTTAAATGAGATTTTAGATATCATTTTCTTTTCCCTTAGTTTGATTTCTTGCTAATTCTAATGTGGAAAACAGCTATTCATAATTATATTTTTGAGAATAATCATATACCTTTGTGTGTTACCTTTTAACTAACATGCCAGAATCTTTTATTGAAAAATATGACTTAACTGTAATGTGAGGTAAGAAAACTTCAACTGTTGTGTGATTGTTTCCATCATACAGGTGAGAAAACTAAGGCAAATAGGTTTATAGCTTGTCTAGGAATCAGTTAAGAACTTGGATATGCTAGAATTCTAGTTTTATCCTTAGTTTTAATTTTATTAGATGATAATATCAGTTTATTTTCACAAAGTGATGACTTGGTAGATGAATAAGATAATTAGATTCTCTTTTATTTTAAAATTATATGATAAACATGTATAAAATTAATAATTTAAAAATATATTTTAAGTTACATTATTAATAAGTTAAAAAAATCTGTAGAGTAGTTTGGTTTCATATATTATGGGGCAGTTATTAATCAATTATCATGGTTTTGTTTCCAGCAATGAACTCCTGTGACAGTTAATTAACCTCTGGGAAAGCAACATGAAGAATATTGTTGTTTTAATTTGCAAGGACTTTTATCCGTCTTAGGATATTCTTAAAGTTGCATAATAATAATAAAAAAAGCAGAGAACTTTTATTTTTTTATTTTTTATTTTTTAAAGATTTTATTTATTTCACAGAGGGAGAGAGATCACAAGGAGGCAGAGAGGCAGGCAGAGAGAGAGGGGGAAGCAGGCTCCCCGCTGAGCAGGGAGCCCGATGCGGGCCTCGATCCCAGGACACTGAGATCATGACCTGAGCTGAAAGCAGAGGCTTTAACCCACTGAGCCACCCAGGTGCCCAAAAAGCAGAGAACTTTTAAATGAAAAATAATACTTGCCTTCTGTTAGAATAGTTTACTGAAGGGAAATCCTCCCTGAAAAGCTCACAACAGACCATCTGAGTAGAAATGTTTAGTCTTTTCCACTGACAGTAAATTTGCTTCATGTAACTACTTGAAATCCTTTGATTCTTACTGACCTGGCTAATCCCAATTATGCTCTCTTAATAGAATTCCATCTGAGGATATATTTTGTTTTTCTTTGAAAATGTGTCATCAGTGTCTGAATCTAACGGTAAAAAGCAGGAAAATACAGGAGGCAGGCAGGTTGAGGACAGTTGTGCAAGAGAATAGATACAAATTAAAATCTTCAGCCTGTTGACTTGTATTAGACAATGTATGCTTTTATTTTCTGTCTTCCTAATGAACTTCAAGATAGTTTTTTTTTTTTTACAGAAGTAACCTTTAGTAAAGTTGTTGATTCAGACTTAGAAATTGGTACCAGCTTCCCCTAAGGTACTTTAGTTTTTGAAATGGGTTTTATTATGAGTACCAGATACTGTGGTATCCTTCCCACCCCTTTTTCATACTTTGTACCATCTAACCAGTTGGAATATTTTATATAAATTCTTATTTACAGAATATAAAAAGCAGTCTGGGCATGTGTAGCTTTATGCATTTGATTGCAGTTGTCTGAAAAATGGTAAACTCAAAGATGATATTTCCAAGTAACTGAACACACTGGTCCTCCCTAAAATTATCCAATATTCATATTGCATCTTTTAATTATTTGGAAATTTAGTTATAAGCACATATTGCAGATATGAAGGAAAGTAAAGAAAATAGGATTTGTTTCTTTCAAACACTCATGACGAATTTTAATTTTGACAGTCATGGACAACATTTGGTGCTCTTACTCTCTGGAAGAAGAAATGTCTGGAAAGTAAGTAAATAAAAATATTAGACAAAATCCTTAAATGTAATCTTTAAGATATATATGTCGTATGTAAAATATATATAAGATATATATCTTATATGGAATGTTTAAAGTATAAATCTGAATTTACGTTTTGTGTTACACATGTTTCTGTAGCAAGAACTTGCTCTGTCATACAAAGTGTCTAGAGGAGAGACAAATTGGGAAGGCAGAGCTTATCTTCCTTGGAGTTATTTTCCACCAAGTGTGACAAAATTCAATTCATTTGCAATTCATGGATCAAAAGATAAAAGAAACTATGAAGCTCTTTACCCAGTACCTCAACATGAACTGCAACAAGGACAAAAACCTGATTTGTAAGTAGAAAATAAATGAAGATAGGTCCAACTCTGATTTTTTTGGAAACTAATTATGGGTAGAACAATAGTAACATTTTTCACTCCAAGAAAACCTATGTGTGCAAATACCTAGTAGAGTCATGTGTTCCCTGATGGTCCTTGGTAAATACTTGACAGACTGACTTTGGACATAGTCTCTCTTACTGCTGTTAGTAGAGCACTTATATTTCCCTAGTGGTATGAGGAAAGTCTTGCTTATTGAGTATTGCTGCAGCAAGTATCAAAATATGGTTGCAAATTCATTTATGGTCCCTTTCAGCCAGAGACATCTGTGTTCTGGTGTGAGTAAAGGGTTAATAAATCCTTTCTTGCTGTTTGAGAATGTGACCTTCAGTTAACTCTAGCTCTCTTCCCTTGGTCACCTTATAAAGATAAAAATGTCAACTATATTTCTAGGCAACTTTGCCTGTCATAATGATGACCCTTAATTAGTAAATTGTTTCTGATCTGAGAGGAATTCTGAATAAGCTCTGAATACCTGATAGGGGCAGCATGTCTTTGGGATTTCCCTTTAGCTGTCTTGCTTCCCATGGCTATGCTAGACACCATAATAAAGGAGTTGTTATTACAAGAGATATTGGCTCCTGTGGGGCAGCAGGCGTGTAAGCTAAGGTATCTCCTACAGTTTCTCAGTTTGAGTCTTAGCTCTTTGCACCTGAAGCTGTCACTTAAGGAGAATGTAGCTCCTGACCAGCTTTCTAAGTGCTTCATGGACTGCTATAAACATAGTAAAGGCAGATGCTGTCCCGGAGAAAGCTGAGATTCCTGCTCTATATCTCTCTGGGTGTGCTTGGTGGCTCAGTCTGGTGAGATTGCATGTTTACAAGAGCCTAACAGAGATATCCTGGTGGGCTTTGCACCATGGTAGACTGACTTTCCTGCCTTTTTACCCTTAGAAAGTGCTATACTGTCCTTCTTCTCCCTGTTAGCTTTCTCCTTCCTGTCATGCTCTTACTTTGTCACGCTCTTACTCACTTTGCCTTTATCTTTTCAAGTCTATTCCTTTATTCTGCCTGACATACATTTCCCTTTGTTTTTGTCCCCAGTCCTTACCCTTTTTCTTATCCTTCCCTGTTGTCTTTCTCTTCTTGCTACTTCTTATTCCTCTCTGTTGTTTCCCTAACCTTTTTGATTTTAATTTTTAAAAATTGAAGTATAGTTGATACACAATGTTACATTAGTTTCAAGTATACAACATAATGACTCAACAAATCTATATATTATGCTATGTTCACAACTGTAGCTACCATCAGTCTCCATACAATGAATGCTATTATAATACCATTGACTATATTCCCTAGGCTCTACTTTTTATCCCTGTGACTTATTCATTTCATAATTGGAGTTTCCTTAACTTCTTAATTCTGGTTTGACAATGTGACTCTAAACCGGGTTCAGCCTGGTTCAGTCTAGTCAGGGGGACAGAATAGGACAGGAATCCAGATGCAACTCACTAAGGGCCCTCCTATCATGATGGCTTGTTTCTCTGGCTCTTCACCAGCTAATGCCTTCCTGTATTCAGGCTTCTCATTTATAAGTTATTGGAGACTTACCCTAGATAAAAGTATGAGTATGCCATTGGTCAAGGTAGAGTCAGGGCAGAATGACTTCCTGTACAGCTGAGACCCACTGTAAGATGTTAGTTTGTCTCCTCATTAAGCCACAATATTTAAATGGTTTTCCTAGAAAGAAAAGAAGTAGGATTAAATCCCTTTTACATTCACCTCTCTTGCTTTGGCAAAGAAGTCTATCCTCTAAGTTACAGAGCTGAAACTTTAAAACAATTATCTATATGGTATATAAAGTATATCAAAATTCGAATGTAAAAACATCTCTTAAGAGTATAATATTTGTTTAAGGCTAGATAGAATGAGTCAGGTTTTGCAGGTTGATTTTCAGTTCTTCCCTCAGCTGTGAGGGAGCTTTTCTAGAATTAAGAGGAGAGTGTTTTGAAATGTGGGTGAATTTCAGAGCTGAATGTTTGATAGCAAGCATGAGAAAGTAGTACATATAGAATACATCTTACCTTTGGTATTTTTAAAATAGAACGTTGTTCTATCACAAATGTGACAAAATAAATAGTCCGTCAGGACAACTATTTCACAAATGTGTAATTCATTTCAGTTCCCACCTTCTTTTTCTTTGCATTTAGCCATCATCTGGAATACTTCAAGCCTTTCAGTTTTAATACACTGCTTGGAGAAGAATGGAAACAACCAGAATCAGAGCTGTGGTTAATAGAGAAGCCTGATGTATAGGAGCATAGTATATGACCATATCAATCATTTCTTCTCTGTATCTTTTGAGGTAAACCAATATTATGTATAATCTCTTTTAATCATGATACCACCAGCACACTTCAAGAACAACTATTTTCATAGAGGTCGGTGAAAATATAGTATCTTTGTGGCAAGTTGTATATGAGTTAACAAGAAAATAGAAAGTTTGTAGATGACTTTATTTTGAAAGTGAAAATGTTTCTCAAAGTCGTTCAGTCTAGGAGCCATCATGCCAATCAGTTCTATCTGCCTTGCATTACCATCACACCAGAAATCCCTGACTCTGTCAACCAACACTATTATTTCTCTTCCTACCTCCCTAAACCTCAGCCAGCCTGACATTGGGACATCTTATTTGTCCATTTTTTTAAGTTCCATATAATGTTCAATAATTCTTTACTTGGAATCTTCTGTGCATTCTTGAAGTAGGTTGAAAACAATGACCTATTTCAGATAAGCAGGAGATCCACATCTGTTAAGGCATCATTAAGATACATATGTATGTGTGTATGCATATGTGTACATATATGTATATGTATACGTTTTTCTTGTCTTGAGACAATTTTTAGTTTGTAGAAGGAAATGGAATGAAGTAGTCTTGAATTTAGGCAACAGGTTCTACTTTCATTTACGAACAGATGACATTTTCTTAATGCTGTTAAACCAGATGCCAAAATATCTTCACTTTATTTTATAAACATCAAACACTCCTGGTCTAGAATTTTTCAAATTTTGTGTTGTGATATAGTTCAGCATTTAAAGCCATCTAGTAGATCATCTATGAACTTCTCCACCAAACCTGGTCCTTCACTAGCATTCTTAACTCAGAGATTAGCAGTCTTGCAGGAGAACTTTTTTTTTTTAAAGAACTTTTATTACTTGTACAGAATACCTAGTTGTCTACCCAACAATATACTTTATCCTCTTCTTTTTTACTAATAGACTTGAATTTTTAGGGTCACTTCTCAAAAACATTTTCCCAGATTCCTTTGCAGATAGAAACGGCATGATAAAACAGTTCAGGTTAATGAGATGTAAGTATACAGTGTTAGGTGGAACTTCAAGATGTTTTAAAGATGAAAGATTCAACTGCCATACACGTTTTACCTTTTGTCCTTTGCCCTTCCCTTACTTTATCCTGCAATGCATAATTCAAACCAGAGGTAACACACTAGCTATATTGTATCAATGAGGAGACAGTCCAGGGTCAGCTGAACAGTAAGACAAAGGAGCCTAGGTTCCAAACAGTGCAATAGAGTAATGTATCCTATCTGGACTGCCTACTTATAGATTTTTTTACATAGGAGAAAATAAGCTGCCTAATTTGCTTTTCCAAATTGATCTACAGATTCAATACAATCCAAGTTAAAAATCACAGAAGGCTTTTTTTGGCGTATGTATTGACAAACTGACTCAAATTTTATATAGAAAGGCAAGGGACCTCAAAATACCAAAACAATTTTGAAAAAGAACAAAGTTAGAGGACTTACACAATATGACTTCAAGACTTAATACTAAGCTTCAACAATGAAGACAATGTGACCTTGGCATAGGTTTAGACAAATACATCAATGTAACAGAATGGAGAAACCAGAAAGAGAACAATATGCAGTCTGTTGATTTTTGACAAAGGTGCCAATGTAGTTAAAAAGGAAAAGGATAATCTTTTCAACAAATGGTATTGAATAACTGTAAAAATCATGAAAGGAAAAATAAAACCTTGACCCCTACTTAACAGCCTACAGAAAAATTAAATGTAACTGACAAAATGAAAAAAGTTCTAGGAGAAAATCTTTATAATCGGGGTAGAGAAACTTTTTTTTTTCAAATAGGACATGAAAAGCACTAACTTAAAAGAAAGAGAAAGAGAAATTGGACTTCATCAAAATCAAAACTTTCTGTTCATCGAAAGCTTCCATTAAGAAAATGAAGAAGCAAGCCACAGATTGGGATAAAATGTTCAAAATATCCATACTGGACAAAGAATATTTACCCAGAATATATGAAGAACTTATATAAACCAATAAGAAAAGGGGAAGCCAGTTAAGGATACTTCACAGAAAAAAAATATACAAAAGGCCAATAAGTATATAGAAAGTCAACATCACTTATTATCAAGGAAATGCAAATTAAAACCACAACAAGATACCACTAAATGACTAAAATTACAAAATACGCGCATTGGTTAAATGGTTAAAACTGAAAAAGACTGATAATATCAAGCAATAATGAGAATGTAGGGTACCTAGAACTTTCATACACTGTGGATAGGAATGAAATATATGCTACAACCACTTTGGAAAACTGGAAATTTCTAAAGTTACATACCTACTCTATGTTTCAGCAGTTTCATTCTTAGATATACACTTAAGAGAAATGAATGTTTATGGCCATTTTATTCATAACACAAAACTATAAATAATCAAGTTTCTATCCAAAGGAGAATGGGTAGACAAACTGCATTATAGTCAGACAGTGGAATACTACTTATGAAAACGAATGGACTACTGGTACATGCCATAACCTACATGAATCTCAAAAACATCACATTGAGCAAAATGAACCAGATACAACATTCTGTATAATTATTTGTATGAAGCTGAGTTATAGGCCAAACTAGGCTGTAGTGCTCCATCTCAGAACAGTGATTGCTCTGGGTGAGGGCAGAGGATTCAAATTAGCTGGAAAAAGGGACAGGAGAGAATGGGGGGGGGGTAGTTGAAATCTTTTGTATCTTGATCTGGCTGACAGTTACATAGCTGCATACATTTGTCAACATTCCCCAAGCTGTATATTTAAGATTTATGATTTTACTATATGTAAATCATACCTTAATAAAATATTGTTATAAAATAAGCCGTAAATTAAATGGAGCTAACTTCTGTATATTGTTCCATTGAACAGTCACTAGTGCTAGCTAAATGTGGCTTATTAACTAATTTTTTTCATTTATTACACGTTTTCTATCTGAAAAGAGAGCTGGTATAAGGTAAATACTGACTTACAAAAGGCCGTAAGTGTCTTCATAACTATATATCATGGTATCAGTGTTAGGCATCCTAGATAAATTCAGAAAATAATTAAAAAATTGACAATAGCAACTAACTCATATGGCAATAATATGCCAGTTTTTTTTAAAGATTTTATTTATTTATATGACAGAGAGAGAGAGATTACAAGTAGGCAGAGAGGCAGGCAGAGAGAGAGGAGGAAGCAGGCTCCCTGCTGAGCAGAGAGCCCGATGCGGGCCTCGATCCTAGGACCCTGGGATCATGACCTGAGCCGAAGGCAGAGGCTTTAACCCACTGAGCCACCCAGGCGCCCAATAATATGCCAGTTTTGGACAGGAAAGTCATATTTAAAATAATCTATGGTGACTTACTTATAAAATACCTGAAGCAATTTTATAAATGCATATAAAACTATCCACAAAAAGAGGTATTTAGTATATCCTAATTTGAGAAGTGAATCAAAGGAAAGGAAAAGTGAACTGGGGTAAATATGAAGGGGAGATGAACCATGAGAGACTGTGGACTCTGAGAAACAAACTGAGGGTTATGGAGGAGAGGGGAGAAGGGATGGGTGAGCCTGGTGGTGGGTATTAAGAAGGGCACGTATTGCATGGAGCACTGGGTGTGGTTCATAAACAATGAATCTTGGATCACTGAAAAAAAAAACAAAACAAATTGGTAATGACAAAAAAAAGTGAATCAATCATTCTGAATCACAGGTTCAGATATAAACCATAACTGTTTATAATATGGGGAAAAGTAAAGCACAAATATTTTAGATATAACCATAAAAATATTGAATTTGGATGTTGTGGTTTGTGAACTTTCTAAAACCCAGTAGAGGTCCTCTTTTTATCTGTTTAGGTGTCTTTAGAACCTCTCAACTTTTTTTCATCTAGATAAGAAATACTTTCCTTCTTCCAATACCAAAGAAGCAAAAGCACCTTATATAACCATTTTTTCCTGAAAGGAGCATGCAGTTCAACCACAGAATTTTGGAAAATTTGTCTATTATTACCATATAAACAGTACATCCTATAGAAAATTAGCATTTGAGAGTGGTGTTTATAATCACTATTTCAAATTTGCTTTTCACCTTCAGGACCATGAAAGTTTAATCCTTCCTTCATTCGATATATGTATAAATGCATTTCCTTGCTGTGTTCTGAATTGTTCACTACAGCATCATGCAGATCCTCTCTTCCCACCACCTAAATATATTACACAGCACATGCATTTATTCAGGTGTTTTCTCATGCTTCTTCACGGCTCCAGTAGAGTGTAAGTCACAGTCCAGGGGGAAATACAGTAGCTCTCTTCCCCCCACCCCCCGACCTTATCTGCAGTTTTGCTTTCAGTGGTTTCAGTTATCTGTAGTCAACTGTGGTCCAAAAATACCAAATGGAAAATTCCAGGAAGAAACAATTTGTAAGTTTTAAATTGCACACCATTTTGAGTATCCTGATAAAATCTTGTACTGTCCTGCCTGGGACTTGAGTCATCTCTCTGTGCAGTGCATCCACACTGTGTATGCGCTACCTGCCCATTAGTCACTTAGCCATCTGGGCGATCAGATCAGCTGTCACAGTATGGCAGTGCTTATTTTCAAATAACCCTTATTTTCCTTAACAATGGTCCCAAAACTCAAGGGTGATGATACTGACAATTCAGAGATGCCAAAGAAAAGCTGGAAAGTGCTTCCTTAAAGTGCAGAGTTAGAAGTTCTCAACTAAATAGGGAAAGAAAAAAAAATCATATGCTGAGGTTGCTGAGATCTACAGTAAGAATAAATCTATCTGTGAAATTGTGAAGAAGGAAAAAGAAATTTGTGCTGGTTTTATTATTGATCTCTCACTGTTCCTAATTTATAAATTAAACTTTATCATCAGCATGTATGTAGAGTAAAAAACATAATGTATATAGGGTTTGGTATTAACCATGCTTTTGGGTGTTCACTGGGGGTCTGAGACATATTCCCTGCAGATAAGGTGTTGGGGAGGGTTACTATATACTTTGGGTTATGTACTATATACTACTATATACCAGGGCTTTGCTGCTGCTTCAGCTATGTAGAACACATGCAGGAACTCCCTTACCCATTCTCACATGTAGACTATCCTGGATGTGTGAGGGAACTATACCCCATGGGGTAACTCTTGAACAAGGAGGACGGGAAGCAGTGGTTAAATACTCCTCTCTTTTGTTCTTCAGGTTGGCAATTCTGAGGTCCCTTTCACACAGCTCCTCAGAGGGTCACTAAAGGAATCACACTCCAGTTGCCAACTGATAGCTGCTGAAATAGCCAACTAATAACACACTTCATATTGCCTTTTCCTCATTTCCTGTTTTGCTCTTCCTACTTCCCTACTCCTGTTTGTAGTTACTTTACCAAAATCAACCTACATGCAAGCTCTTGTCCCAGGTCTGTTTTATGAGGAACCCTGAAGTCAATTGTTATCTGAAGTGGCTCTGGAAAGTAGCCTGTCAGGATGGGAATCAGGCACTGTATCACTTTTGGGGCAGTGATAGGGACCCCTCTGGTGATGGTGATGAACCTAGTGTAACATCATAGTTACTAAGACTTTCTCCAGTGGTAGACTGGCTTGAGGAGCAGATGAAGGTCAAACATCAGTATAAGTGATAGGTAGCACTTGGCATGGAGACAGTGGTAGTAACAAGGACTGTGAAGTTGATGGCTTCTTTTCTTTTTTAAATAGCTCTGGCATTGAAATGATTTTATTTGGTATTTCTTCACTAATAAAAAATAATTTGGAACTTGAAGAGGATTCTGGGAGGATGGTGAAATAGGAAACACCAGGAATCTCTGATCTCTGTCTCCACCTAGACAACAATTGCACTGGTAGAATATCTGATAAAACTTTTTTTTTTTTAAATTCTGAAGTCTGTTGAGGGTGGAGTTGTGGAGTTGACTTTTTTTGATAAAGTCTTTAGGAGATTTGAGAAGAAAATAGTCAACTACAAACCCAAGATATACTGTGAGCATCAGAAAAATGCACCTCAGTGTTTGAAAAGCCCAATTTATAGCAGCTGGAGCACAAACAATATGGAAATTCAAACTCAGGGTTTAGTGGTAAAAGATAGCTACACTACTGAATACCGAGCCTTGACAGGGCTCCTATTTTGTTTTTTTGTTTTTTTTTTTTTTAAAGATTTTATTTATTTATTTGACACACAGAGAGAGATTACAAGTAGGCAGAGAGGCAGGCAGAGAGAGAGGAGGAAGCAGGCTCCCTGCTGAGCAGAGAGCCCGATGTGGGCCTCGATCCCAGGACGCTGAGATCATGACCTGAGCTGAAAGCAGAGGCTTTAACCCACTGAGCCACCCAGGCGCCCAGGGCTCCTATTTTGAAATGAGGGTTCTCTTATGGAATAAGTGGGATGCTGAGACCTGGAATGGTGACAGTTGTGTGGATGAGCCTGTTGTGGCATATCTTGAATCCCAGGTTTTCCTTCACTCACTGGGCTAGGAGCAGCAGCTCCCTTACCCTTGTTGGAGGCAATCATCCTCAACTTGCCTTGACACTTTCCCCCAAAATCTCGTAAATAATACTTGTTCTCAAAATATGCCATCTCCTCACCAGACTTAAAATGAGAGTCAGATTGCAGCACTTCCCAAAGGGTAGTGGAAATAACTAGTACATGTGGTAAGAAGTATTGTGCGCACTGAAAGGATACAGAACCTGGAATAAGGGAAGTATATGTGTTTCTAGAAAAGTCAGTATCTGTGACTGGAAAGGGAAAAAGTTTATTGACATGGGATGTTAAACTTGGTGCTTGACATCTTGAAAAGGACATCTGGAACTTGTCTTAATATGCTGCTGAGCTAATTCTTGAAATTGGATAAAATGGAAGCAGAAGGTATAATGTATGAGACCAGAGACCCACCATCTGACAGTGTTTTCCTCAAGGAGAATAGAATGAAGGAGACCGTAGAAGGGAGCACTACCATTCTTGAGAAACTCAGTTGTGACCTGGGTAACTATAGGTAGCTTCTGTAGCCCAGGACTGAGTAGGCAGTGTTGCCATAGAACTGGAATGTCTAGTGTTGATGAGTATGATAAATTTCCAGAATATCAGATTCCTATGGAGACACTAATTAACAGAACCCATGTGAATGTAATTACTGTAATGAGCAGCAAGCCTGGAGTGGCAGTCAGAATGTGTTAACATCAGATATCTGTGACTTTAGCTAACAGTCCAAGGTGTACCTAAGAGTGATATGGGTAGCTAGCCACCTTGACTTATAAACCAGAAAAAAAAAATTGAAAGCTGGTGAACAGTAGGCTATATTCAGCTCTTAGAATAGATCATGTCCGTTTGTCACCCTTTTTGTAGATCTAATCCAGTTTTAAAACCCAGAGTCTATTGACTGAAAGAGAAGCGGGGTCCCCTTAATAAAATAACCAGAAATGTTACCCTAATAATATATGATAAATATCCTCCTAACTCATCCCAGAATAACTCTAGTCTGAAGAAAGGTGACTACTAAGATGTTTGGGATTGCTGAATACAGTAAATTTAGTGACTGGGTTGACACTGATGGTAAGGGACCCGAATTGCTATTATGGCTCTCTGTTAGAATGGGACACATGGAACCCAAGTGATCAAAGGAATCTTGGCTAGGCACATCTCATAGTAAGTCCAATAGGTCCACCACCCCCACCCCCAAGACCATTCCCAGGAGAGAGAGGATATCACAGTAGTTTTGGGCATGGTACAATTGGCCCTGTCACCCAGTAAATCTGATAATGCTAAAGGTTTCTGTGGTAAATAAGGATATGGGTAGAATCTCTGGAAAGCCCCAATAGGAGAGATATAGTATAGGCTCTTTAGGTTTCTGGAGCAAGGCCATGCCTTCTTAGCTAAAAATATTTGAAAAGAAGTTTCTGCCATGTCCCTGGCTTCTAGTAAAGGATGAATACCTGACCATGAAACATACAAGTGACGATAACCAGAGCTATTTATCATGAGGTAGGTATTATCAAATTTACTAAGTCAGAAGGTCAAGAGGGCACAACAGTCCATCATATATGACTGAGGTACTACTTTCAAGATCCAGTCTCACAAGGTCCAGAGGGCACAAAATAAGTTGCATGAATAGATGTCCCAGAACCCTATGTCACCTACTTATATTGCATGGATGACTTCCCCTCAACTTACACTCATGGCTTCATGGGAAGATTTCCACAACTAAATAACAGAAGAGGGGAAAAGACAAGCCTAATGCGTTATCTTGATATGCTGGTACTAGCTGAGAGTGAAGTGTTCCCATACTACAGATCCATTCAAGGAAGGCCCCAGATGACAGTGATGAAGGGAGAGCCTTCTAGTGAGCAGTCATGGGGACCAATCTACATTGTCATTTACTTGTGTTGTGGAGAAATGTCCTTAAGTACACATATTTAAGGACCCCTGGCAAATGGCTTGGCTAGTTGTTGAGGATAAAATTTTAAAGTTGGGAGGCAAGGAAGTTTGGGAAAGAGGTATGTGGATGGATTTACAATAATGGGCACAAGACATGAGGATCTTTATGTTTCACATTAATTCCTACCAGAGCAGAGACACTATGGAGGAAGTTCTGAACAACCAGGTAGACACAGTGATTTATCCAGTGGATATCAGCTAGCCTCTGTCCTCAGCCACTCTAGAGTTTACATAATGCATTCATGAGAAGAAGAACCACGTTGACAGGGATAGGGGCTATGTATGGGCCCAACAGCATGTATTCCTTCTCACCATGTTGAACTAGTGACTTATTCTTCAATGTTCCAAATCTCAGCAGCCCAGACCAATACCAAGATGTTAACACAGTACCACTTCTCGAGGAGACTTGCCAGCAATCAACTTGGTAGCAAGTTGATTATATGGGACTCCCATTTGAGAAAAAATAAGTCATCTGTGCTGTGATCAGCATCTACTCTAAATTTGAATCTGCTTTCTATGCCTAACACATCTTCCAGAACCAGCATTCAAAAAGTTTACAGGATGCCTGATTTCCTGACATGGGATCCTGTATCATATCACCAGGACCAAGGAACCAATTTTATGATAGGGGAGATATGAAAATAGGTACATTCCTGTAGAAGTTATGGATCTTATCATACACTGCATTACCTGAAAGCAGCCAAACTAACAGAATGATGAAATGGCTTATTAAAGTGTTAACTAAGTACAAGTTTCCTGTAAGGTTGGGCTGCTGTTCCACAGGATGTAGTATTTACCCTGAATCAATGATCCACAAAAACTGAAGTTGGAAATTGGCAACCACTATCACCATGATGCAACTGTGGGCTCTTCTGGATTGAAGGTAAAGTAGGAAGGCTTCCACAGTAGGACCCAGTAAGTGTTCCAGTGAACCTGAAACTATGAAAACTATCTAGTCATGGCTCCTTGTGGCCTCAGGTCATCAGGCAAATGAGTGTGTAATGTTGGAAGGGGCTATGACACTGGCTATCATGAAGAGCTGGAATTACAGCTTTAATGGAGACAGGATGAAGGACATCTTTCTTAGGCAACCCATTGGAGCATCTCTTGCTTCAATGTCAAATAATAACCTGAAATGGGCAACTGTAGCAACAGCAGCATGACAGGGTAAAGCAACTAAGGACACTGATCTTTGAGGATGAAAGTCTAGATCATCTTATTACTCAAACAGCCTGGACTTGCTGAAGAATCTGGCCAAGTATGAGGGAAATGTAGAATTTGTGGTAGAGAAGGGAGATGATACATATCAATTATAGATGTGAAATCAGTTACAGCAGTGGAGATTGTAGCTTGTTCCACTAAATAATTTGCATTGTGTCTTTATTGTGGCTAGCTGCTACCTTGAAGACTGTGTGGTAGATTGGTCTCGATATGGAACACGTGTGGCTCCAAATGCTGCAAGGAGTGGACTGTGTTAGGTAGTTTTTGTGTTTCAACTCCCATCTTTTCAGGCCGTCTTTTAAAGTTCCCACCCATTACACGCTTTCACAGAAACTTACCTCTGTAATACCGCACATCTCTTGTTTTCTGCCTTTGTTCTTTTCTGACACTTCAGTTACGTGTGACACCTGTGGAAATCTGCTCAGCTATTCTGATATATATGCAGATGTACAAGTTGAGGGAGTTAACATTCTTGTGAAATGGGGATAGGAGTTGGTGGATAAATACTCCTCTCTTCTATCCTTTGGACAGACAATTCTGAGATGCATCCCATGCAGTTTCTCAGGGGTCTTCAGTGAGCCTAAGCTTCAGTTGCCTATAGTATTGATCACCTCAAAAACACAACCTTATATTGGTTTATCCAATTTAATTTTTCCTAGATCCCTCTTCTCATTCTTTAGCATTGCATTCCAAATTTAATGACTGGCACATAGCCATTTTTCAGTCTTTGCTTTTTAGGGGAACCCAGGCTAAAGTACATTGCATTGTAATTATTTATCTGTATGTCTCTGTTAATTCTGAAGGGCCTATGTCTATGTGCACAGAGCCCAGTGCACAGTAGGCATTTGGTGAGTGTTTATTGGATTTAATAATTTTAAAAGATATATTTCAAAATTTCATGTGTATGGAAAATCTTGGAATATATTCCTTTTTGATATTGATTTTGATAAGGGAAAGAAAGGAGATGGAAACACATCCATACATTAACCTTTTTCTCCTCCTAACTCTTCATCTTTGTATTACCTTCTTATTCTCATTGGAACGTAGACTGGAGACACAGGGATGGTTAGTTTTGACTTGGAAAATGGGCCTATATTTAGGAAATTGAAGAGTTCTTATTTTTCTGCTGATCACAACTCTGACTTCAGCAACTTACAACAAAGATTTTTTTCCTGTTACACAAGCCACCTTCCATGTCCTACATGTAATAGGTAGTAGACAAAATAAGAAAGGAACCATGTCTTACTAATTTATTCTAGTTTCAGCCATGCCTACACTAAAATATTATTTGTATAGTACATAAACATTGATTTCTAAATAGAATTTCTTTCAGAATTTCTGTAGCTACTTCTCCTGCTTCTTCTGCCCTCTAAACATGAGGGGCCTCCCACTTCCTTCTGTCTGTCCCAAGTTTCTGTCCCTCATAGTCCTCTTTACCCACCGCCAACTTATCCTTTAGTCCTCATCACAGTCAACAATTTTACTCTGCAGCACTCTGTAAGTGCTGATTTTACTAGGTATTGGCTCAGCGACTTCATTAGGTTAATTTATACTTAATGGTTTTTTGGACTTAAGTCCAAGAGGTAGCATTTACATTTTAAGATGAATATATCTACATAATGAATATTCTAATTGAAGATTTATATGGGCAGCATATTTGTTGTTAAATCATCACTTCTGGCACTATCTGATCATTTCTTACCTTAATTTTGCTCTTATAGAGAAAATTTATAAATTGACAATCTGAAGCATTAATCACCAGCTATCATTTTTCATATAAGGAATAGTAAGAAGAGTTATCACTAGAGCTAAGATAACACATGTGTAAGAAATATAGGAAACCAGAAATTATTAATCCGTGAAAAGTGAGGGGTATCTGTACAAATCTCACCTTATATGGTACACTCACAGAGAAGATGAATGTTCAAGCCACTTCTTATTAATAAGCTACTTGCCAAGAGAAACATATTTTTCCTCAAGTCCCTCTAGGGTATTATTTATTGCAGCAGTGTTACACCTGAAAATTTGTCATTGCAACAGGTGTATTTTGGTAGTGGGCTAGTGGCTAATGTGAATGCATATCTCTTAAGATTTGTTATGATTAGGGAATGAATCATAGTGTAGGAGAACATTAGAGAGGCAGAAAACCAAGGCTGCATCTGTACTAAATGCTTATACTAACCTGGCTTTTGTCAAAGATCAAAAAAGACAAGCTTCAGAAGATCTGAAAACTTTGGCAACCAAATCACACCCTTGAGTAACTTGCAATAACTATAATAGCCTTTTACCTGTACATACCAGAAACTGAAGTCATTTACAGTAATTTATTCTAAATAGTCTTGCAGACTACTTGTGTAGAAAACCTAAAGATAGTGAATGTCTTCTTTCCTGTCCTTAATATTTTACTGTTTGTAATAGTGACAATGTATCTTTTTCTCCTTTCTGTGAGGACCATCTGCTTTCAAAAGTAAGTAATTTATATCAATGACCTCTTAAACTGAAGGTTGCAAACCTGTTAGGGAGGGATTGTGGAATCTATATTGTGGATTCTAACACACAAACAATTAAATAGAATTGGAATATCAGACTGCCTCACATTTATTATGTGTATACATTGTTTCAAGTGTTTTGTTCTTATTTTGGATCTAGTCACAGATGTTTAAGATCCATCAATTTAGAGTGTTTACAGAAACCAGTTTTAAACACTTTGGTTTTTCACAGTATTATCTTTTGGGTTACTACAGAATATCCAAAATATTTTCAATGATTAATGACTGGAGAAGATTTGGAGGGGAACCTTACACTTAAACATGCCTCCAGTGCAGTTTAAAAACTAAGAAAGATGGCCTGCTACTTTACTCTTCAATTTGATTTTATTTATAACTTGGAAAAAACCCCATATCTATGGATGGATGGATAGATAGATAGTAGATAGATATAACTTACATATATAAAGCCTCAAATTGTAAATTTATTCATTGGAAGTGGTTCATTTTCACAATATATAGCTCCCTATCTAATCTATAAATTCAGAAGCTTTGGTTTACAAGTAAAAGTAAGTTTAGCTCAAACCAGCTTAAACAGTAAAAGGAGATATGACAGACTTACTTTTTGATGTAGAGGTTGATAATCACACTGTGTCATCAGGTTTCTAGCCCCATTTATATTGGGGTTTTCTTACTCTGTCATCTTCTAGGTCATCTTCATCTAAAGACAACTTATTTTTGCATATGAAATGACTGTGTCACAGGTCTTAAAATGACAAACCATAAAGTCTAAAGCAAGAGAAAATATTCTGATTTTTGCCACTATTCTAGATAGTTTCCTCATATTTTACAAAATTCTGTAGCCTGGGGGCACCTGGGTATCTCAGTTGGTTAAGCGTCTGCCTTTGGCTCAGGTCCTGAGGTCAAGTCCCATACGGGGCTCCCTGCTCACCAGAGAGCCTTTTTCTCCCTCCCACTTGTGGTCCCTCTTGCTCTCTCTTGCTAGGTCTCTCTCTCAAATAAATAAAATCTAAAAAAAAAAAAAAGAAGAAAGAAAGAAAGAGAAGGAAAGAAAGAAGAAAGAAAAAAAGGAAAGAAATAAAAAAAGAAGAAAGAGAAAGGAAGGAAGGAAGGAAAGAAAAAATTCAGTAGTCTGGATTTTGATAATTGTATTCCCATGCTTTCATCTGCTTCCTATATTTTCTGTGAATTATATCTAGAAGCTTGGTTACATTCAGGTTCAACTTTTGATGAAGTCATAGATGGTGGTGTATTCTTCTGTCAGGAGATGCATAATGACTGGCTGTCTCCATTTTGTGATATTAGGAGCTGTTGATGACCATTGAATTCATAAATTCATTAGGGCTTAAAAAATGTTGATAATCCCATCTTGTCATTATTATATATTTCTTAGCTGGAATACTTCTATTAATAAAAAGATCCTAATTCAACTATTTGGATACCAAGAAACACTGTTTCTACAGGATAAATGCTTGATTCTTTTTATTTAGCAGTTTTATGAATATTTGGTGCTATAGCAATATCCAACAATGACCAATGAGATTTTTTAAATTATCTCTCAGACTTCCAGGGAAGATGGTGGAGTAGGACAATCCTGGGTTCACCTGTCCCATAGATGCAACTACATAACACCCACATCAGTGTAAATAAACTGGAAAACAACCTGAAGACTGGCAGAACAGACTTTCCACAGCTAGATGTAGAGAAGAGGCCACAACAAAGATGGTCGGAAGGGCAGGGATACAGTTGGGAGCCAAACAGACCTGTAGGACTGTCCACAGGAGGGAGAGACACCATGGGTGCAGAGAGGGGAGAGGAGCAAACCCCACTCCTTTCACCCCAGGCGTGGGGACCTGCACTGGGAAGATGAATCACCATAACATTTGGCTTTGAAAACCAGAGAGGCCTGGCTTCATGAGTTTTTGGAATCAATGGGGCTTAACACTTGCAATTTTAAAAATCAGCAGGCTCCACTCTGGGAGAGCTGGAGGTCAATAGGAAACAGTCCCCTTCTTCTTCTTCTTCTTTTCTTTTTTTTTTTTAAATTTTATTTATTTTAAATAGAAAGAGTGAGCTCCAGTGAGGATGGTGGGGAGGCAAAGGGAGAGGAGAACTTGAATTCCCACCCTTAAAGAGACAACACAACAAACAGCCCCGCTGAGATACAGCAACAAAACAAAACAAAACAAAACAAAAAACCCTGAGCAGTTTGAAACATACTTGGGGTATATGGGAAGATTTATTTAATATCTCAGTATGTGTTAGAGGGTCAGGGAACCTTGGGAGACTTCTCCAAGACCAAAGGAGCTGGTGTGTGCCATTTCTTTCCCCTGAGCCCCAGCCCCACATGGACACCTACAGGAATAGGTGCACTGAAAACACCCTCTACCCACCTTGCTAACAGCACATCCTGTTCCAGGTGTTTCTTCAGATCCACTCCCTCCAAACCAACCTGCCTTGGCCCGAGTCTTCCATGGTATTTGCACGTCCCCTCCCACAGCAGACCTATGCAGACCTTGCTGTCACTGAGTACCCTAACCGCTCATTCTCCTGCAGACATACCCGCTAACATGTCTTTGGCAAGAGCCCATCCATAGTGGTGCCAGGAGTCTGGCAGTGTGCAAGCACCCCCAACAGGGGCCAGCACCAACCCAAAGTGACTCCTGCCCCAGGAAGAGGTGAAGATAGCCACACACATCAGTCTGGCTGTGGCTTCAGCAGTGGGTTGGGGGTAGATGTGTGGTCTAACTGCAGGCCCCACCCACCAATGAAAACTTGTCAGAGGACAACACAGGAAGAGTGCCCTGCAGTTTGGTGCTACTGCAGTTCTGGAAAATACCTGATCTGACTCGATTCAAGCTGAAGGCAGCCCCAGACAGGCCCACTAACAGCACAGGCTCCAAACACTGCCCATACAGGAAAGAGAGCCATTGCAGACAAGTGGACAGAAGGCAAACATGGCTTAGTCACAATAGCAAGGTGCACACAATACACATAGGAGATATCCCTGAAGTGCCAGGTTTTGGTGAACAGGGGACACCTCTGCAGAGCACTACAGGACCTCTTCTTCATAAGGTCATTGCTTTCAAGAGCAGGAGACATACCTGACTTTCCTAACACATAGAAACAGACACAGGCAATTAGATAAAATGAGGAGACAAAGGAATATGTCCCAAATGAAAGAATAGGACAAAATTACAGCAAGATAGCTGAACAAAGCAGATAAACATTATGCCTGATAGAGAATTCAAAGTAATGGTCATAAAGATACTCACTGGACTTGAGAAGAGTGGAGGATCTCATAGAGACCCTTAACAAAGAGACAGAAAAAATATATATAAAAAAGCCAATCAGAAAAGAAGGACTCAATAACTGAAATTAAAAATTCACAATAGGGAATAATAGTGGATTAAAGGAAACAAAGGAACAACTCAGTGACCTGGAGGACAGAGTAATGGAAAGCAATCAAGCTAAACAGGAGAGAGAAAAGAATAGTAAAAAATGGAAATAGATTAAAGGAACTCAGCAATACTATCAAACATAATAACATTTGCATTATAGGGATGCCAGAGGAGAAGAGAGAAAAAAGAAGGCAGAAAATTCATTTGAAAAAAATAACAAGTTTCCCAAACCTAGGGAAGGAAACAGCCAGATCCAGGAGGCACAAAGAGCCCCCAACAAAATAAACCCAAGGAGGTCCACACCAAGACACATAGCAATTCAAGTGGCAAAATGTATTGATAGTGAGAATTTTTAAAGCAACAAGAGAAAACAGTTACATACAAGAGAAATCCCATAAGGCTGTCATCTTATTTTTCAGCAGATACTTTGCAAGCCAAAAGGGAGTGACATGATGTATTTGAAGTGCTGAAAGAAAAAACATGTAACCAAGAATACTCTATCCAGCAAGGCTATCATTCAGAAGAGAAGGGAGATAAAGAATTTCCCAGACAAACATAAAGGAGTTTATCACCCTAACCAGCCTTAAAAAAAATGTTAAAGAGGATGGTAACTGGGTGGCTCAGTCATTAAGTGGCTGCCTTTGACTCAGATCATGATCCCAGGGTCCTGGGATCGAGCCCCACATCAGGCTCCCTGCTCCACTGGGAAGCCTGCTTCTTCCTCTCCCACTCCCTCTGCTTGTGTTCCCTCTTTCATTGTCTCTCTTTCTGTCAAATAAATAAAATCTTAAAAATAAAAGAGGACTCTGTAAGTGGAAAGGAAAGATCATAAGCAAGAGTAAGAAAAGTAGGAAGCTCAAAAGCAGTAAAATTAAGTGTATCTATAAAAATCAGTTAAGGGATTCACAAAATAAAAGGACATAAAGTATGCCTACCTATACTTAAAACATTGGGAGGAGAGGAGTAAGAATTTGGTTGGTGCTTTTAGCATGGGTTCAAACTTAAGCGACCATCAACTTAATATAGACTGCTGTATGTATAAGATGTTGTATGTAAACCTAATGGTGGCCACAAGTCAAAAACCTATAACAAATACCCAAAAAATAAAGAGAAAGGAATGCAAGTATGCCAGTAAATAAAGCCAGCAAACTATGAGAGAAGAGAGCAAGGGAAGAGAGGAACAGAAAAGAACTACAAAAACAACCATAAAACAACAAAATAGCATTAAGTATTTACCTATCACTAATTACTTTGAGTATAAATGGACTAAATGCTTCAAATAAAGGACATAAGTTGACGGAATGGATTAAAAAAGCAAAACCCATCTGTATGCTGTCTACAAGAGACTTCACANCTCCTCAAGCAGGGACCCCCACAAGTGGCAGATCTGGGAGACTCCCTCCTTCCTCCTCCTGGAGGAGTGGTGCAGGAGTACACTGCAGGAATCTTCTGGGTTTGGAGACTCCAAATGGGGCCAAGCACCAGAGATAGACACACTCGGTCACAGGCCAGGTGAGCTAAGAGTGCGGCCAGAGATCAGGGAGATGGGAGGGACTGACTGATTTTCTCTGAGGATGCACGGAGGAGTGGGGTCCTGAGCTCTCCGCTCCTCTGGGTGGGAGATTGGGAGGCCGCCATTTTCATTCCTGTCCTCCAAAGCTGTACAGAAAGCGTTCAGGGAACAAAAGCTCCCGAGAGCAAACCCACACTGATTACTTAGCCCTTGGCAAGGTCAGTGCAATTCCGCCTTGGGCAAAGACACTTGAGAATCACAGCAACGGACCCCTCCCCCAGATCAGTAAGAACATCCAGCCAAGACCAAGTTCACCAATCAGTGAGAACTGTAGNTGCATTATAGGGATGCCAGAGGAGAAGAGAGAAAAAAGAAGGCAGAAAATTCATTTGAAAAAAATAACAAGTTTCCCAAACCTAGGGAAGGAAACAGCCAGATCCAGGAGGCACAAAGAGCCCCCAACAAAATAAACCCAAGGAGGTCCACACCAAGACACATAGCAATTCAAGTGGCAAAATGTATTGATAGTGAGAATTTTTAAAGCAACAAGAGAAAACAGTTACATACAAGAGAAATCCCATAAGGCTGTCATCTTATTTTTCAGCAGATACTTTGCAANGAGAAAACAGTTACATACAAGAGAAATCCCATAAGGCTGTCATCTTATTTTTCAGCAGATACATNGCTATTGTTTTTGATCTTAGAGTATATCCCACCAAGGAAAGATAGCAAATTTCTGTTTTTGAAGTCAGTTGAGAGGGAGGAACAAGACGGCAGAGGAGTAGGAGACCTAGATATCATCAGGTCCCAGGAGTTTAGCCAGATAGTTATCAAACCATTTCACCTACAAATTCAACAGGAGATCAAAGAGAAGAAGAGCAGCAATTCTAGGAACAGAAAATTGACCACTTTCCGGAAGGTAGGACTTGCACAGAAGTGAATCTGAAGTGTTGGGAAGAGAGACCATGAGGGGAGGAGCCAGCTCCCAGCAAGTGAGTGAGCAGCGGAGCAGAAAATCAGAACTTTTCGAAGTCTGCTCCACTGAGGGACGTCGCCCCAGAGGCTAAGTGGTGGGTGGAGCCCTCGTGGAGACAGTGTGGTCTCAGGACCCTTGGGGTCACAAAAAGACCAGGGGTGCCTGAGTGTGGCACAGCTCCAAGGTATCTGAGTGGGGAAGTCAGCTACAGAGACAGAGCTGAGCCGAGGAGGGATATCTCAGCTCGAGGTTACCTTAAACCATGATCCAAGGCATAGTTAGGCCACTGCTCCTCAAGCAGGGACCCCCACAAGTGGCAGATCTGGGAGACTCCCTCCTTCCTCCTCCTGGAGGAGTGGTGCAGGAGTACACTGCAGGAATCTTCTGGGTTTGGAGACTCCAAATGGGGCCAAGCACCAGAGATAGACACACTCGGTCACAGGCCAGGTGAGCTAAGAGTGCGGCCAGAGATCAGGGAGATGGGAGGGACTGACTGATTTTCTCTGAGGATGCACGGAGGAGTGGGGTCCTGAGCTCTCCGCTCCTCTGGGTGGGAGATTGGGAGGCCGCCATTTTCATTCCTGTCCTCCAAAGCTGTACAGAAAGCGTTCAGGGAACAAAAGCTCCCGAGAGCAAACCCACACTGATTACTTAGCCCTTGGCAAGGTCAGTGCAATTCCGCCTTGGGCAAAGACACTTGAGAATCACAGCAACGGACCCCTCCCCCAGATCAGTAAGAACATCCAGCCAAGACCAAGTTCACCAATCAGTGAGAACTGTAGAACTCCAGAGCTAGGGGAAAGCAACACATAGAATTCATGACTTTTCCTCCATGATCCTTTAGTCTTACAAAGTTAAAGTTTTTGAATTTTATTTTTTTCTTATTCTTTTTTTTCATTTTTCCTCTTTCCTGTTTTAATGCTTTTTAACTAATTTATCTTATCAATACCTTTAAAATAATCTTTTTGGGGCACCTGGGTGGTTCAGTGGGTTAAAACCTCCGTCTTTGGCTCAGGTCATGTTCTCAGGGTCCTGGGATTGAGCCATGCATCAGGCTCCTTGCTCAGCGGGGAGCCTGGTTTCTCCTCTCTCTCTGCCTGCCTCTTTGCCTACTTGTGATCTCTCTGACAAATAAATAAAATCTAAANAGCCAAAAGGGAGTGACATGATGTATTTGAAGTGCTGAAAGAAAAAACATGTAACCAAGAATACTCTATCCAGCAAGGCTATCATTCAGAAGAGAAGGGAGATAAAGAATTTCCCAGACAAACATAAAGGAGTTTATCACCCTAACCAGCCTTAAAAAAAATGTTAAAGAGGATGGTAACTGGGTGGCTCAGTCATTAAGTGGCTGNAAAAATCTTTTTAAATTTTCATTGTTAGAGTCATATTTTATCCCTTCATTGTATTTAACCTTTTTTTGTATGCATATAGGTTTTTTTTTCTTTGAAAGTTTCAGATACAATTTCTTCTAATAGATCAAAATGTACCCTAAATCTAGTGCATGGCTTTGTTCTAGTCTCTAGCCTGATGACATTCTTTCCTCTTTTCTTCTTTTTTCAACCAACTTCTTATCTTATCAATTCCCTTTTTAAGAATCTTTTAAAATTTTCATCTCTCCAGTCATATTCCATCACTTCATNCTCCCTGCTCCACTGGGAAGCCTGCTTCTTCCTCTCCCACTCCCTCTGCTTGTGTTCCCTCTCTCATTGTCTCTCTTTCTGTCAAATAAATAAAATCTTAAAAAAAAAAGAGGACTCTGTAAGTGGAAAGGAAAGATCATAAGCAAGAGTAAGAAAAGTAGGAAGCTCAAAAGCAGTAAAATTAAGTGTATCTATAAAAATCAGTTAAGGGATTCACAAAATAAAAGGACATAAAGTATGCCTACCTATACTTAAAACATTGGGAGGAGAGGAGTAAGAATTTGGTTGGTGCTTTTAGCATGGGTTCAAACTTAAGCGACCATCAACTTAATATAGACTGCTGTATGTATAAGATGTTGTATGTAAACCTAATGGTGGCCACAAGTCAAAAACCTATAACAAATACCCAAAAAATAAAGAGAAAGGAATGCAAGTATGCCAGTAAATAAAGCCAGCAAACTATGAGAGAAGAGAGCAAGGGAAGAGAGGAACAGAAAAGAACTACAAAAACAACCATAAAACAACAAAATAGCATTAAGTATTTACCTATCACTAATTACTTTGAGTATAAATGGACTAAATGCTTCAAATAAAGGACATAAGTTGACGGAATGGATTAAAAAAGCAAAACCCATCTGTATGCTGTCTACAAGAGACTTACTTCAGAGCTGAAGACACATGCAGATTGAAAGTAAAGGGATGAAAAAACATTTATCATGCAAATGGAAGTGAAAGGAAAGCCAGGGTAGTGATATGTAGATTTCATAAAATAAACTTTAAAACAAAGGCTGTAGCAAGAGACAAAGAAGGACACTACATAATCATAAATGGAACACACTGTATAACAATAAAGGGGACAATTCAACAAGAAAATATAATAATTGTAAATATTTATTCGTCCAGCAGGGGAGCACACAAATATGTAAAGCTGCTAATAAGAACCATAAAGAAGGTAATTGATAGTAATGCAATAATAGTAGGGAACTTTAACACCCTGTTTACTTCAATGGATAGATTATCCAAAAAGAAATTCAGCAAGGAAAGAGTCTCTTTGCTTGACACACTGGATCAGAAGGACCTAACATATATAATCAGAACATTTGATTGAAAACAACAGAATACACATTCTTTTCAAGTATACACAGAACATTCTCCAGGAGAGATCATATGTTAGGCCACAAAACAAGTTTCAACAAATTCAAAAAGATCAAAATCATAGCATGCATCTGTTGTATTTCTATACACTAATAATGAATAATAAAGTAGCAGAAAGAGAAATTAAGAAAACAGTTACATTTACAATTGTACCAAAAATAATAAAATAACTAGGAATAAACTTAACCAAGGTGGTGAAAGACCTGTACTTTGTAAATTATAAAATACTGATGGAAGAAACTGAAGATACCACAAACAAATGAAAAGATACTCCATGTTCATGAATTAGGAGAAAAATAATGTTAAAATATCCATACTACCCAAAGCAATCTACAGATTTAATGCAATTCTTATCAAAATATGAACAACATTTTTCAGAGAAGTAGAACAAATAATCCTTAAATTTGAGTGTATCCACAGATTATCCAAAGCAATCTTGAGAAAGAAAAAGTTTAGGGTATCACAATCCTAGATTTCAAATTGTACTACAAAGCTATAGGAGTCAAAACAATATGGTACTGGCACAAACACACACAAACCCAAAACAAACAAACAAACAAACAAAACAGACACAGAGACGAGTAGAGCAGAAGAGAGCCCAGAAATAAATCCACACTTATATAGTCAATGAATCTACAACCAAGGAGTCAAGAATATGTGATGGGAAAAAGTCTCTTTAACAAATAGTGTTGGGTAAACTGGACAACTACTTGGCAAAGAATAAAACTGGATCCACTTTCTTACACCATGCACAAAAATAAATTCAAAATAGATCAAGAACCTAAACATGAGACCTGAAATCATAAAAATCTCAAAAGGGAGCTCAGGTAGTAGTTTCTCTGACATTGGTCATAACAACATTTTTCTAGATATGCCACTGAGGCAAGGGAAACAAAAGCACAAATAAGCAATTGGAGCTATATTAAAATAAAAAGCTTCTGCATAGTACGGCAAACAAGAACTCTAAAATATAACCCATGGAATGAGACAAGTTATTTGCAAATGACTTACCTGATAGTTTCCAAAATATGTAAATAACTCAACATCAAGAAACCCAAATAATCCAATAAAATGGGCAGATAACATGAACAGACATTTCTCCAAAGAAGACATGACAGATGGCTAAAAGATACCTGAAGAGATGATCAGCATCACTCTTCATCAGGGAAATGCAAATCAAAACAACAATGAGATATCACCGTATATCTGTCAGAATGACTACAAGAAACAACAAGTGTTGTTGAGGACACGGAGCAAAAGGAATCCTGTGCACTATTGGTGGGAATGGAAACTGGGTATACCACTGTGGAAAACAGCATGGAGTTTCCTCAAAAAATTAAAAATAGAATTACCATTATGATCCAATGATTCCCACTATTGGGCATTTACCCAAAGAATATGAAAACACTAATTCAAAAAGATATATTCATCCCTGTGTTTATCTTAGCATTATTTATAATAGCCAGTTTATGGAAGCAACCCAAGTGTCCATCCATAGATGAATGGTTAAAGAAGATGTGATATATATAAATCGTATTACTCAGTCCATGACAAAGAATGAAATCTTGCCACTTTTAACAGCATGGATGGATCTAGAGAGAATTATGCTAAGTGACATAAGTCAGTTGGAGAAAGACAAATTCCATATGATTTTACTTATGTGGAATTTTTTTTTCATATGTGAAATTTAAGAAACAAAACGAGTGAACAAACAAAAAAAGAGACAAGCTGAAAAACAGACTCTTAATTATGGAGAACAAACATGGTTATCAGAGGGGAGGTGGTGGGGGAGTGAAATGGATGAAAGGGACTGAGTATGCTTATCATGAGGAGCATTGAATAATGCATAGAATTGATGAAACACTATACTGTACACCTGAAACTAATATAACACTATATATTATACTGAAATTTTAAAAAATCTCTGAACTCATGAATTTAAAAATAGTTTAGTGCATCTATCCATTGCAGATTTCTCATTAATGGTCAATGTTTCCATCTTTGGCCAATGGGAATCTCTTTACATTGGTTTCTAAATCTTTTGACATGACTTTAATTAGTAGTCTTTAATAGCTTATTTACTTTCTGGTATGGCAAGATGCTCCAGGGTGATCTTGCACATTGCCTGATAGAGACATAGAGCTAGGCATTTCTCCAGTAAGTTTTGGTTTCTCTTAGTGGCAAATGATATTCACAGACAACTTATTTGGACAATAGGAGTGCCGATTGCTAATGGTTGGTTATTTTTTTTTCTAGGCCTTTTATTTTATTTAAAAAATATTTTTTTTATTTATTTGAAAGAGACAGCATGGGGTGGCCTGGGGGGGTCAGAGGGAGAAGGAGGATCAGGCTCCCCGCTGAGCAGGGAGCCTGAAGGAGGCCTTAATCCTAGGACCCTGGGATCATGACCTGAGATGAAGGCAGAGGCTTAGATGACTGAACCACACAGGCGCCCCTTTTCCAGGCCTATTTATTTGTTTATTTATTTATTCATTTATTATTTTATTATTTAATTTATTTATTTGAGAGAGAGAGCACGAACAGTGGGGAGTGGCAGAGGGAGAGGGACTCTTGCAAGCAGACTCCCCACTGAGCAGGGAGCCCAACTCGGGGCTCAGTCCCAGGACTCTGGGATCATGATGTTAGCTGAAGGCAGATGGTTAGCTGACTGAACCACCCAGGCATCTCTGTAGGCCTTTTTTTTTTTTTTAAGATTTTATTTATTTGACAGAGAGTGAGAGTACAAGCAGGGGGAGCAGCTGGGAGAGGGAGAAGCAGGCTCCCACTGAGCAGAGAGCCCAATGTGGGGCTCAATCCCAGGACTGTGGAATCATGACCTGAGGCAAAGGCAGGTACATAACTGAGCCACCAAGTTACACTTCCCTCTAGGCCTTTTAAAGAGCAAATACATCATGACTCTGTATTGATACTACTTACTTTTGTTTCCCTTCTAACCCAAATAGGTTTTCAGTGATTTCAACATAATTTCTCATTTGCTTTTTCTCACAATATACACCATAGACTCTGAATAAAATAATACTGTCAGCAACAATATGATTACTGAGAAGAGTTTAAAAGATGTATTATTTTTGTTTTTGCTATTGTTTTTGATCTTAGAGTATATCCCACCAAGGAAAGATAGCAAATTTCTGTTTTTGAAGTCAGTTGAGAGGGAGGAACAAGACGGCAGAGGAGTAGGAGACCTAGATATCATCAGGTCCCAGGAGTTTAGCCAGATAGTTATCAAACCATTTCACCTACAAATTCAACAGGAGATCAAAGAGAAGAAGAGCAGCAATTCTAGGAACAGAAAATTGACCACTTTCCGGAAGGTAGGACTTGCACAGAAGTGAATCTGAAGTGTTGGGAAGAGAGACCATGAGGGGAGGAGCCAGCTCCCAGCAAGTGAGTGAGCAGCGGAGCAGAAAATCAGAACTTTTCGAAGTCTGCTCCACTGAGGGACGTCGCCCCAGAGGCTAAGTGGTGGGTGGAGCCCTCGTGGAGACAGTGTGGTCTCAGGACCCTTGGGGTCACAAAAAGACCAGGGGTGCCTGAGTGTGGCACAGCTCCAAGGTATCTGAGTGGGGAAGTCAGCTACAGAGACAGAGCTGAGCCGAGGAGGGATATCTCAGCTCGAGGTTACCTTAAACCATGATCCAAGGCATAGTTAGGCCACTGCTCCTCAAGCAGGGACCCCCACAAGTGGCAGATCTGGGAGACTCCCTCCTTCCTCCTCCTGGAGGAGTGGTGCAGGAGTACACTGCAGGAATCTTCTGGGTTTGGAGACTCCAAATGGGGCCAAGCACCAGAGATAGACACACTCGGTCACAGGCCAGGTGAGCTAAGAGTGCGGCCAGAGATCAGGGAGATGGGAGGGACTGACTGATTTTCTCTGAGGATGCACGGAGGAGTGGGGTCCTGAGCTCTCCGCTCCTCTGGGTGGGAGATTGGGAGGCCGCCATTTTCATTCCTGTCCTCCAAAGCTGTACAGAAAGCGTTCAGGGAACAAAAGCTCCCGAGAGCAAACCCACACTGATTACTTAGCCCTTGGCAAGGTCAGTGCAATTCCGCCTTGGGCAAAGACACTTGAGAATCACAGCAACGGACCCCTCCCCCAGATCAGTAAGAACATCCAGCCAAGACCAAGTTCACCAATCAGTGAGAACTGTAGAACTCCAGAGCTAGGGGAAAGCAACACATAGAATTCATGACTTTTCCTCCATGATCCTTTAGTCTTACAAAGTTAAAGTTTTTGAATTTTATTTTTTTCTTATTCTTTTTTTTCATTTTTCCTCTTTCCTGTTTTAATGCTTTTTAACTAATTTATCTTATCAATACCTTTAAAATAATCTTTTTGGGGCACCTGGGTGGTTCAGTGGGTTAAAACCTCCGTCTTTGGCTCAGGTCATGTTCTCAGGGTCCTGGGATTGAGCCATGCATCAGGCTCCTTGCTCAGCGGGGAGCCTGGTTTCTCCTCTCTCTCTGCCTGCCTCTTTGCCTACTTGTGATCTCTCTGACAAATAAATAAAATCTAAAAAAAATCTTTTTAAATTTTCATTGTTAGAGTCATATTTTATCCCTTCATTGTATTTAACCTTTTTTTGTATGCATATAGGTTTTTTTTTCTTTGAAAGTTTCAGATACAATTTCTTCTAATAGATCAAAATGTACCCTAAATCTAGTGCATGGCTTTGTTCTAGTCTCTAGCCTGATGACATTCTTTCCTCTTTTCTTCTTTTTTCAACCAACTTCTTATCTTATCAATTCCCTTTTTAAGAATCTTTTAAAATTTTCATCTCTCCAGTCATATTCCATCACTTCATCATGTTTACCCTATTTGTGTGTGTGTGTGTGTGTGTGTGTGTGTGTGT